>OZ024740.1:41442027-41507027 GCA_964016885.1 Eledone cirrhosa | reverse complement strand
GCTCAGAACTGTGCACGTTACGACTACACAACCCACTATACACACACACGTGTGTGGGGGTGGGGAGAAAGTGTGCGCGTGTATGATATATATATATATGTATATATATATATATATATATATATATATATATATATATATATATATATATATATATATATATATGTATATATATAAAATCCTTTTATATCACTCTCCCCTCTCCTACCGACCACATGGAGATATATGTATGTATATTGCTTCCACCCCCTCACTGACCAGCAGCTGGCCATCTGGCCATTGCTAAATCTGACTTTAAAAAAAACCACTCCCCACAAATAATTCCTCATTCACTACCAGAAAGGGACACACAGCAGTCAACTTGCTGCTACCAAGATGAAAACTACTATGAAATCCCACACTGAATTTTATACTTGAATTTTCAAATCTCAAATTTTAACTCTTCTTATTATTAATTTTTCTTAATATTAATCAACATTTGAAAAGATGGCTTTTGCAGACCCATCGAAACCGGTCATTTTTTATACCCTTTATTCTTTCCTTACCTTATAAAATTATGTTTTTTCACAAAAAAGTATTCTGTCTCTTATATATTCCATGTGCCATTACCAACCTCAATTTTCTCTATAACCTTCGTTTTGTGTAGAAACTTACACTTTTCATGTATATATATATATATATATATATATAAATGAAAATATAGAAATTAATGTGAGCAAGGAGCCAACAGTATTTCATAATATATAAGTGATATATATATATATATAGCGAGAGAGAGAGAGAGAGAGAGAGAGAGAGAGGGAGAGAGAGAGGGGAGAGAGAGAGAGAGAGAGAGAGAGAGAGAGAGAGAGAGAGAGAGAGAGAGAGAGAGAGAAGCAATACACTTCCTATGGTCAAAGCATTTATACCTTCCTTTCCATTGATCACCATTTATTTCTATGGCAACCAGAGTAGAAATAAAATACTTCGCTTGAGAAATAAAATCACGCCACAATTTCCAACCATATCTTTATAAATTTAAAGTTTCTTGTGTCTAAAGAAAAGGGAATCCTAAGATTATATAACTAGATTTAACTCATTGATAAATCGTAGATTTAATAATGCTTTGAGCGTAGTAAATGTCGGTGTTTGTAGAATCTTTAAAGTTGTTGGTGAAATGCTTTGTTATATTTAGTTCCAGGCCTGGTTCATTCTGAATACAAATCCTAACATGGTCAACTTTGCCATTGATCTCTCTGGGGTCAATCAAATAAACTACTAGTAAAGAATAGAATCAATTTAATCGATTGATATTGGTGTGTTACAGGCTTCTACAAGCAAGCAACAACGGTTGAGAATTCAAAACGTATCTTGTTAGTGCTGCTAGTAGTTACAAGGTAGGTGAGGATGTCAACACTAACGGTTACAGTATTTCTGTAAGAAGTAGAGACACCAGGTATTATTTAGCTCTGAATGTCACACAAACCTTATGACACGACGACGCAAGTCGGCAGAAGATTACTAAAAGTGAAACTAATTTTAGTATATCTTTGATTCTTTGGGTAGTTTTTAGTGTGAGATTGTTATTTAAAGTGTCAGAAGTCTTTAGCTTGTTGCGTATCATATGTAACAACACGTCAAGCTTTTATTGCGAATATCTTTGATATAAATTCCAGGTTTTAAACGATAGGTTATAAGGTCATTATTTATTGAAATATTCACGAAACATTAGATGAATGAATGCCATTATTGTTGACAGTCAATACTAATTCATATTACAAAGAATGCATTAGATAATACGAAAAGCTATTTTCTTTTCTCGTTTTCTCCTTCCCGTTTTTCTCTTGGTTTTATAAGAAAAGAATAATTAAAAGTAAAGTAAATTTTGATGTACAAAGTATTACATGAAGACAAGATTGAAAAGCTTACACTGAATGTATTAAGATAGCTGCATTGATTTCACGATATAACCGCCATATATGTTATAATATTACCTTTGGGAGTGAGCGAAATAGTTGTTAGATAAATTACTTAATGTAAGTGCACACCTGTTCAGAAAAATATTGCTATATGTTTCCCATGAATAAATTAGTTGATGTTGCTGTTTAGACATGTGTATACATACACGTGTGTGGATGTGTGTGTGTGGATGTTTGTATGCGTGTGTGTGTATGTATGTGAGAGAGAGTGTATGTATGTGTGTATATGTGTATATGTGTTGTATGTGTTTAGGCATATGTATACATACACTTCACACACACGCATACACACACATTCACATGCGCGCGCGCATACAAACATACACACGCACAATATATATATATATATATGTGTGTGTGTGTGTGTGTGTGTGTTTGTGTGTGAGTGTGTGTGTATACATATATCTAAACACATACAACACATATACACATATACACACACTCTCTCTCACATACATACACACGCTTACAAACATACACACACACACTATATATATATATGTGTGAGAGAGAGCGAGAAAGAGATATATATATATATATAGAGAGAGAGAGAGAGAGAGAGAGAGAGAGAGAGAGAGGAAGAGAGAGAGAGAGAGAGAGAGAGATGTGTGTGTATGTATAAGTATGTATATCTGTATATCTGTGCGTATGTGTGTGTATAGTTGTTACGTGTGTAACATTAGTTACATGTGGTGCACCAATTTAGATATAAGTATTTACACATAAAGACTCACATATTTAAGGAACTATCGGTTATAGATCGAACCTTGAGCTGATCGATAATGAAACACGTGTCATATGTGAATAAAATATGTATATGATGCAATCAATCTTGTTACTTTGCTCCAGCCAGGTTATTATATATATATGTGTGTGTGTGCGTGTGTGTGTATGCGTGTGCGTGTGTGTATGTGTGTGTGTGTGTGTGTGTGTGTGTGTGTGTGTGTGTGTGTGTGTGTGTGTGTGTGTAGGAATGGAGAAGATGCTTAGTACTGTAAAGAATACTTGGAAAATGATAAGAATGATATTCCTGGAGGTTGTTATTATTTAATGATATAGTACTGTTGTAAATCTAATGATCAGATATTTTCATCAAGTTTCTGACGCATGCCAACTCTTTATCAGATAGAGAGAAACCCAAGAAATAGTTTGAAGACCGCTAGAAAGCGAGTAACTTGATCACAACACCTGTTTACTAGATTCAAAAACTAAACGTTGTAGAACATTAAAGGCGGTAAATTGGCAGTATAGGTAGAGGGTTGGACGCCATGCTTTTCTAGCATAGTTACGTCCCTTTACGGTCTGAGTTCAAATCCCGTCGAGGTTAACTTTGCCTTTCATCCTTACGGGGACGATAAAATAAAGTACCAGTAATGCACTGGGGTAATTGCTGGCCTTGTGCCAAAGGTAGAAACAATTATTTCATTAACAACCACGAGAAACCTCATTCTTATACATACTCTTATATATATATATGTGTGTGTGTGTATGTGTGTGTACATATATATATTATATATTTATTTATTTAAATATATATATGTATAGTATTGTTGTATATATATATGTATATATATATATGTCATTCTTTTAATATGTATATATAATTGTTTCTACTTTTGGCACAAGGCCAGCAATTACCCAGTGCATTACTGGTACTTTATTTTATCGACCCCGTAAGGATGAAAGGCAAAGTAAACCTCGGCGGGATTTGAACTCAGAATGGCAAGGATCGTAACTCTATGCGTCAAAGCATGGCGTCCGACCCTCTACCGATATATAATGACATATATATATACTCTTTTACTCTTTTACCTGTTTCAGCCATCCGGCTGAGGCCATGCTGGGGCACCGCCCTTGACATATATATATATATATATATATATATATATATATATACACTAGCAGCCATACCCGGCGTTGCCCAGGTGTAAGTCTATACCATTAATAAATAATTTTTTTAAAGAGAAAACAACGTACCATGAACCCCAAAAAAGCATTTATTTTTAACCATAAGAAGTATGTGTTGTTCGATGTAAAAACGGTAAAATGTTATGGCATATGAAAGGTGAATGGGTGTAAAAGTATGACGTTGACGCGGTGAAGCTCCAAACGCGAACTATGCCACAAGGAAGTCAGCAGCCCAAAAGTGAGTCACATGGAATTTATGACAATAATATAGGATGTTTGGCAATTCAAGGACTGAAGTCGTTGCGGGATGACGGAGATAATGTATGACGACTTTGAGTGAAAGGTACAAATGACGGGGGTGCCATACGTTTGCTACAGTAGAAACATGTAAATTTTTCGTTATGCATTGCGTATATGTAGGCATTCTAATGATTTATGTAGTTTGAAATGCTTACCATTCTGTATAGTTGTGGCTGCCAATAGAATCTGTGACGTTGCTTTCCTTAGACTGATTGCAGTGACATGGACTAAACATGAAGGACGCTCAAAATTACTCAACACAAAGCGTCAACTACGACAGCAAAGAAATGGGAGTCAACTTCCGCAGCTCGAGCTGCATCAACCGAAACACAGCGTCAACTGCGGCAGCAAAGAACTGTGAGTCAACGTCTGCTGTTTGAACTGTATCAACCGAAACACAGCGTCAACTGCGGCAGCAAGGACATGTGAATCAGCGTCTGCTGCACGCGCTGGCGAATCCATGGAAAACTGGCTCAACCAACCAGAGGGGAACGTGCATTTCAATACCGTGCAGCTCAAAGTGGTCACAACGTTTACAGTCGAAAAGTATGGTGTTATAAATTTCAAAAAGGCAGTATGTTTACAATTTGGTAATTATTGAAAGCAGCGAGGTATTTGATTGTTAGAAGACGGTTTGTGTCGCAGTGTTGATTACAGAACTTCTTGGTACACAATGTTTGTGGTTTTACCGTTTGGAGCAAATGCATAAAGGTTTCTTTTGCTTCCCACTCTGGAACATCCAACGTATAGCTGACCGTGCGAAAAGCATGGCTCTTCTAGGTTTATTCCCGCGACGGATAATGTTTGCTCCTGAGACTTGTTTATCGTCATAGCGAAACTACAACGAACTGGAAACTGGAGCCTCCTAAATGAAAAGGGGATCTCTGATGTTGACGGACAAAGGGGAATCCTTGGGATAAAAACCTTTTCCCTCTTTCCACACCCCGAGAGAATCGTCGCCTCGATCAAGTTTTGCGTTAGTTTATTTACTGTAAGGCGGGTGCTGTTGCAGAGTTTTGGTGGGTGTAGATTCCTCAAAAGCATAATTGGGCATCCTTGCTTAAGTTCCAATCGATAAGATGGCAACCCGGAAGGGTTAAATGAGTTAAGAAACTCAATTGGGTAGTTAATGGGATCTGTGACTGTATCGATGGACTTGTATGTACACGAAGCTGTAGGAAGAGACTTAAGCAGTTGTCCGTTGATTTTGTCGACAGTCTCATTTTTCGGAGACAGTATTGCCCTTTCGCACAGCCAGTTTGGATATTGGTAGTTAGTGCTCAACTCAGGGAATACTGCATCTGTCAAGTCGTCAGCACTGTCGACTAAAGTGCAGACCGGTTCGAGGGAGATTTTTTTCCTCTTCATCAAGTGGCACTTTGCCGTTCCCAAGTGTCAATAGGTTGGTAGCAAAATCTGATGACACTTGGTCACCAAGCATCCGAGCTCTCATGTTCGTAGAGAGCGTTAATGTTGTGACATAACGCCAAAGCGGAGATGACTTTAAGCATGCTCGAATAGCATCAGCCCGTGTTCCTTTGGGAATAACAGGGAGGGTTTGTCTAAAATCTCCGGATAAAAGGACGGTCACGCCTCCCATGGGATCCTGGGAGTCTCTTATGTCTCTTAAAGTCCGGTCCAGTGCCTCCAAAGCTCCTTTATAAGCCATGGTACATTCGTCCCAAACTCGTCCCACTGTGTAAACTCGCGCCAGGCAGCTGTCAAAGTTAAAATCTGGATAACCATCAACGCTTTCACCTTTGATTCTTGGCTTCCATGAATACTTTTCCCATTTGTAGAAAGAGGGGACTTGGGGATACAGCAAAGTGCGAGCGAATGCGTCACCTTGACATAGTTGAAAGAATGCAGTAAGAGTTGTGTTCCTTGGCTGCAGAGCCCTCAGAAAAGCTGTTTGTTTTGTATAGTACACTCTTTGGCCGTGTTCCAGGTGCACAGCAAAGTGTTGGACGGCAGAGTATCTTCTGTGCATTGAGAAACGGTAAATTCGCCAAAGGCCTCGCTGGTACTTATATATCGTGCTGATTGGTACTGTGCAACTTAATCCCGTTTGTTTTCTTCTTTAAGCCCGAACATGGCGGCATCCGGGCCCTTATTTATATACTTGCAGACATATTTGATTGATTTAATAGAGTAGTTGTAGGTTATAAATAAATTATCTACAACAACTACTGTCACTGAAAAAAATGGCGTAAGTGAAACGCCACACGCACGTACACACACACACACTCACACACGCAAACGCTCAAACGCACGCAAACTCACGCACGCACGTGTGCAAGTACACACGCATGTTAATAGATTTAACTCCTACTGGAGCGCTTCACGAACACACACACACACGCACGCACACACACACGCACACATGTTAATTAGTTATAGCTTTCCTTCCCCTCTTTCAATGTCATGTATCAAACACAGCGTCTGTCGCTCGCTCTCTCTCTCTCTCTCTCTCCCGCTATCCCCCTCTTTTAGTCTGTCTGTTTCTTTCACTTTCACTCGTTCTTTTTCATTTTTATAGGTATAGAGATTTTTTCTGTGCAAAGTCGTACCTATAGTCAGTTTTATCGATTTTTTTACCTGGACAAAGGGCGAGTCGATCATTCGCAATGTCGCGCCGACCTGCCCTGATGAATTTTTGATTGATTACAAAAAGAATTTTGAAAATCGGCCTTGCGGATCAAAAGTTGCTGCGGAACAGACACACATACACACAGACAGACAGACATTTTCATTTTTATAGATATAGATACAACATACTATACATACGAGTATATATATTTAAATAAATAAATACATAATATATATATGTATATACACACACATACACAAGTTGTTCTATGTTTCTTTTGTTTCCCTATAGCTCACTTATATATATAAATTAATTAATATATATACATATATATATATATATTAATTTATTTATATATATATACATATATATAGTTCAAGAAATAACAAGACAAACGCAGATCCCAAAAGATGCCAGTCTTATTAGTTTCAATCTTAGAATAGAAAAGAAAGAATTATGATATAATATATTAGATGCCTATAGCTGCAGCGAAGAGATGCAATGTTGAATATTATGAGGTTAATATTTAATGAGAGCTAAATGAAGTATAATTACAATACAACAGGTCTTTCACAAGCCCTTTTTAAAGAGGGCACTTTCACAATCCCTTTTTAAAACACTCCTTAAAGACCCCAACACCTCCCAACTCCATTCTCAATCAATTATCTTGCTTTTACCATTCACTATTTTCTTTCACCTCTTGTGTGCATATATATGCTTTAATTCCTTTAAATCTTCATCAACACTCCTTCACTCCTATACTCATTAACAAGCCCCACCCCTCCCCCAGACGCAACCAAATCTCTCTTATATAGAGAGAGTCACACAACACAACCTGAGCTCAGTTTGAGAATCGCCTCCGACGAATGCGAGAAAGTTCTCTAGAAAAGTTAACCAGGAATCTTTTGAAAAATCTGCCCACCGAAGTTAAAGAACTTACTAGATCTACAAAACCAAATTGTAAAATTTGTGGTGGTGATGATGGTGGTGGTGATGGCGGTGGTGGTGGTGGTGGTGGTGTTGGTGGTGGTGATGGCGGTGGTGATGGTGGTGGTGGTGGTGGTGATGGTGGTGGTGATGATGTTAGTGGATGGTGGTGGTTGTGGTGGTTGTGGTGGTTGTGGTTTGGTGGTGGTATGGATGGTGGTGGTGGTATGGTGGTGGTGGTGGTGGTGGTGGTGGTGGTGATGATGATGGTGGTGGTGGTGATGGTGGTGATAGCGGTGGTGTGGTGATGTTAGTGGATGGTGGTGGTTGTGGTTGTGGTGGTGGTGGTATGGATGGTGGTGGTGGCGGTGGTGGTGGTGGTATTGTGGTGGTAGTTGTGGTGGTGGTGGTGGTGGTGGTGGTATTATGGTGGTAGTTGTGGTGGTGGTGGTGGTATTATGGTGGTAGTTGTGGTGGTGGTGGTGGTGGTGGTGGTGGTGGTATTATGGTGGTAGTTGTGGTGGTGGTGGTGGTATTGTGGTGGTAGTTGTGGTGGTGGTGGTGGTGGTGGTGGTGGTGGTGATGATGGTTGTGCTGGTGGTGGTGGTAGTGGTGGTGGTGGTGGTGGTGGTAATGATGATCGTGATGATGATAATGATGATGATAATGATGATGGGGATGGTGAGGAGGAGGAAGAGTATGGTGATCCCATCTTTATTTCTGTATAAATATATCATTTCAATACAATCTTCCTATAAAGATATTGCCATATATCTCATCTCACCTCCACAGTAACACTTGCTCATTAATCATTATTCCCATTAACCTCTCATTTCGTTCAGTTATCGGCCGATTAAAACATTAACTATATTTAGCCTTACAAACTATTTAATCCTCAATATTATACATTAATTCCTTATTTTGTAATTTATGTTTGATATTCATATATACATACGTCTTCACTACCCGCCGTCTTCAGAAATATTTCTGAAGACGGCGGGTAGTGAAGACGTATGTATCTTTTTCTTACTATGATATTTTGTAATATGTTTTACATAGATCAATAATTGACTGAACATACAGGGAACTACCCCCCAGAAACGATCGTAAAATAATGAGTTTTACTATGAATTAACAGTTTTGTGTTTAATTTCATCGTTTTAATATTTCTATATATATATATACATACAAAATTTAGTACAGCATCAACGAAGCCATGGTTGCAGCCAAGCTAACGAATGCAGTTTCGGTGTGCAGCTAAGCACTCGGATAGGGTATATAACCCTAGAGTTATAACATTACTTTTAGACAGCTTTGCAAAATGAAGACAGTGACCGATAGAAGGGCCGCAGTGACCATAGCCACGAAAAAGACTGAACTCAGGAAAAATTTGACTAACCTGGACCGCACGTCGACATCATACATAACACATAATACATATAATATATACCATATAACATACATCACATGTAATCCATAATATCTCCGCTAGGTTTCTGTAATCCGAAATACATATATATATATATATATATATATATATATACTTTCTGATTGAACCCAACCCGTTTGAACACTCCCCCATAATAGAAATAGTGAAGTTATCGGGCTTATTAACATATCACTAGGTAACCGGGTTTTAATGGTCTATCGTACGACGCACCTGACAATTTGGATGTATATATCCAGCATGTAATTCTTGTTACTAGATGTGATGTTATATTTGAGTGATAGTATAAATCCAACTATTTTTTACTTTTGAACGATCTACATATGTTGTATAATTTAGACTGATTGGTTATCTAATGACAATCCTATTTCTATATAACCCCTAGACCATCGGGACATATGTAACCGATTGGTCTAGCCTATACGGTTAATATACATGTGTAGTAACTCTTTGCAAGTTGGTTTTACAGTAACTGAAATAATATTGTTGGGCTTTTGCTGCAGCTCTATCTTATAGTAACCCCGCTTTTCTTGTGTATAGCTTGCTTTATTTATGGTGCCTGTCTATATACTTGTTATATTCAGCTCTATCCTGTAATAACCCCACTTCGCTTGTGTCTGGCTTGCATTTATGTGTTGCCTGTCTATATGCTTGTGGAACACCCATGAGCTACGTAATTCAAGTACCTACCAGTATACCTTGTATATGTATACCATGGCGAGGATTTTAATTACTGTGGTCTTTTGGGGTGTACCTTAAGAGCATATTAGTGCTTATATAACTATAAGTTACGGAGATCCTATTCACTTGTTTTATAGGGACCAGCGCTTAAATTCATCTGGCTTTTTTATGTGCTTAAAACTTTCTTTTTTTCTTTTTTCTTCTTTTTTTTCACTTCTTTCCTTTTAAAATTTTTTTTAAACTTTTTTACCTTTTTATCTACTTGTTACCTCTTCATATTATCTTCCTTTTACTTTTAATTATGTTTTAACCATTGTTTGTATTTTTTGCTTTTGTGTGCCATCAATTGTATCTGCATCTTGTGAGATCTGCTTGTGCCCTAGCATTTAGCTGTGGTGCTTAACAACCCCAGCATGTACTCTCTCCTTATTCGTCATCTCCGATCTCCCTATCTTTACCCTCTATTGTATTCCGATTGTTCCTGTGACTAAGCTTGGTAGAGCTTATACTCAGCACTGTGTTTATTAAGCTCTGATGAATCCTACCCAACGGTATGAATGAAACATTGTAAGCAAATAAAAACTGTTTGAGTATGTAAGCGTTCTTTGGTTTCTTTTACATATATATATATATATATATATATATATATATATATATATATATATATTCATTAGTTAAGCAAAACAAGACCACAGATTTCACAAGGAAGACATTATTAAAAGATTGTCAACATATTTTAGTTTGATGTAAGGAATGTAGAGAGTAATAATAATAATATTAATAATAATAATGTCCGTTTACAATTGTGTCGCTACTCCATATAATATTTCTGGATCAAATGACTATATATCATTATTGATCTGGTTCAGTTGAAAATAATTAACATAGGTAAAGATAGAGCGGCTCATCGGAACTTCAAAGGAATATAAATTAAAATAAGGAAAGAATGTTACATAAATGTAATGTTCCATATATTGGTATTTCACTATGGTGTCCTGGGTGTATCAATTGTCTGCCATAATCGAGCAGTATTCTTCTGTCGAGGCTGCATTGTGTGAGATCTGCCTATGGGTAACAAGATGGCCACCAATGGACATATTTACCTTACTAATTAGAGGGTGGTTTCAGGGGAAGTAACTCCTCGAGAGATTAGAAATTGTGGGTAGTTTATAGTTAAGTGCTAATTTTTTAATTTTTTAATTGAGAGACAATGTAAGGGTAATGTAAGGTAACTTATAATTATCTAAGTTAGTTATAGCTATTTAACTTATTAGCTACAAGTAAAAATGGGGCTAGATGACTATGTTGGGTCAAATATTCTGTTGGCGAAGGAATTAGCCCTTCGATGTTGACAGCTAATAGTTACCTCCGTTCTATCGTTAATCGGTAGAGGTCGTGATAGAGTTATGTAATATGCTTCGGTAATACAGAGATCACAAGATTTTCTTCGTCCATTGAACGGTTGGGCCCTAGCTAAGATATCCCATGTTAGTGAGTGTTCAATGTTGGTTAATTTAAGGTTTTTAATGAGCCTAGCTAGAGATGTCGAACATCTGTTGTTAGGGTCTCGGAAGGAAAAAGAGTGCGCGTTATAGCGTACCTTAAAAGGGTTAGAGGTAGACCCGATATAGGATCTGGTATTCGAAGCAGTTTTAACCGTGCACCTATAGACTATGTTGGGTGTCAGGCAGTGTCCATTTAGTGGGCATGCATTAGGGTAACGGCAGTTGCAGTTACTTCTGCAGTTAGTGAGAGTAGGGTAGTTTAACCTAAGCGGTTGATCAGTGTTAGAAGGATTAATATATCACTGTTGACAATATTCAATAAATACACTGACAATAATATTAATGTGGTTTTAGAAACACAGATTGGTATATTAGGATAGAGGTACCTAGCTCGAGCAGAGTGGCTTGTTAACCCTTTAGCATCTAAACCGGCCATATCCGGCCAGAATTCTCTCACTTCTTTCTGTTCAAACCGACTGTAACTGGCCACTCATACTGACGTTAAGGTATTCTTCTCAAAATAAATAACATCAAAATCATAGATTCGATATTATGTGAAATAATGCCTTTACCGGAGAAAATACAATAGTAAATATCGAGTAATGTAAATGCTAAAGGGTTAAGCCAGTTGGCATAGACCTACAAGTTTCCTCATCATCATCATCCTTTTTCTCCTCCTCCTCCTCCTCCTCCTCCTCTTATTCTTCCTCTTCCTCTCCTCCTCCTCTACCTCCTCCTTCACCTCTTTCTTCTCCTCTTTTAAAAAGTAAATGAAAGACAACGGGTTAACTTTTTCATAAATCCACTCTTCTTTCTGCTGTTACTTGTAAGTACATAATTTACACTATATACACATGTATATACCCGTAACCAATACATAAATATTTAGCACTGATTATAAAAATACTTAATGAACACATTGAAATGGGTTTACATTTCACATCTGGCTTTACATTTCATATTTCACACTTGAAATAGCGCATGTATTGTACTTCTGGTCTGAGTCTTGTACCAGTAGAGATGGAGCATATATTTCACATCTGACCTGAGCCTATTACCAGATGAAATGAGACTTATATTTAACATCTGGCCGGAGCCTATTGACAGCTTTGTACGTGCCTGCGATTAGCACAAATACATATTTTATCCTCTTTATTTTCCGATACTAATTTCAACGTTTTCTCCCTACTGTATATTGATTTAATATCTAAATGTCAAAGCACCTAAGAATTCCCTCTCATAATTGAGCCATTCATCCAAATTGACTAAGTCCTAATAATCTAGATTACTGGAAGCTTACTATAATTTATCTTATGACAAATTTTCACATATCACTATATCAAACTAACGGCTATGTGGATTGGCAGTATCGGTAGAGGATCGGACGCCATGCTTTGTAGCATAGAGTTACGTCCCTTTACGGTCTGAGTTCAAATCCCACCGAGGTTAACTTTACCTTTACCTTTCATCCTTACAGGATCGATAAAACAAAGGACCAGTAATGAACTGGGATAATTGCTGGCCTTGTGCCAAAAGTAGAAACAATTATTTCGAACTGAGTTCAAATTCTGCCGAGGTTAGCTTTGCCTTTCATCCTTACGGGATCGATGAATTAAAGCACCGGGGTTGATTTAAATTGAATTTCCCCTCCCCTAAAATTGTTGGACTTTTGCCTAAATCAGAATCCATTATTACGTGCTGACCCTTTATTTCCTGTAATTTTTCTGCCATAAAATGTTGTACTTCTTGTATCCTGTTATAGACTACCACATCGGAATTGGAAGGATAGATATGACGCTGAGTGCTTGATTCTAATTACATCATATATCTTTATTGTGAAAAATTCAAGTGTCTTTTGTGGTTATGAAAACGAAAGAGGGAGGGAAAGACAAGGGCTCAGGCGTCACAGAAGAATGGGGAGAGAAGGGGGAGGGTGATGGGATCTAGGCAGAGGGTTTGGCGGTATTGGGGCTGCGTCCTGCGGACCAGGCCGCAAAGGCATTCCCGCAGACAATGGCCAGCGACACCCGCTGCAACAGCCACCCCACCTCAGACGGGCAGCTGACGTTCCTATCTTGCGGAGGAGCTCGGCAGTACGAGGGGCAAGTACGCCTGGGGACTCGAAGCGGCCGGACAATCCCCGGTATTTGTTTGTCTTCCTTTCCTCTGCATTGCGGGCCGCAGTACCGAGGTTTGTGGTTAAGCGACTAAGCTGGAAGCGGAGAACGTGTCCTTGTTTATTGATTAGCGTGTTGCGAAAACAACCCTAGTTATTCAACTATTTTGTAACACAAATATATATATATATATATATATATATATATTGGTAAAAAGAAAAGAAAATGCTGACAAATTGTTCCCAGTGAAAAATAGTTTAATTAGGAATAAGAAAAAGTTAGTAATAGTATTGGTTAGTATTCAGTTTTGGTTTTAAGTTTTACCGGTTGCGCATTTCTAATGCTTTTCAAAAATAATTTTGAGATAGAGCGCCCGTGATGTTTGCTCTAATCTGATTAGTTTTGGAAATTCTACGTGTTTTATGTAAAAAAAAGTGGCTCCAGATGTATGAAAAAATTCTTGTGGTCAAAACAATTTTGATTGGTCGGTAGAGGTCATGTGAATGTTAAAAATTGATTTTGCGCCAAATGTAGGTTTGTCTCGGCTGATTGAGAAGTCACTGAAAAATAAGTCTTTCAAGACAAATATGTGTGTGTGTGTGTAGTAGTAGTAAAGGGGTTCGTTGTTGTGATAAGGGTCAGCAGGGATGTGTGCGAACCGCAGCCTGCTGACAGTTCAAATGCCTATTAAGACAAGTGTGTTTGTGTGTGTGTGTGTGTGTGTGTGTGTGTGTGTGTGTGTGTGTGTGTGTGTGTGTGTGTGTGTGTGTGTGTGTGTGTAGCAGAGTAATTCGTGGTAGAGGGATCGGTCAGTAGGAATGTGTCTGTACGTGTGTGGGGGATATTTTAACATGTTAAAAGATATTTTTCAGCTCTTGTCTTATACGGAGAAGTGTGTGTGTGTGTGTGTGTGTGTATATATGTCTCTTTGTATGTTAATGTACGCGTGTGTATGTGTGTGTGTATATATGTGTGTGTGTGTGTGTGAGAGAGAGAGAGAATGTGTGTGTGTGTGGGGGGGGGTGGACCAGTATTTTTGTGATACTGGTAAAATGGTGTACATTATTCGATATTTTCAGTAAAAACGATTCTCTCAATAGAACATCTAAAACTTTAATAATAAAAAGTGTGAAATGATATATAGTATTGGCATAAGACCAAGGTGTGTGTGAGTGTCCAGATTGTACGTACTGCAAGGGGAATCCATTAGGCCTTGCCGTATTGGAATACTTGTGTACAAATATGTATGTGCCCATCAGTGTGCAATGCATGTGTGCGTATATGTATGTGTGTGTGTCGGCACGTTTATATCTATAGACATCAAAAGGTATGCAAATTTGTGTATATTTGTGTTGCACCATAGAACATGTGTGTTTACGTATGTCATTGTGTTTATATGTGGATAGAGATGTATGTAGGATTTATGCTGATGTAGGTATGTATGTTGACGTGTGTATGTTGTGGGTTCGTCTTAGGGAGAAGTGTTTAGACGGGGTCCGTATTTGTTAATAAAGTGAGATTCCTTGCTGATGCGCTGGGTGTGGGTGGCATTGTCTTTAAATTTGTAGAGGGGAAAGATTCTGAAGTTGGGATGATTTTGGGCGGCACAGGTATCAATGTGTTCACTCAGTGGTATTTTCCTGTATTCCCGTATTTTAATTTGGGATCTATGGACAGTCATGCGTTGGCGGAGGCTGTTTTCTTGGTCTGGCCTATGTATTGTTCTCGACAACCTGAGCAAGTTAATACATATATTAGATTTTCTGATGCGCATGTGAAATTGTGTTTTACTATAAAACGCTGTCCTTCTTTGAAATAGAATTCCGAACACTCTATTAGGTTGATGCATATGCCACAGTTGGGTCTATCGCATATTTTTTACTGTGGGTTTCGTTGTTGTGGTTGGCAGTGCTTTGGCATGTGTTAGGATGTTTTTCATTGACTTAGATTGTCTTTTGTTCTTTATGATATCGTGTGTTCGTAGGATTTGGTTCATTCTATGGTCCTTTTTTAACACATGGATGTTCTGGAGGATGGTGTCAAAGGCCTCATTGTTGAGGGGGTTGTGTGTGGAGATGTATGGAAGAGCTTTTAGTTTCGGTTGATTTACTTTAGGGTGTCTAAGGTCCTGGGTACTGAGTTTTAGGGCACGTTGGATTCCATTGTCAATTAGTGATGCAGGGTAGTCCCTGCCTATGAGTGTGTCCTTTAGTTCTTGTAGCCGTAAGTAACAGGTGTTTTTATTGGAGACTATAGTACAGATTCTCTTGGCTAAGTTGTAGGGAATATTAATTTTAACGTGTCTAGGGTGGCAAGAGTTGAAAGGAAGATGTTGCTTGGAGTCTGTGGGCTTGTATTATATGTCTGTTTCTATTTTTTTGTTATGAATCTTAATGAGGATGTCGAGGAAGGGGAGTTGTTGATGGCTGTATTCCATCGTAAAGTTAACATTCGTGTTGAGCCCATTTATAAGTGTGTGAAATTCTTTAAGTTTCTCGATGTTTTCGTGCCAAAGGATGAAGCAGTCATCTAGATATCGCTTCCAGTTCCTTTCTATGTGTAAGTGTAGAGTGTTTCCAAATTTGTTTAGTACTTTAGTGTAGAGGGTGATTTCCAGGTATCCCATGACTAGGTTGACACTTTACAGTGAGTGTCAGCTAGTCTGTATGTAACCACTGATGAGATGTAATAACATCGAAACTAGTCCAATATTCCTGCCTGGCCCTCTGAAGAATAGAGGAAATGTGTTTCCTTGAAAACTCGTATGACTCTAAAACCCGGTCCGTCTGTGTGGTTACATACAGACTAGCTGACACTCACTGTAAAGTGTCTAGTGAAAAACTCAGTACATGTACATATGGATACATGTGTGTATTTATATGCATACTAATACTTCCGTATACATATGTAGATGTACACTTTAACTTAATTGTTTAAGCGTCTGTCATACAAAAGTGAGTTAGAAGCGAAACGAAATTTAATTTCGTTTCGTTATTTGTTTTTATCGTTTCCGCTGAACCGGTGCGTACAATGACTCACGTTCTATGCAAATTAGTCTACCCACTACTAATTTTCATAGAAAAAGCATATAACGATATGTGCTTTTACAATTCTCCAGAGAAGCCGGAAGATGGGTAAATATTGCTGATGAGATGTAATAACATCGAAACTAGTCCAATATTCCTGTCTGGCCCTCTGGAGAATAGAGGAAATGTGTTTCCTTGAAAACTCGTATGACTCTAAAACCCGGTCCGTCTGTGTGGTTACATACAGACTAGCTGACACTCACTGTAAAGTGTCTAGTGAAAAACTCAGTACATGTACATATGGATACATGTGTGTATTTATATGCATACTAATACTTCCGTATACATATGTAGATGTACACTTTAACTTAATTGTTTAAGCGTCTGTCATACAAAAGTGAGTTAGAAGCGAAACGAAATTTAATTTCGTTTCGTTATTTGTTTTTATCGTTTCCGCTGAACCGGTGCGTACAATGACTCACGTTCTATGCAAATTAGTCTACCCACTACTAATTTTCATAGAAAAAGCATATAACGATATGTGCTTTTACAATTCTCCAGAGAAGCCGGAAGATGGGTAAATATTGCTGATGAGATGTAATAACATCGAAACTAGTCCAATATTCCTGTCTGGCCCTCTGGAAAATAGAGGAAATGTGTTTCCTTGAAAACTCGTATGACTCTAAAACCCGGTCCGTCTGTGTGGTTACATACAGACTAGCTGACACTCACTGTAAAGTGTCTAGTGAAAAACTCAGTACATGTACATATGGATACATGTGTGTATTTATATGCATACTAATACTTCCGTATACATATGTAGATGTACACTTTAACTTAATTGTTTAAGCGTCTGTCATACAAAAGTGAGTTAGAAGCGAAACGAAATTTAATTTCGTTTCGTTATTTGTTTTTATATATATATATATATATATAATGAAAAATTGAACAGGGACAGAACAGAGAGGCAATATATATATATATATAACGAAGGAAGTGTGGTAAGGAACCAGGTGGACCATAACGTACCAGAGTACTCAATACTTAGGGTAGTAGAGTGGGTAATAGGAAAACGTTCAAGACTCCGACGGCAGAGCTCAAGCCGTTTGTTTCAAAAGTCCAGAAATAGCTGTTGAAACGGCTTGAGCTCTTTAGCGAGAAGGTAATGTTATAAATAAGATCCCCGTATTTGGGGCATAATTTAACAAGCACAAGATTTGTTTTGGAAAATACGATAGAGAAATACGATAGAGAATGGTGAATGAATGAATGGAACTAACGGGTTAAAAATGGAGAGAGAATGGAGAAAATATTTGTCTACGTTACATTATACCAATGAAATATATATATATATATATATATATATATATATATATATATATATATATATATATATATATATGTAGGAGGTGAGTTTCATAGTAGAACAATAAAGCAATGCAAATATCGGATAAGTAGCACTCAACAATTTATTGGACTGGAGTATATATAAGAAGAAATTAAAAGATGGTTAAAAAAGTTCCATTTATTTTATTATGCGCATTTCTAAAACAAATATCATCCTGGGACGATATTTGCGTTCTCATCAGATAAAATAGGGAGACATGATATGGTGCTTAAAAAAACCCTTTTTATTCACCTTATCTTATTTTACTTTATTTTATCTTAATAATACATTTTAATAAAACTTTTTCGCGCATCTTAATAAATCCTTCAGTATATAAACCCTAAATAAATAGTATACTTAATTTCTATATCTGTAATCATAAACATCATCAATCATAAACCTCATCAATTTTTTATTTTTTTATTTATTTATAAATTTACAACCGTTTTTTCAGTTATTTTTCAGTGGAGACAGCGTTTTTCAGTTTAAATGTTTATCTCTCTCTCTCTCTCTCTCTCCTTTCTCTTTCTCTCTCCTCCCTCCTTCTTATACTCTTCCTCCGTTATCCTTTCCTTCTTTTTTCCTTTCTTCCTCTTCCTTCCTTTTTTTCCCCTTCCTTTCCCTTTTTTCCAATCTTCTATATCCTTTTAAATTTATTTATCATATGTTGATTAGACACTACCCTGTTCACAAGTGTTTTTTTAAGCATCATATCATGTCTCCCTATTTTATCTGATGAGAACGCAAATATCGTCCCAGGATGATATTTGTTTTTGAAATGTGCATAATAAAATACATAGAACTTTTTTAACCATCTTTTAATTTCTTCTTATATATATATATATATATATTAAAATAACAGATTAGAGTTTAAGCAAAGAATCGGTGCTTTCACCCTTAACGGGATCTTCTGAAATATTTGCTCTACGGTTCTTATATATTTGATATATATATTTATCCTTATCGAGCCCTCTTTGGATTTTAGTCTTCAAATTTATTATTATTACTATATATATATATATATATATATATATATATATATATATAACGAAGGAAATGTGGTAAGGAACCAGGTAGACCATAACGCACCAAAGTACTCAATACTTAGGGTAGTAGAGTGGGTAATAGGAACGAGTAAGACCCCGACGGCTGAGCTCAAGCCGTTTCGACGGCTAATTCTGGACTAGAATTAGCCGTCGAAACAGCTTGAGCTCAGCCGTCGGGGTCTTACTGGTTCCTATATATATATATATATATATATATATATATATATATAACGAAGGAAATGTGGTAAGGAACCAGGTGGACCATAACGCACCAAAGTACTCAATACTTGAGGTAGTAGAGTGGATAATAGGAACCAGTAGGACCCCGACAGCTGAGCTCAAGCCGTTTCGACGGCTAATTCTCGTCGAAACGGCTTGAGCTCAGCTGTCGGGGTCCTACTGGCTCCTATTATATATATATATATATATATATATATTATAGTTAAAACAGAAAACAAAAAAAACAAAAACAAAGTGAAGAGGCAGTACAAAGTGTTAGTATTAGGTTCACGCTTGCGAGTGGGGGGGGGGGGTATATATATACAGTATATATCGTTTTTTAATTTGTTTTGCAAGATTTCTTATCTGAAAACCTGAAAACGTGTGTTGAAACATATTGTGAAGTATAACAATATGTATATATATGTGCGTGTGCGTGTGTGTGTGTGTGTATGTATGCATGTATGTATATATAAGGGTGTTGTAGTCTGCTTGGGTTATTGTAAAATGTGTTTAAAAAAAGCCACTAAAATGCAATGTAGTTATAAATATCGAAATGTAGTTACAAATACCAAACAAGGGAAAAAAGAAACCAACACTCAACCAAACAAGGAAATCTGAATGTTACCTTGGAGAATTTAATACCTAACATAAAATATTTAATATTTTAAAACATTTTAAATATTTCCAAGATAACATTTCAATTTCCTTCTTTTGGTTTTGTTTTATATATGTTCCTTCTTTCTTTCTTTCTTTTTTCCTTTTCTAGTAATGTTACTTCGATATTTGTAACTACGTTTGCATTTTAGTGGCTTTTTGAAACATATTTTACAATAACGTAAACAAACTCTAACACCCTTATATATGTGGGGGGGGCGTGTGTGCGTGTGTGTGTGTGTGTGTACATATGTATGCTTACTCGCAGACATAGATAAATAGATAATTTTCTTTCTATTTGCCACCAGGGCATCAAAAAGTGGGACAAGTACAATGGGGGAGTTTACATAAAAAGGCGTCCTCAATAAGGAGGAGGCAATAACAAAATATAAAAATAAAATAAAATATAACAAATAAATTTTATAACAAAATCCTCAATAAGGAGGAGGCGCCTTGAGAGGTCGCACACACCCCCGAAAAAAAGTGTGCAACCCTTCTCCTCAGGAGCACTGAGAGGGGGTGCTCCCTTGATCTTTCATCTTCCTCACCTATAGTCTGATGTAGAGTGAAGGCCCATTCACACGGGCCATTCTCGCCATTTCACCCATCTTTCATAAAAACGGCTGGGGTGCAGCACCTCTCTCTCCATCCTGATCCTTCTTCCGAAATGATATCGGAAGAAACGGACCAGTTGTTGGCCAGAGAGAAAGGTGTCTGACCTCAGTCCTTTCAGACGCGTCCACCATACAACCTCTTTCGCCATGGCTATTACGCACAGAAACACCGCCTCTCCTTCGTTTTTGAAGAGGGGAGGCGGCTTGATCGTTACAATAGACTCGGTGGCCAACCGGATCGGTTCCACCCTTGACAGCAGTTGTTCGACATAGCCCCACAGATCGGCAATGCCCGAGCAGTGTACCAATGCGTGTGCAACGGTTTCCTCGTCGCACACGCATCTGGGACAGATCTTTTTCGAGGGGTCCCTACCCGGGCGCCCGTGTCTGTAGAGCTTTTCTCGAACGGGCAGAGCCCCTCGGTAGCACTGCCAGGCCAGGGACCTCTGGAAGTTATCCATGGGTCCCGGGCTGAATGTCCTACCGAACAGGTTGGCCAGTTCGTCTTCCTCCATGCCTAGGGCTTCTCCAAGGGCGTCGTCGCACCTGCTAACCACCAGCCCTCTATAGAATGACGAGGTGGATTCTCCACTGACAGCCGGGTCCGCCTGCCAGAGAGCCGTGAGCGCCTGGGCACACTCGGTGTGCCAGGCGCCCAGTTTTCTCGGTCTTTGCTTGACCCAGGATTGCAACTCGGTGAGTGAGACGAGTCTGGGAAAGGCTCGCCTCACAAACGGGGCCCACACCGGTTGACCGGAGAGGAATACCTGAAGGTGCCGTAGCCTTAATGCGTGTTTAAGTATCATTAGCCACGGCATCCCCAGCCCTCCTTTCGAAGGGTGTTGACAGCAGATGGATCTCCTCACCATAGGAGCCCGCTTCTTCCAAAGGAATTAGAAGAGTGCGCGCTCCATTTTGGCGAGCGTTTCCCTTGGGCAAGGCACAACGGTCAGGCGGTAGTAGATGACGGACGCTATATAAGTGTTCGCCACCTCCGCCCGACCTTTCAGGAACAGTTTGCACTCGGCCCACTTCTGGGTCAGTGCAAACACCCTGTTCGTTACCTCACCCCAGTTCTTCTCCACCTGGAGGTCTGGTCCGAACCAGACCCCGAGCAACTTCACCGGGCCCTCCGTCCAGCGCCCGACGACGCCATCGGAGGGCATCGATCTGCCCCTCCACGTGCCGAGTTGCAGACCGATCGACTTGTCCCGGTTCAGCTTAGCCCCTGTAAACCTTTCGTACTCCTCCAGTAAGGTGCCGATCGCCCCGATTTCCGAGGCCGTCGACACCATTATTGTTACGTCATCGGCGTAGGCCGACACCGCTTTCCGCAATCCCGGTTCCAACGGGATGCCCTGCAACAACTCCAACTTCCGCAGCAGTGGCTCTAGAGTCATTACATACAGAAGGGAGGAGAGAGGGCACCCTTGTCGGATGGACCGCGCGATTTCGAACGGCTTCGAGAGGTAGCCGTTCACCTTGATCCTAGAGCAAATGCGGCTGCTGTGCATGGCATTGATCCAGCCCCTGAAAACGGGTCCGAAGCCTGCCGCCGCTAGCACCGCATCCAGGTAACCATGTTGACCCTATCGAACGCCTTAGATTGATCCAAGTTGATCAGGACCCCACCAAAGCCGGGTTCGTTCCCAACCCTCTCTATGATGTATCGCATGAGGTGGAGGTTGTCGTGGATGGACCTGGACGGGATAGCACATGTCTGCGCATCTCCCACCAGGTTTCCCACGACAAGCGCCAACCTCTTTGCTAGCACCTTGGCCAAAATCTGTAACTGTATTTAGCAGAGTTATGGGCCTGAAATTATTTATATCATCCTCCTTGTTCTCGTCCTTCCTCACTAGCGTGACTACACTCTTGGTCACAGCACAGTGAATTCTCCCGTTCTGTTGCCAGTAGCAGTAGACCGCCTCGAGGAGATCAGGGAGCAAGTCCGGCATAGCTAGATATAGTTCGTATGGAAGACCATCGAGACCCGGGGATTTGCGTTTGCCGCATTGGCTCAGCACGTCCTCTATCTCAGCGGCTGAAATCGGCTCCTCGCAGGACTTCGCCTCCCTGTCCAAGAGACGCGGCAGGCCATCGGGGTATGGACCGAAGTCCACTTCCCCAACCGGCTCCCCGCCCCTTCCGAACAATCTGGCAAAGTGCTTTTGAAAAGCCTCGCACATCTGCTTAGGCTCAAGGATCACTCGTCCATCCTGGTCTCGCAAAGACCGGATAGTGGATCTACTCCCTCTTTTGGGTTCTGTCACGCGGGCCCAGCTAACAGCTTTGGTCCCCTCGTTTCCCAGAGCACGTATTTTGCTTCGGACGATGGAGCCTTCGTGTTTCGCATCGAAGAACTGGCCTAGGGCCGTTCTCGACGTTAGCACTCTGGCTACGTCGCCGCTTCTAATTGCCTCTTCTACACTATCTACCAACTTTCCTTCCTAATTCTATTTGAGGCTAACTCCTTACTAAATTTTATAGAGACTACTCTAATCTCTCTTTTGAGAGATCCCCACCACCTGCTGTTGACGATGGCGCCCGTCAACCGCTCCTTAACTAAAGTGCTAATCCGGTCCCTGTAAGCCTTACTTGCAGGTAAGGACAAGTTGAGCTTCCAGTAACCGGGTCCCTGTCTATGCGTTCTGTCAAGGTTGACCATGCAGGTCACTAACTTATGGTCTGAATAGCCAACCATGCGCATTTTTTGACAACTTAAAAAGTCCTTATCCTTATTTCTAACTAAGAACCTATCTAGGTACGACCTAGATGATCCGCTGCGGTTTGCCCAAGTCCAGGTTGGCGCAGTCGGAAAATCTAGTCGATATCTATCGGCCAGGTCAAATCGACCGATTAACCCTTTGAGGCTATTACACCCCTCTCTATCGGGACAGGCCCCTACGTAGTCCCAGCGTGCATCTAGGATACCATTCCAGTCCCCCACTAATAGCAAGGAGCGGGACGTCCCTAGAAAAGTCTCCAGACGATGGAAGAGGTCCGGCCGCATTGACCCGAAAGTGCCGTAGACGGCTACCAGCCTAAACACTCCGCCTTCACCACTGCCAAGGTCCAGAACCACTAGTCGACCCTCCGGGTCCAAATGTACCGTCTGTATTATAAATTGATAGATTGATAGATAGACAGATAGATAGATATATTTCTTTAGTAGCCACAAGGGCGCATAAGAAAAGGGGACAATACAAAGACATGCCGGGGATTTTACATACAGTCGTGTAAAAAATATAAAAACAAACAATTACAACAATCGAAATCCCCAATAGGGAGGAGGCGCCGCAAATGGGTTGTTTAATACCCCGTCGATAGAACAACCCTCAACTCCAGGAGCGGGTTGTGAAAGTGCTCCTTTCTTCCTTTTGCTCTCTTCTTCAACCTACAGGCTTATAAACAGAGAAGGCCCAATCACTCGGGCCATTTTCGCTTCATTCACCCACCTTTGAGTAAATTTACTGGGGTGCAGTGCCTCTCTCTCCACCCTGATTCTCATTCTAAAGTGATACTTAAAGAAGGGAATCAATTGTTGTCCGGAGAGAAAGGCATCTGTCCTCAGTCCTCTCAACCTCGTCCACTATATAACTTCTTTCACCATAGCCACCGTACAGAGGAAAACCGCCTCTCTTTCGTTTTTGAAAGAGGCTGGCGGTTTGATCCTTACTATGGACTCGACAGTCAACTGGATTTGTCCCATACGCGACAGCAGTTGTTCTGCATAGTTCCACAGGTCGGTTACGCCCGGGCAGTGTACAATTGCGTGCAGGACTGTTTCAATGTCCTGCGCGCATCTTGGACACGTCCTCTTGGAAGGATCCCTGCCGGGGCGTCCGTGCCTGTAGATGTTGTCACGAACCGGTAGAGCTCCTCGGTAGCACTGCCAGGCCAGGGACCTCTGGAAGTTGTCCATAGGTCCCTGGCGGAAAGTCCTACCAAACAGACTGGTGAACTCATCGTCTTCGACGCCCAGAGTCTCTCCGAGCACGTCGTCGCCCTTGTAACGTACAATCCCTCTATAGAATGTCGAAGTGGAGTCTCCACTGATTGCTGCGCCCGCTTGCCAGAGGACTGTGAGCGCCTGAGCGCATTCAATGTGCCAGACGCCCATCGTTTTCGGTCTTTTCTTCACCAAGGACTGCAGCTCCGTCAGCGAGACGAGCTGTGGGAAAGCCTGTCTCACAAACGGTGCCCACACCGGTTGGGGGTCGGTGAGGAATACCTGGAGATGCCGCAGCCTCAGCGCATGTCTGCGCATCATCAGCCACAGTATCCCCAGCCCTCCGTTGGAAGGGTACTGACAGCAGACGGATCTCCTCACCAGCGGAGCCTGCTTCTTCCACAGAAACTGGAAGAGCATGCGTTCCATCTTGGCGAGGTGTTCACGGGGACAAGGCACGACAGTCAAGCGGTAGTAGATGACGGACGCTATAAAAGTGTTCGCCACCTCCGCTCGACCTTTCAAGGACAGTTTGCACTCTGCCCACTTCTGGGTGACTGCAAACACCTTGGCCGTGACCTCGTTCCAGTTGTTCTCCACCTGGAGGTCTGGACCGAACCAGACCCCGAGCAATTTCACCGGTCCGTCCGTCCAGCGTCCAACGACGCTGTCGGACGTCATCGGTTTGCCTCTCCACGTACCGAGTTGCAAACCGACAGACTTGTCCGGGTTTAGTTTTGCTCCCGTCAGCATTTCGTATTCTTTCTGTAAGTTGCCGATCACCCCGATTTCCGAGGTGCTCGACACCATTACCGTCACGTCGTCGGCATAAGCCGACGCCGCTTTGCGCAGTCCCGGTTCTAGAGGGATGCCCTGCAACAGCTCCAATTTCCGCAGTAGTGGATCTAGAGTCAATACATACAGAATGGAGGAGAGAGGGCACCCCTGTCGAATGGAACGCGTGATTGCGAACGGCTCCGATAGGTAGCCGTTCACCTTGACCCTCGAGCAGATGCTGGTGTGCATCGCTTCGATCCATCCTCTGAACACGGGGCCGAAACCGGTCGCCTTGAGAACCGCTTCCAAGTATCGATGGTCGGCCCTATCGAATGCCTTAGACTGATCCAAGTTGATCAGAGCCCCACCGAAGCCGGGTTTACTACCCACCCTCTCTATGATGTATCGCATGAGGTGGAGGTTGTCGTGTATGGACCTGGTCGGGATTGCACACGTTTGCGCTTTCCCTACCAGATTCTCGACGACAAGTGCCAACCTCGTCGCTAGCACCTTGGCCAAAATCTTTAACTCTGTGTCGAGCAGAGTTATGGGCCTGAAGTTGTTAATTTCGTCCCCCTTGTTCTCGTCTTTCCTGATCAGCGTTACTACGCCCTTGCCTGCAGAACTGGGAATTCTCTCGTTCTGTTGCCAATTGAAGTAGACGGCTTCGAGGACGCCAGAGAACAAGTCCGGCATGCCTATGTAAAATTCGTAGGGTAGACCATCTAGACCGGGTGACTTGCGTTTCCCGCAGCGGCCCAGAGCATCCCGTATCTAAGTGTCCGTGATCGGTCTTTCGCAGAATTTGGCCTCCGTGTTCGAGAGACGCGGCAGGCCGTCGAGGTATGAAATAAAGTCCATTGCCCCGTTCGGCTCACCGTCGTTCTGCTCAAACAGTCGCGCAAAGTGCCACTGAAAGGCCGCGCACATTTGCTTGGGGTCAATTAGCATGCGTCCGTTTTGGTCTTTCAAAGAACGAATCGTGGACTTGTTGCCACCTTTTGCCTTCGCCACTCGGGCCCAGCTGACAGCTTTCGCTCCTTCGTTTCCTAGAGCACGTCTTTTGCTTCTGACCACGCAGCCTTCGTGTTTTGCATCGAAGAACTGGTCCAGTGCCGTTCTCGACGCTAACACTCTAGCCGCGTTGCCACTTCTAAGTGCCTCCTCTACCTTGGCTACTAGTTCTCTTTCTATTCTGTTTTTCTCTAAGGCTAACTCTCTGCTATACCCTATCGATTCTATTCTAATTGCTTTCTTGAGAGAGTACCACCATCTATTGTTGACGATGGCTCCCGTTAACTGTTGCTTGACTAGTCTACTTATCCGTTCACTGTAAGCTTTACGTGCCGGCAACGACACGTTCAGCTTCCAGTATCCGGGTCCTTGTCTATGTGTTCTGTCACGGTTGACTAAGCAGACGACTAACTTGTGATCTGATAGGCAACCATGTGCATTCGTGGACAGCTTAATATCTCCTTGTCCCTTTCTCTAATGAAGAACCTATCTAAATACGATCTAGATGTCCCACTGCAGTTTGCCCACGTCCACTGTGGTGCAGTCGGGAAATCCAGTCGATACCTATCGGCCAGTTGGAATTGGCCGATTAAAGTTTTGAGGCTGTTGCACCTCCCTCTACTGGGTCATGCTCCCACATAGTCCCATCCTGCATCTAAGATACCATTACAGTCCCCCACTAAAAGTAAGGAGAGAGACGTTCCCAGAAAAAAACTCTAGACGCTTAAAGAAGTCTAGCCGTGATTGCGATTGCCCGGTCGGGGCATAAACGGCCACCAGTCTGAAGGCTCCACCTCCAATACTGTTCAGATCTAGGACTACCAGTCTACCCTCCGGGTCCAAGTGTACTTGCTGTACACCGACGTCCAGGTTCTTCCGAAACATGACAGCCACTCCACCTCCACCTCCACCAGAGAGATGCGTAGATCTCAAAGTCGTCGAAGATGGGGGTTAGTTGCTGCCTGTTGTGGATCCTGGACTCGGTGATGGCTATCACATCCATACTGTGTGACCTAAAGTCGTTTAAAAGTTGGCCCTGTTTCCAGGGCATCCCTAGGCCACGCACATTCACGGTTCCAACTCGTAAACTAGCCATGTTGGTGGAGAAGAGTTGGAGAAAAGGGACGAAAGGTGCACTTACCTTTTCGTTTCCTGGAGATCGGGTTTTTCCATTTTGGTGCTGGATTGGGTGGGGTGGGGTGGGGTGGGGTGGGGCAACATTTTAACAGGACGCGATTGATGGGTTTGTGGCAGGGGTTGCCCACGTCCTGTGAAAATTTATTTTTAAGGTCATTATAGGTTTCCATAGAAACCCTTATAAGTTTAAGGTGTGGAGACGATTCTGCCTTGACGAAAGTTTTGCCCTCCGTCTCCACCTTGGGGTTTTGGGAGATGACCTCCATAAAACTCTTGTTGTTTGTGTTGATGTATGCGTATTGTTGTTTGTGTTTTTGTTGTGTTGTTTTAGTTTGTTGTTCGTCCGGGAGTTTTCTTTTTATGGTGGGTGCTTGTGTTTGGGGTGGTGTTGGTGCTGGTTTTGCTGATAGGGGATGTTTGACTGTGGTGTTGTTTGTGTTGTTGTTTGTGTCTGTGGTTGTGTGTTGGTGTTGGTGATTGGAGTTTGGGAGGTTTTGTGGTGTCTCTTTTTTTGATTTTTAGATTTCCGCGGTTCTCCCTCTTCTTCACTTAAAGAAGGAGAAGCAGCTTCATCCGTCGATGAATAATCATCGTCAGGTGTGTGGGGTAAGGGTATGGTGTGTGGTGGTGGTGGTGTTTCGGTATGTGTGTTTGTGGTAGTGTTTGATGGAGTGGGATGGAGTGGGGATGTGTTCTTCAGGGGTGTTGTCTCTGTTTTTTCTGTTGTTGTTGGTTGAGTGTCTGTTTGTTTTGGTGTGGTTGCTCGTTTTGTCTGTCGTTGTACTTGTGGTGGTGGTGGTTGTTTTGGTGTTGGTGTTGGTAATAGCGTTTTTTTATGATGTTGTTGTTGTGTGTTTGTGGACAAGAGGCTTTTAGGTGAGCTGTGCTACCACAGCGAAAGCAATGAAATTTTCGTCCTTCTACCGAAATGTTTATTTTGTTGTTATTATCAATAACGACTCTTTCGGATATTTTGGAGATTCTCTCCCGTTTCATTTGCAATAGAATCTCCAAATCTGTGCCCGCCCACCTTTGTCGAATAGATTTTCGTATCGAAAGTATTATGTCTGTTTCTGGCTCTACGAAGCCAACCAAGATCCACCAGATGTTAATGCTTGGAGGCATGTTTTTTATTTTTATTTTTTGTGTCCTTTTCCCCATGTATGTAGGGAAAAAGGTGTATGCTTTTGACAATATTTGTGTCACAGAGTTTTTTGGGGCGAGTGCCTCGCTTTTAAACAGTATGGAAACACTTCCGTACTGTTTTCCTCGCTGGGGAAAATCGACATTTGCTAGAATTTCCTTGAAAGAATCTTCTATATCTGCTTGATTAACAAATGTTGGCTTTTTTGACGAATTTGACACAGTCCTAAAAGTGACTGATCGGCGGTTTGTGTCTTCCTTTATTTCAAGGGGTGAGTTAATTCTAAACCTACCTCTTTCTTTTACAAATTTTCTTCCTTGCTGGAGCATATCTCTTGCGTTGGAGATATCAAGATTTATAATATCTTGTTTCTTGTTCACTGTGTCAGCGAAAGACATTTTCTTTTTTTGTGTGGTGTTGCTGTTGATGATGTTGTTATCTTTGTTGGAAATCTCAGTTCATTGTTGAGGTGAAACTTTATGTGTAGATGTATCTGTAGAGTTGTTGATGTCTTTTTCATGTGTATGTATGTCAATGGTTTTTTTTTTGCTGTGTTTTCCTGCGTGTTATTGTTATATTTTTCCGCTTCGGCGGTAGAAGTTGTAAAATTTTCAAATATTAATATATTTTCTTCTTTTGTGACAGTTGTATCTATGGCGACGTCCATTGTAGCAGAAGCAGATATAACGTTAATATCTGCCTCTTTCTCTCTCTTTTCTCTATTAACGTTCTCCAGCGTTCTAGTGTTGCTCAAGTTTTTAACTTTGTAAAATCTGATATTTTAAAACAAATTTTTAAAATAACATTTTCGCCCCTACAGGGGCGAAAAATGGGATTACCACCCGGCTGACAATTCAGCTTGGGGGTTAATCTACAAAGTGTTGTGTTTTTTCAAACAATTAGATCGGTTTTTTGCATAGAAATTAACAAAAAAGCTTACCGGCGATGTTCCACACGTCAGACAGAAAGAGAGATAGATAGATAGATTTCTTTATTTACCATAAAGGCATAAAAAGAAGGGACAAATACAAAGGGGGAGTTTACATATAATCGAGTAAAAAGGGTGTAACATGAAAATAATCGAAAATAACCTCAAAAGGGAGGGGACGTGATGGGGGTTGCACACACCCCCGAAAAAGTGTGCAATCCTTTGCCCGGGGAGCACATGGAGAAGGTGCTCCCCTCTCCTTTACTTCTTTACCTACAGGATGGTATACAGAGAAGGCCCATTTACACGAGCCATTCTCGCCACTATCACCCACCTTTCATAAAACTGCCTGTGGCCAAGCACCTCTCTCTCCATTCTTATCCTTCTTCCGAAGTGATATCGGAAGAAGTAGACCAGACTATGGCCAGAGAGGAAGTTGCCTGACCTCAGACCTTTCAATCGTGTCCACCAAACAACCTCTTTCAACATGGCTATTACGCACAGAAAAACCGCCTTTGCTTCCTTTGTGAAGAGGGGAGGCGGTTTGATTGTCATCACGGACTCGGCGGTCAATTTAATCGGCGCCACCCGCGACAGCGGTTGTTCGGCGTAGCCCCACAGATCAGCCACGCCCGGACATTGCACCAATGCGTGCGCAACGGTTTCTTCGTGACGCACGCATCTAGGGCAAATCTTTTTTGAGGGATCCCTGCCCGGGCGCCCGTGTCTGTAGAGCATCTCTCGAACGGGTAGAGCCCCCCGGTAGCACTGCCAGGCCAGTGACTTCTGGAAGTTGTCCATTGGTCCTGGGCCGAAAGTCCTACCGAACAGGCTGGCCAGTTCGTCTTCTTCCATGTCCAGCGACTCTCCAAGGGTGTCATCGCCCCTGCTAGCCACCAGCCCTCTATAGAATGATGAGGTGGATTCTCCACCGATGGCCTGGCCCGCTTGCCAGAGAGCCCTGAGCGCCTGAGCACACTCAGTGTGCCAGTCTCCCAGTTTTCCGGATCTTTGCTTGACCCAGGACTGTAGCTCGGTGAGTGAGACGAGTCTCGGAAAGGCTCGTTTCACGAACGGAGCCCACACCGGTTGACCAGTGAGGAATACCTGTAGGTGCCGTAGCCTTAATGCGTGCCTACGCATCATCAACCACGGCATCCCCAGCCCTCCTTTCGAAGGTTGTTGGCAGCAGATGGATCTTCTCACCATAGGAGGACGCTTCTTCCAAAGAAATTGGAAGAGCATGCGTTCCATGGTGGTGAGTGTTTCCTTAGGGCAAGGCACGACGGTCAGGCGGTAGTAAGTGACGGACGCTATGTAAATGTTCGCCACCTCCGCCCGGCCTTTTAGGGACAGCTTACACTTGGCCCATTTCTGGGTTAGTGCAAACACCTTGTTCGTAATCTCGTTCCAGTTCTTTTCCACCTGGAGGTCCGGTCCAAACCAGACCCCAAGCAACTTTACCGGGCCCTCCGTCCAGTGTCCGACGACACCGTCAGGAGGCATCGGTTTGCCTCTCCACGTTCCGAGTTGCAGCCCGATGGATTTTTCCCGGTTCAGTTTCGCTCCTGACAACCTTTCGTACTCCTCCAGTAAGGTACCGATCGCCTCGATCTCCGAGTCGGTTGATACCATTACTGTTACGTCATCGACGTAGGCCGACACCGCTTTGCTCAATCCTGGTTCCAGGGGGATACCCTGCAACAACTCCAACTTCCTCAGTAAAGGCTCGAGAGTCAATACGTACAGAAGGGAGGAGAGAGGGCACCCCTGTCGAATGGATCGTGTGATTTCGAACGGCTTCGAAAGGTAGCCGTTCACCTTGATTCTAGAACAGATGTGGTTGCTATGTAGGGCAGTGATCCAGCCTCTGAAAACAGGACCGAACCCAGCCGCCGCTAGCACCGCATCCAGGTAACCGTGGTCGACCCTATCGAAGGCCTTAGACTGATCCAAGTTGATCAGGGCCCCACCGAAGCCGGGTTTGTTGCCAACCCTCTCTATGATGTATCGCATGAGGTGGAGGTTATCGTGAATGGACCTGGATGGGATAGCACATGTCTGCGCATCTCCCACCAGGCCACCCACGACAAGCGCCAACCTCTTTGCTAACACCTTGGCCAAAATCTTTAACTCTGTGTTTAGCAGGGTTATGGGCCGAAAATTATTTATACTATCCCCCTTGTTCTCGTCCTTCCTCACCAGCGTGACTACGCCCTTGGCTACAGAACAAGGAATTCTCCCGTTCTGCTGCCAATTGCAGTAGACCGCTTCGAGGAGTTCGGAGAAGAAGACCGGCATTGCTAAATAAAGTTCGTAAGGTATACCATCGATACCTGGAGATTTGCGTCTGCTGCATTGGCTCAGCGCATCTCCGATCTCATCAGCCGAGATTGGTCCCTCGCAGGACTCTGCCTCTTCGTTCGAGAGACGCGGCAGGCCGTCGAGGTATGGACCGAAATCCACGCCCCGGCCCGGACCCTCGCCTCCCCCGAACAATCGGGAAAAGTGCTTTTGAAAGGCGTCGCACATCTGCTTAGGCTCCCGGATCACTCGTCCATCTTCGTCTTGCAACGACCGGATGGTGGATCGATTTCCACTCTTAGCTTCTGTCACGCGGGCCCATCCAACGGCTTTGGCCCCCTCATTACCTAGAGCACGTATTTTACTTCGAATGACGCAGCCTTCGTGCTTTGCATCGAAAAACTGGTTCAAGGCCGTCCTCGATGCCAGCACTCTGGCCACATCTTCGCTCTTGATTGCCTCTTCTAATTTACCTGTTAATTCTTTCTCGTTTCTATTCCTATCGGCAGCTAACATCTTGCTATAACTTATTGATTCTGTTCTAATCTCTCTTTTGAGAGATGCCCACCATCGGTTGTTGACGATTGCACCCGTCAACCTCTCCTTAACTAATCTGCTAATCCGGTTTCTGTAAGTCTCTTTTGCCGGTAAAGACAAATTAAGTTTCCAGTAACCGGGACCCTGTCTATGTGTTTTCTCGAGATTGACCACGCAGGTCACTAATTTGTGATCCGTGTAGCCAACCGTGCGCATTTCTGGACAGCTTAATATGTCCCTATCCTTACTTCTAACTAAGAATCTATCTAAGTACGATCTAGATTGACCACTGTGGTTTCTCCAAGTCCAGGTAGGCACAGTTGGAAAATCTAGTCGATATCTATCGACCAAGTTAAAACGGTCGAGTAACCCCTTGAGGCTGTTACACCCCCCTCTATTAGGACATGCTCCTGCATAGTCCCAACGTGCATCCAGGATGTCATTCCAATCCCCCGCTAGAAGCAGGGAACGCGACGTTCCCAGAAAAGTCTCCAAACGCTGGAAGAAGTCGGGCCGTTCAGCTCCGAAAGGGGAGTAGACGGCGACCAGTCTCAAGGCCGCACTTTCACTACTGCCAACGTCTAGCACCAACAAACGACCCTCCGGGTCCGAGTGCACAACCTGTACGGCAAGACCCAGGTGTTTTTGCAGCAGTACGACAACCCCACCCCCACCTCCAGGTTGACAGAGAGATGCATGCACCTCAAAGTCATCGAAGGTGGGGGCCAGCTGCCGCACGACGCTGATTCGAGTCTCACAGATAACCATTACATTTATACTACATGACCTGAGGTCATTTAGAAGCTTTGCTTGCTTCCAAGTTGAGCCCAGGCCACGTGCATTCAAACATCCTACTCTTAACACATCCATGTGGGCGGCAGAGCCAAAGGAGAGTGTAGAGACCTACCTTTCCGCTTCCCGGGGTTCGGGTTGCACGACTTCCATGGGGTCGGGGGTGTTGGGTGAAGGGGTGTCTTGTGGTGGTGTGGGGTCGTCAGTGTGTGGTGGGGTTGGGGTGTTTGGAGTTGTGTTGGGGAGGGGAAGGGGAGGGGGAAAGCTTTTTAGTAGGACGCGGTTTATGGGTTTGACAGAGGGTGGTCCTACGTCCTCCTTAAAATCCTTTTTTAGTTTTTGGTAGAGGTTCATTGGGATCTTTATTAGTTTTAAATGTGGGTGGTTTTCTGACGAAACAAAGTTTACACCTTCGGTTTGTACCGAAGGATTATTGTATATGAGTTCATTTAATTTATTATTGTTTCTGTTGATGTAAGTATAGTGTAATGTCTTTTTTTCCGATGGTGTGAGTGTTTCGAAGAGGGGAGGGGCAGGTTTGGTTTTGTTTGTTGCTGGAGGGGTGTTTTCTGTTTTGTTGGATTATGTTGAGATTTGGGTGGGGGTTGTTTGTCCTTGTGTGTTTTGCACATGTTTTCTTTTTTTCCTTTTAATCTGTCTGAAGGACTCCGTTTCTTCCTCCGAATTCGTTGGGTTATCTTCAGTGTTGGAGGGAAGAGGTATGTTTGCTGGTAATGTTTCCGTGTTGGTTTTCTTTGTGGGGGAGATGGATGTCACTATGTTAGACTGTGTTGTGTGTTGTGTCTGCGGTGGTTGTGTTGTTTTATTGAGTGAGAGGTTGGGTGGGCCTGTATTTTGTTTTGGGGTAATGTGTTGTGACTGTTTGTGTTGTGGTGGTGTTGTGGTTTTACTGAGGGACGGGTTGGGTGGGACTGAGTTTTGTTGTTTGTTTATCTGTTGTGGTGGTGGTGGTGGAGCTGGTGTTGGTAGCAGGGTTTTCTTTTTGTTGAGTTGGGGACAAGCGGCCTTCAGGTGCCCTCTGCCTGCACAGATATGGCAGGACGGCCTTCTCCCCTCCACGCTAATGTTTATATACCCGTGGTCCTCTAATAGGATTCTGTCGGGTATTTGGGCGATGCGTTCAGGCTTCATTTGTACTACCAGCTCTATACCTGTTCCACTGAACGCATTGCCTGTGGTTTTCCCAATGGAAATCACGTTGTCATTCACTGGATCGATGAAGCCAGCTATGAGCCAGCAGTAGTCCACATCTGGCATCATTGCATCCAGCCATATGCGTTGAGTTCTTTTCCCCATATAAGATGGATAAAAGGTGAAATTTTTCGAACGAATCGGTGACAAAGCACATTTTTTTGCCGCCGATTCGTTCTTCATGATAATTGCTAGGCTTCCATACAGTCTGTCTTTTCTTATGAAAGTGGTTTCATTGAGTACTTCTGTGAGTACTGTTTTGATATCTGCTTGAGAAGGCTGTTCAGGTTTTTTTGTACTGTTGTTGATGGTCCGAAACTTGACCGTTCGGCTTTCAATGTCTTTCGTGAATTCTTGAGGCATTTTTACCGATAAAATACCATTCTCTCCTTCACTTATGTATTGTTTGGCGTCCGTGATCCTTCGTACCACATCTGAAATGTTTTCCGCTATATAAGTCAAAGATTTCTTTGTTTTCTGTGCAAATGAAATCTTGTCGTCTGCTTTGTTTTCTGATATGGTGTTATTTTCAACTGTTATTTTTGTGTTTGTTGTGTCTTTGTTTGTGTTATTAGTATTGTCATGCAATTTTTCAAATTTTTTTTTTTCGTTGTTGGAATCCAAGTCCAGATTTGTGTTTTCGTCATTTAATTTTTTCTCCGCAGATTCGTCTGTTTTTATTTTAATTTTTCCTTCCTTCTCTATGACGTTAGTTGGGAAGGAAGGGAGGACTAAAGCGTGCGAGCTTACAACTCTTACCGCTGTTCCCCCACCACTATTTTCGTTCGCTGCGTTTAACATTTCTGTTAGACGATTGAAATTTTTTACACAAAATTTTTTAAAACAGGTTTTTCACCTCTAGGAGGGGTAAAGATGAGCTGACCCACCGCCTTACAGTTCAGACGGAGGGTCAAGCTACATAATTGTATCAAAATTAAGTTTGAACTCACAAAATTTCCTCAATAAATTTGAACAAAACTTCTGTGCGAAGTGAATGACATCCACACTGTAGAACAGACGACAGCTAGATCAAAAGAGAGAGATAGATAGATAGAGAGATAGATAGATAGATAGATAGATAGATAGATAGATAGATAGATAGATAGATAGATAGATAGATAGATAGATAGATATGTTTCTTTATTAGCCACATGGGCACAAAAGAAGGGGACAAATACAAAGGGGGAAGTTTACATACAATAAAAACGTGTAAAATGTTATCACAAATGCAATTTAAAAAATTAGTCGATTTTCATATGGGTAACACATGCACCCGAAAAAATGTGCAACCCTCAACTCCAGGAGTACGAAGAGTTTGTACTCCTTTCCTCTCCTCCTCCTTTTCTTCAACCTACAGGCTGATATAGAGAGAAGGCCCATTCATTCGGGGCATTCTCGCCATTTCACCCACCTTTCATAAAACTTGCTGGGGTACAGCACCTCTCTCTCCATCCTGATTCTTCTTCCAAAGTGGTATTTGAAAAAAATAATCAGTTGTTGACCGGAGAGAAAGGTGTCTGACCTCAGCCCTTTCAACCTTGTCCACCATACAACCTCTTTCACCATAGCTATCACACAAAGGAAAACCGCCTCTCCTTCGTTTTTGAAGGAGGGTGGCGGTTTGATCATGACAATGGACTCGGTGGTCAACCGGATTGGTCCCACCCGCGACAATAGTCGTTCTACATAGCCCCACGGGTCAGTGACGCCCGGGCAGTGTATGAATGCGTGCGCGACGGTTTCTTCGTTACGCACGCACCTCGGACAGATCTTTTTTGCAGGGTCCCTGCCCGGGCGCCCATGTCTGTAGAGCTTGTCTCGAACTGGTAGAGCTCCTCGGTAGCACTGCCAGGCCAGGGACTTTTGGAAGTTGTCCATCGGTCCCGGGCGGAAGGTCCTACCAAAGAGACTGGCCAGATCATCTTCCTCTACGCCTAGAGTTTCACCTAGCGCGTCGTCGCACTTGCTGCGGATCAACCCTCTATAGAATGACGAAGTGGAGTCTCCACTGATCGCCGGGTCCGCCTGCCAGAGGGCTGTGAGCGCCTGAGCACATTCGATGTGCCAGTCGCCCATTTTCCTCGGTCTTTGCTTGACCCAGGACTGCAGCTCGGTCAGCAAGATGAGTCGTGGGAAGGCTCGCCTCATGAACGGGGCCCACACCGGTTTTCCGGTGAGGAATACGTAGAGATGCCGCAGCCTGAGCGCGTGTTTGCGCATCGTCAACCACGGCATCCCCAGCCCTCCGTTAGAAGGGTGTTAGCAGCAGATGGATCTTCTCACCAAAGGAGCCCGCCTCTTCCAAAGGAATTGGAAGAGCGCGCGCTCCATTTTGGCGAGCGTTTTGGCTGGAGAAGGCATGACGGTCAAGCGGTAGTAGATGGCGGACGCTATAAAAGTGTTCGCCACCTCCGCTCGACCTTTCAAGGATAGTTTGCACTCGGCCCACTTCTGGGTGAGTGCAAACACCTTGGCCGTCACTTCGTTCCAGTTCTTCTCCACCTGGAGGTCCGGACCAAGCCAGACCCCGAGCAGCTTTACCGGTCCTTCCGTCCAGCGTCCGACGACGCCATCGGAAGGCATCGGTTTGCCTCTCCACGATCCGAGTTGCAAACCGATGGACTTGTCCCGGTTCAGCGTCGCTCCTGTGAAACTTTCGTATTCCTTCAGTAAGGTGCCGACTTCCTCGATTTGCGAGGCGCTCGACACCATTACTGTCACGTCATCGGCGTAGGCCGACGTCGCTTTCCGCAGTCCAGGTTCCAGAGGGATGCCCTGCAATAGCTCCAACTTCCACAGTAGTGGCTCGAGAGTCAGTACGTACAGAAGGGAGGAGAGAGAGCATCCCTGTCGAATGGATCGCGCAATATGGAACGGCTCCGAGAGGTAGCCGTTCACCTTGACCCTTGAGCAGATGTTGCTGTTGTGCATTGCAGCAATCCAGCCCCTGAACACGGGTCCGAAGCCTTCCGCCTCCAGGTAACGATGGTCAACCCTATCGAAAGCCTTAGACTGATCCAAGTTGATCAGGGCCCCACCGAAGCCGGGTTTACACCCTACCCTCTCTATGATGTATCGCATGAGGTGGAGGTTGTCGTGTATGGACCTGGTCGGGATCGCGCATGTCTGCGCTTCTCCCACCAGGTTCTCGACGACAAGCGCCAGCCTCTTTGCCAACACCTTGGTCAAAATCTGTAACTCTGTGTTTAGCAGAGTTATGGGTCGTAAGCTGCCTATATCATCCCCCTTATTCTCGTCCTTCCTGACTAGTGTGACTACGCCCCCGGTTACAGAACTGGGAATTCTCCCGTTCTGTTGCCAGTTGCAGTAGACCGCTTCCAGGAGACCGAAGAATAAGTCCGGCATTGCTACGTAAAATTCGTAGGGTAGACCCTCGAGACCTGGAGATTTGCGTTTGCCGGGTTGGCTCAGCGCGTCCCCTATCTCAGCGGCTGAAATCGGCTTTTCGCAGAACTTTGCCTCGCTGTCCGAGAGTCGCGGTAGGCCGTCGAGGTATAAACCGAAATCCATAGCCCCTCCCGGCGCGCCGCCCTTCCCGAATAGTTGAGCAAAGTGCCGCTGAAAGGCCGCACACATCTGCTTCGGCTCACGTATCACGCGTCCGTTTTGGTCCTTCAAAGACCGAATCGTGGACTTGTTGCCACTTTTTGCCTCCGTCACTCGGGCCCAGCTAACAGCTTTGTCTCCCTCGTTTCCCAGAGCACACACACACACACACACACACACACACACACACACACACATATATATACACACACACCCACACACACACATACACACACACACACACACACACACACACACACACACACACACACACACACACACACACACATATACACACACACAGGCGCAAGTGCAAATGTATGCACAGAAAAGCACACAAAAAAGCACACCACAAAACATACAAAGACAAGATGGAGTAGAAGTTTAAGACCAGGAAAAAGAGGAGGCACAAAACCAATAATCATGGAGGAAGTCGTAGAATGTGTCACGAAAGAACTTTGCAAAACAAATATATAATGAACAATAAAGATAAAGTGGAAATTGTATGGTGCGTGTGTTCCTTTATATTGACTATATTGGCAACATGACGATGCCTAAATATATATATATATATATATATATATATATATATATATATATATATATATATATATATATATATATATATGAGAGCATCGAGTGCTCAAACGGCCTACCGCATACGGACGCGATAAGCATCCAACACCAATTATATATATATATATATATATATATATATATATATATATATATGTGTGTGTGTGTGTGTGTGTGTGTGTGTGTGTGTGTGTGTGTGTGTGTGTGTGTGTGTGTGTGTGTGTGTGTGTGTGTGTGTGTGTGTGTGTAGAAATTTCGTATAGAGAAATACGGTTTGTTGGAAGCCGTAGCTATGCAAACACCGGGGCTAACGCCCTCTGGTGATGTCCACGCATTTCAGGCTTGACTGGCCTTCGTCAGGTGTTTGCATAGCTACGGCTTCCTAAAACCGTATTTCTTTAGAAATACGAAATTTCTATACATATTGTATAAAGCTATGCTTGAAGCGAAATCTTATTTCTTATATATATATATATATATATATATATATATATATATATATATATATATATATATATATATAAATATATATATATATATATATATATATTAGAAAGTGAGGTTTTTTTTACAAAAAATATATATATATATATAAATATATATATATATATATATATATTAGAAAGTGAGGTTTTTTTTACAAAATGAAAAATAACCGAGGTGTCCTACACGAGTGAAAGTATAAAGAAAAAAAGATGAAATCGAAAATGCAACTGGAGTCCTATTTTTTTTTAAATATATATATTTATTGGTTCCTTTACCGGTTTCGCAGTTCTTCTGCTTTTCAAAAGTAGAGTTGAGATGGAGGGTCTGTGATTTTTCTCACTGTGAGAAAAACCACAGACTCTCCATCTCAACTCTACTTTTGAAAAGCAGAAGAACTGCGAAACCGGTAAAGGAACCAAATAAATATATATATTTTTTTAAAAATAGGACTCCAGTTGCATTTTCGATTTCATCTTTTTTTCTTTATATATATAAGAAAAGAGTCAGGACCCCGATGGCAGAGCTCCGGTTGTTTCGACAGCTAGATCCGAACAGTTCGGATCTAGCTGTCGAAACGGCCGGAGATCAGCCGTCGGAGTCCTGACTCTTTTCCTATTACCCACTCTACTACCATAAGTATCGGGTACTCTGGTGCGTATGGTCCACCTAGTTTCTTACCACACTTTCTTTTATATATATATATATATATATATATATATATATATATAAATTGAAACAAAATGAAAACGAAATTTCATTTCTCACTCTTAGTATGGCACTTACTTAAATGTAAGTATGCATGTATACGTACATACATACTTATATACTTATATACTTATATATATATATATATATATATATATATATATATATATATATATATATATATATATATATATATATAACGAAAAATCAGTGATGCATCTCAACTCAATTTATATTGTTTGTTACAATTGTTTCGCCGGCAAACACGATCATTGTGTGGATCTGTCTGATTCTAGATCTGCAGGTTCGTCGGACACTTCTAATGACTTCCGATCAAATTTTCTCACTAGGGTGTTAGCGTCAAAAAACATCCTCTTCGCTCGTCCTGCTATTGGGTGTTGTTTTTCTACGTCATGATAAATTTTGACTAACAGGTACTGTCTAACTTACCATTAACTGTCCTTTTTTCTGCCACACTTCAATGAATCCCTGCTGAGTTTGGTAGTTCACACGTCCACGCGCGCACTCACACACATATATATATATATATATATATATATGCAAACACTCACACACACACACACACAATCATATAGATAACAACATCCGCTATATATACGCACCTAAAGAGAACCCATAAAGCTATAGACGTACGCGTCCACAGACGCCTGCCTACATGTCCACGTACATCAACTCACACACACACACACACACACACACACACACACACACACACACACACACACACACACACACGCACGCACGCACGCACACACACACAGGCGCACACACATGCATACGCGTATATCTACTCGTATACACAAACACGTACAGACATAGACATAGACACGCACACGCACATACACACACTTGTCCATATATACAGGCACAAAAACAGACTCGCTCGCAAACACATATATATGTATATATATATACATATTTTTTTTCTCCCACACGCCACCTACACCCACAACACGCTTAAACCCCACACACACGTGCTTTCCACCACATATTTACACCCTCAGCCTCCTGATTCCTCTCCCCCACCCCTCTATCCACACACGCACAGACACTCCGACCTACAACCCCCCCCCCACACACACACACACACACCTCTTCCTGAACATGCAACCCCGTTCTTCCCCCAACCCTTACTTTCACATACACACACACACACACACACACACACGTACACCTACACACACACACCACCTTCAGCCCTCCCCGCTCGGACACCCCGTCTCCCTCTCCCCACTCCACCCGCCACCACCCCTACACACCCCACACCCTTCCACCACCTGTTTTACCCCTTTTTAATTTCAGTTTATTTTGATCATGCTTTTATATTTATTTTTATTTCATTCCTTTTATTTTGATCATGCTTTATTTTTAATTTTAATTTCATTCGCACCGTTTCCTTTCGCTATATGTCTCTCCACCACTCCCCTACACACCCTTTGAACTCTGTTCCCACACACTTCTCACCTGAGGAAGGGCTTATGCCCGAAACGTCGTTCCCCACCACCACCCAACTCTCCAGAGCGTGAAATTAATAAACATTCGTTGTACTGCCTCTCTGTTTTGTTCCTGTTCAAATTTTTCCATTATATACATATATATATATATACACATAAACAAGCCCTTACCCTACATTGGGTGCACGTACACACACACACACACACACTGGCTCATATACAGTCTTATAAATATGCGCCTATTACCTACAGGCCCACGCACGTCTACAAAGATACATACATACATACATCTGTCTATACACAAATGTGATATACACACAAAGTCATATAAAGCTACACAATGGGTCATACAAAGGGTCATACATGAAAGGATGTATCCTGTTATACACATGCACAAATATAAACAATATAACCATATACATACATCCATACACATACATATATATATATATATATATATATATATATATACATACACACACACACACATATGTACATACACACACATACATACACATATATAAAAAAAACTATAATATACTAAAATATACATATAACGTCATACATTAAAGGATGTATCTTGTTGTAAACATGCACATATATAAACAATATAACCATATACATACATCCGTACACATACACATATACATACATATATATATTTATATATACACACATATATACATATACGCATACATATATGCCACACATAAAAAAAAAAGAAATATACAATATATTGAAAATATACATATAACGTCACATAGAGATATATATAAAAAAGAAGAAGGGATGTGTATGCATATGAGATAGTACACATGAGGAGTATGAGATGTACACTTGGGCCTGTAACGGAACAAATAATATGTGTTCCAAAATGGAATACGTGGAGAGTATGGATTCTCGATTGAAAAGGTACACATGCATGTGGGTGCGTGGACCGGCCATACTGGAGTATATCACTGTGGTTGAGGTATGTTGTCCTATAGATGTAAGGTATTTGACTGAAAGTCAGTGGAATCCGAGTCAACCTGTCCCGGCTCAGGCGATGTTCTTGCCTAAGGTGACGTGCAGAGTCGGGTATGCATCTTGGGTTAATTTGGTTTACCCCACGGGGCATATACTGTCATCAGGGTATGGTGTCTGATCCCTTGAACCCGTTTCGCCGCTCTGGTCGGCGTGCGCTCCGCCGTATGCCTTTAGCCCGGGCTTCCCGGTGGATTCCATGCGGAGAGTGTGCACCTTCTCTGATGTCTGCACGTCATGATTATTTCCGATTTCAGGTTGACCGCATCATTCTTCAGTCTGACTATCTCCATGGCCTCGTATAGGCATAGACTACACTTTCTACTTCCAGCCGAGTATGCATTCGCGTGCCGAAAGATACTCCAGTCAAGGGCGTACGGGGTGACTTTGTCTTTCAAGTCCCACACCAGGTCCGCTAGCTTAGTAAAGTGCCTCTTACTGCGGTCCTTGAAAGAGTTCGTGTGGTTATACATCCGCGATTTAAAGGTCATAGATGTTGCGCCGATGTAGATGCGCTTTATATTGTGCGTGCTAACCACACATTTATATACCAGGCCCTTCGTTAGGCATCTTCCCTGCAAGGGGCACTGGGTGTCCGCTCTGCAGTTACATGCTCTGTCGTTATTTTTTTCATTTCGGACGCCTAGCCCTTGATCTGCTAGGGCCCTCTCCCGATTCTCATGATGTTGTTCCGCCGGCACGGTGGTCTCTCCTCCGCCACTCATCCCCTCCCGGCGTTGGATTGTATCGCCTTCCGCGACATACATACATACATACATACATACATACATACATACATACATACATACATACATACATACATACATGTACATATATATATATATATATATATATATATATATATATATATATATATATATATATATATATGTATGTATGTATGTATGTATGTATGTATGTATGTATGTATGTATGTATGTATGTATACAAGGGAAAGAAAACGAATACAGCGGACGAAGAAAAGTGTCTCTCTCGTGTTAGCCATCCCTTGATTTTCGTACAGCTTACGGGTAGGATTGCTATTTATGTGCAGTATATAAATTGGCTGTGGAAAACAGCTACTGAGAAAGATCCGTGTATGACCGTACAACAACATAACAACTAACGTACTGAAAATACACAAAAATGGTAGTATGGCATGGGGAAAACACGACATTGAGCTGTGACGAGTCAGTGTACAGACAAGAACGACTATTGACTTGAAAAAACTGTAAAGTAGACAAGAAAATATAAAGCGTCACATTCTCCAGCGGCAACCTGGTGCAGTCTGCAACTAACTCCGGCTCTGCTGCACCTCGGGCTGACGAGGGTAAACTCTCCAAATATCGGTGGCTCTCTCACAGGTTTACATTCGCGCCCGTAGCAGTGGAGACTTCTGGTGTCCTTGGCCCTAGGGCCGCATCCCTACTCACCACCATCGGCACAGAGCTGGCAACCCGCATGAGTGAGCCTCGCGAGCTGGAATGGCTCTTCCAACGCATCTCCCTCACCATCCTCCGGGGAAACGCCTTCTCTATTCTGTCCGCTGGGGCCGCGAGGCTTCCAGCGCGTGGATCCCCATTTGTTCATAATAATTGTTTCTACTATTGGCACAAGGCTAACAATTACTCAGTACATTACTGGTACTTTATTTTATCGACCCCGTAAGGATGAAAGGCAAAGTTAACCGCGGCGGGATTGGAACTCAGAATGGCAAGGGCCGTAACTCAATGCGTCAAAGCATGGCGTCCGACCCTCTACCGATACTGCCAATCCACCATGAGAGATGGGGAGAGCTGGAGAGACGGAGGCGGTGAAAGTGGGAGTTAGGTATCTCTGCGTTTGGTTCCTGGTGTACATGTGTGTGACTGATTTATTTGTACAATTTTATAAACTACTTGATATGGCAAAAGGTTTGAACTGACTACTTTGAGTTTTGATGTGGTATTTATAATGTAGCATATATTTTAAGTAGATATTAAAAAATGTCTTATGACTAGGACAAAGCTCGAAATCGGATACGTGAGAAAGATGGGGAAAGATGAAAAAGAAAAAGGGGGTATGCCTCAGGGGAATATAAACAACTAAGAGAAACAAATAGTTGCGTTGCATTGCGTGTAGTTCTTGCATTGTCCCACGAGCATCTTCCCCTGTGTCTTGTTGTTGTTGTTTTTGTCATTTATTTACATACTGAATAAAATAGTGATCGTATCTGTAGTAATACAAAATTGCAATGATCTATTCTAAAGAAAGAAAGAAATGTGGGTGATGTGTCTGTTGGTGTTTAACCGATGTTCACACTGATGTTAAGGTATTGTTCTCAAAATAAATAATATCAAAATCTCATAGATTCGATATTATGTGAGATATTATGTAAGATAAAGACTTTACCATGAAAATATAATAGTAGATATAGAGTTATGTAAATGCTAAAGGGTTAAAACTGACCTTTGTTTTATTAGTAGAGAGTTTAGGTTTACCAGGTGGGGGAAGTAAAACGAGAGCGGTAGTTGATAACATTAACAGAAGAATAATATATTTATGTTGATCACTCCAATATATGTGATATTGTATCAAGAGTAAGTTTAGGGAAGAGTAGAGAGAGAGGGAGATAGATCGATAGAGAGAGCGAGAGAAAAGGAGAGCGGTAGTTGATAACAATAACAGAAGAGTAATATATTTATAAATGTGATATTAACAGTAAATTTAGGGGAGAGTAGAGAGAGGGGGTAGTTGATAACAATAACAGAAGCGTGATATATTCATGTAAATCACTGTAATGAATATGATATTAACGGTAAGTTTTGAGGAGAGGAGAGAGAGGGAGAGAGTGAGAGAGAGGGGGAGAGAGTGAGAGAGAGGGGAGGAGAGCGGGAGATAGAGAGAAAGAGAGGGAGGGGGTAGTTGATAACAATAACAGAAGTGATATATTTATGTAGATTACTCAAATTATTGTGATATTAACAGTAAGTTTAGAGAGAGAGAGAGAGAGAGAGAGAGAGAGAGAGAGAGAGAGAGAGAGAGAGAGAGAGAGCGGTAGTTGATAATAATAACAGAAGAGTGATATATTTATGTAGATTACTCCAATAATATTAACAGTAAGATAAATTGGGAAAGTGGATAGTTCTAGAAATTAGTGGTTATTGTATTATCTCAACAAATATTAATATTAATATCATTATAATCGGTGGATTGGCAGTATCGGTGGAGGGTCAGACGCCATGCTTTGGCACAAAGAGTTACGGCCCTTTACGATCTGAGTTCAAATCCCGCCGAGGTTAACTTTGCCTTTCATCCTTACGGGGTCGATAAAATAAAGTACCAGTAATACACTTGGATAATTGCTGGCCTTGTGCCAAAAAGTAGAAATAGTATAATAGTATTTCACAAGGAGGTGGATTGGCAGTATCGGTAGGGTGGACGCCATGCTTTGACACATGTAGTTGTGGTTGTAGTTGTTGTTGCTATGTTGGTGTTGATTCTGTTGTTATTGTTGTTGTTGTGGCGGTGGTTGCGGTGGTTGTTGTGTTTGTCGAGGTGGTGGTTGTGTTGTTATTGTTGTTGTGGCGAGGGTTTTAGTTGTTGTTGCTGTCGTGTTGGTGGTGGTTGTGTTGTTATTGTTGTTGTGGCGGTGTTGGTTAAGGTAGTGTGTGTAGTAGTTGTTGCTGTTGTAGTGATTGTTGTTGTAGTTGCTGTTGCTGCTGCTGCTGCTGCTGCTGCTACTGCTGCTTCTGCTGCTGCTGCTGTTGCTGCTGTCGCCATCATCGTCGCCATGCCAGTTCTCAAGTGAAAAGCTATTGAAGCATTTAATTAATCCTGAATATAAGTAAATGACAAATGAAACATTTTAATGGCGGTTTATAATTTGGTGGTTTATATTTTATTATTGCCGCCATGATTATTGCTTCATGAACTAGGGAACATAAAAACATCACAAAATATTTAATAAATAACTGATAAAAACGAACATAAAATAAAGGAAAGTATATACTTTCAAACGTTCAATCGACTGACAGGAAGGTATACGGTGCTGATGACAGCTAATAAGCTAGAAACTAGTTCATCGTTCCTTTGTCAGTGTTGAACAAAAGGGCAACGATGGTTGCCGAACACTGTACGGCTTAATTCGGGCTGTTTGTTTACAAACAAACCGAACATTATAATAAATGTTCGTTAAACCCATACGTACATATATATATGTGTGTGCATGTATGTGTGTATATACATACTACTGTGCGTCTGTATACGTATATGTATGTACGTATACATACTTATATATATATATATATATATATATATATATATATATATATATATAAAACAGAGGATGTCTGTCTGTCTGTGTGTGTCTGTCTGTCTATGTAAATCCCTAAAACTCGAGAAGTACCCGACCGATTTTTTCAAAATTTACAGTGCGTTACTTATATTTCTTGAAGTGCAATGGGCTAAAAAGATTTTTATTTTTTCATCCCTACTTGGTTTTCACACAATTGAGTACGTCGCTCCTACAGACTGACGTGTGTTCCCCATCCGTGACGTAATTCGTGAACAGACGTACGGCATACATCGCCCCACAACACTTACTTACACCTTTCGCATACAGGATTTCCGCAATCAGCCCACTGACACTGCTACTACTGGATTCGGCCTGCTGGTGTTCTACGTTTCCAGTAGATGAACAATCATTCCCTGGGAATTCAAAATGTACACAGCTACATTCCTCAATCTTTGCCTATGCGTGTTGCTATTTCGTTTCCTACCCCGTGCAATGCCGGGTCCTGTTGCTAGTATATATATATATATGTTTTGCAATTGACCTTATTGATTTTCCTGGATTGTTATCAATGTTTTGCTTAACTTCCTGAATAAATTCAGGTGTCCTGATAGAATCAGAGCGTTTGGAATGTTTTTTACGTTTTGATACAGGTAATACGCTTCCATCATCTTTCTCTAACTCACACCGAATCTTGTGGACAAAAAATCTTGCAACTTTCAGAAAACGAGAAATTTCTAAATCACCATGTTTAGCCTTCAAGGCCACAATCTCAGCATGCCTTTTCATTTCATTAGTAAGCATAGTTATTATCATTGTTATTTTCTGAAATGGAAGTTCAATAAAAATTAGTCAAATAAAATAATGACTAAAAATACATGTCCTCAAATACCGTCCACACCCTGTATATATATGGATAAAAGGAAGATTGCTAAGTCTTAAATTTAGATTTCATTTTTAAATTTCATTTTAAATATATACACACACACACACACACACACACACATGTATATATATATATATATATATATATATATATATATATATATATATATATATATATATATATATATATATATATACATTCGGTAGATAAGGATGCAATTCAATTCAAGCACTCGACGTCATTTTACTTCTTCAAAATGAGCATAATGGAGTATATATATGTGTGTGTATATATTATGTGTGCGTGTGTGTGAGAGAGAGAGGGAGAGACAGAGAGTGCGCGGTGGTTTGGCAGTATCGATAGAGCGTCATATACGATGCTTTGCCGTATAGAGTTGTGGCCCATCTGAGTTCAAATATCGCCGATGGATTTGCCTTTCATCCTTTCGGGGTCGATAAAATAAAGCACCAGTTACGTAGTGGGGTCGATTTAATCGACTTTCCCCTCCCCCAAAATTGCTGGCCTTGTGTCCATACTAGAAATAATTGTTTCTACTTTAGGCACAAAGCCAGCAATAACCCAGTGCATTACTGGTACTTTATTTTATCGACCCCGTAAGGATGAAAGGCAAAGTCAACCTCGGCGGGATTTGAACCCAGATCGTAAAGGGACGTAACTATGCTGGAAAGCATGGCGTCCGACCCTCCACCGATACTGCCAAAAATAATAATAATTATTATTATTATAGGTGATGGATTGGTAGAATTGGTAGAGCGACGGACAAATGCTAAGCAGTATTTTTTCAGTTCGTTATCTTCTGAGTTCAAAACCCGTAGAAGTTAGCTTTACTTTCCTCCTTACGAAGTCGATAAAATAAAGTACTAGTTCATGCACTGGGGTCAATTTAATCAACTTATCCCTTCTCTTCAAATTACTGGCCTTGGTCTGAATGTAGAAATAATTATTATATTTGGAGTTGGTCATATTGCCAAAATTGCCAATAAAAACACATTCTATCACCTCCTCAATAACTATTTGTTTTCCTCTCTGTCTTCTCTTCTTTCCTCTCTTGTTTTGTTTACACCATCTTGACCTACTGATCGGTGATTTTATGGAAGTCCCTGTCTTTTCTACCACTTTAATTCTTGTTTCAATTTATCTAAGTCTCTTCTAAATCTATACGCTGGTTCGCCTTTACGGGTTCGTCGACTCTAGCCCTAATAAATTTAAAGACTTAGCAATCTTCCTTTTATCCATATATATACAGGGTGTGGACGGTATTTGAGGACATTTGAACTATCGTATAGATTTAGGAGAGTCTTAGATAAAAAAAAAAAATAAGAAAGTAACCACAAAATAATTTTAAAGTAAGAATAAAAATTGTCATATATGGAATTAATTTATATTCTTAAATTTGATCTGATAGTGTGATTCTCATCCGATACGAGGATTGACAAATTGAGTACAAGTAATTTGGAAATATACTGACGTCAGTCTAAACTAACTTCAGTAGCCTGTTTCATCTTCACTCACTTCCTTGCTTAAATTTTCTTCCGTTATTGTGGTCGACTATACTTTGCAGTTTACTAGAGAACGGCCAAATAGATTCAACAAACATACTGATAAAAGTTACTTTAGTCTTTCCAAAAACATTTTTGGCGTCGTGCCTAGTCAAAAGAAATTAATAATTGTGCTGGAAGCATTCTTTTTACCCTCATTAACTACGTATGGGTAAAACAAAATGGCAATTTGCCAGAACGCAAAATTCGAAAGAGATTTTGTTTTTTTTAATATACGGGTATCAATTCAAACTTTTCTTGTTGGCCTATCTAAGATTTGCAGATATTTCTTCAAATGTTTCATGCTACCATATCTAATAATTTATCCAATTTGATCTCCAGCTTGCGAATCTATCAATATAATCAATATATATTCATTAACTGGTGTTTTGTGGGGGTAATATTGCAACGATAACATATTTTAAAGTTCAATCGGTGTCTCTTGTGATGTTGTTTTAGGGTGATACAACACATCTCCAGATGTGAAACCTTAGGGTGACTGATACAACAAACGGCCAGATGTGAGACGTTAGGTCAGTTATAAAACAAAAGTCCAATAACAGGGTATGGACTATTGATCTCTCGACTGGCTGTACTGGTACAATATGCATCACACCTTCACATGCTGCTACAAATAGAAATCTTACACACACACACACACACACACACACACACATACATATATATATATATATATATATATATATATATATATATATATCATACACAAAACGCCAGCACCAAGTTTTGCAAGAGATGTCAACATGAATGGACGAAAGAGGGTAATATCCATCGTCAGTTGTCTGCTAGGAATCATAGGTATTTCTTCGCGTTAGAGACAAGATACATCCGCGGATGTATCTTGTCTCTAACGAGCAATAACTAAAATAAGTTATTGGGATAAAAAAGGGGGGTGGAGAGAGAGAAAAAAATGTAAACAGACACGAAGGGTGAAGCAACGTAAAGAGAGGGAAAATATCAAGTCAACAACTCTTTTCGAACATAAGTTCTGGCGAGTTTGACGAGAGAAAAAAGACACGTCTTCACTGTAGCAGTGTGAGCGAGAGAAGAGACTGCTTTCAGCGGCGGACGAAGGAGGAAGTGAGCTAGCGGAGAGAGGGTGACTAGCAGAGAGGGAGTGAGTGAAAGTAAGAGGAAGCCAGAAAGAGATAGTGATAGTGGCAGGCTAGCCGAGAGAAGGTGACTAGCAGAGGGGATGAGCGAAAGTAAGAAGGAGTAGAAATTTGTTTTGCGAGATTTCTTATCTGAAAACGTGTGTTGAAACAGATATTTTTATACTTTGGGGGGGGGGGGTCATGCTGCCAATAAAAACACACGCACCTGTTGGTTTTTCACTTCATTTTATTATAAGTTTCTGGTTGGTTGGTTGGTTCGATAACCGGAAGGTTGTTTATATATTGTCAAAGCTCTTTCGTCACACATTCTGTGACCTCCTCAGTGACTAGGTTTTATTTTGTGTCACACACCCTGATGTAACGCATGTGCAAACTAAGTACACAACACACAACACACAAAAACAAGATGGTGTAGGACAGAACAAAGGAGAAACACAAAATAAAAACCTAGTCACTGAGGAGGCCACAGAATGTGTGACGAAAGAGCTTTGACAATATATAAACAACCTTCCGGTTATCGAATCAACCAACCGGAAACTTATAATAAATTGAAGTGAAAGAAAATCAACTGGTGCATGTGTTTTCATTGGCAACATCACCCTCCCAAAATATAACTATATATATATATATATATATATATATATATATATATATATATAGTTATATATATTATATAAATAATGCTCCAGAAATGTCGAGCGCTTTCAGATGTAATAATGAACAGCGGCACTGACTCCAGCATGGGACTAACTAATCTACACACCATTCGGATTTTGGCTGCTCTGTGCTTTGTCTACCGCCCACCTGGTCCACTGCTCCTTCCCTGTCGGGAATATCCAGACTCCGACAAAATTCTACTATAACCTGTATTGTATTGACTGAATTCTCTACCCTATACTTCAGGGCCTTTGTGATTCACATTGAATTCTGAGACTCGAACATACACTAGGTATCACCTGATACCATTCCATCTCTTCCATCCTCTATATCTATATGTATAACCTTGTATTATCTAACTGCACCTTGATCTATATAGTATTTCCCCTGTGTTTTGATTTCTCCGATATGTTCTTATATACTTCCGTTTTACTCCATCACCACCCTAGTTATGACGGCGTTCTATTTATGTATTTTTATTTTTATTTATGCATTTTTATTTTTGTATTTTGCTTTTTATTTATGTATTTTGCTTATTGTTCCTTTTATTTAGGTATCTATTTACTCGCTTTACTCTCATTATATACTTATTGTGCTCATTAGCACACGACACTAGAATATTACTCTCTTTACCCTTATACCTGTTTATCTTTATTCACTCCCCTACCCACCTAAGAATCACACTACCTATACCCCGGACTAACTGAGGACTATATAGAGTCTTTTTGCGCATTTCATCGGGTTTTACCACTTTCAACCTCACATCACGGGTGTGAATATATAATAATCGTTTGGTAACACGCGATGATCCGACAGATGTGGCGGCTTTCCCGGCTGCGCGCCGGGCGCCCGGGTGGATAAGCCTTGAGTGCTTGGAAAAACAAATTTCCCCTTCTTTCGATAAACGAAATTACTCGGAACGGCTGCTTCGCCCCGGATCCCGCCGCGCCGCCGGTTTTGACCGCCAAATAGTACCTTTACATTTCTAGGCTTAATCATAACTATTAGCTGTATCATGCCTCCTTCTACTGGCACGTAAATAAATCCCTCTCCTGTGTTAATTAATAGTATTCGTTTGGTATAGACGATGGCCAGACGGCGATGGCGGACTTCCCGCTAACACACCCGACGCCTAAAACAGTTACATTCCTGGAGTGCTCGGAAAAATTAATTTCCATTTCTTTCGCTAGACGATATCACTCGGAACGGCTGACACATGGTTAGGAGGGGCTGGCCGGGATCTGCAGTAGTCGCTGATTATTGACTGCTAAACAAGGGCTTAATCTTTACTCTATATCCTACCCTGAAAACTTATCGAGAATATCTATAATACACTTAAACTTTTTCATAAAAGACTCTTTCTGTAAATTCTTTAACTAAATCTCACAACCCAAACCTTTAACCTTATTTCTCTTATTTTTCTAATTTCATCCTATAACTCTAAACATAAGTTTAACGTTCTTAATTGCTAACCGGAATTTCTGTCCACACATTACACCATACAGACGCCCACTATATATGCCTTTGTTAAAGATATATGTGCTTTGGAAAAAACATTTTTCACGGCAATTTCTAGCACGCACGGTCAGCCTGGTTGTCGCATGACCTTTTCTCTTTGACGTTGAGGTAGTAGCACATTATAAGCTTACGCCCCCTCACCAGATGGTCATAGGTAGACGTAATAATCAACACTCGAGGGCGACCGACTGAGGTAGAAGCTGCTAAATAGTCGGTCGTCTTCTTGTCTCTGATTTTCAGCCCCATGGATTTTATCTGTTATATTCCTTTGTTATATTTCGAATACCTGATGATATCACCGGATTCATACTGAACCCGGTCATTGAAATGATCATAGTATAATAAACCTTTCAATGATTTACACCAGTCCAGCCTCCTGTTATTTTATAATAATTAACTCTGTACTCGCACCACCAACTACACAAACGAAGACGGGTGAGTTGCATTACGTTGAGAGCTCTCCCTAATATTACATACGGAATGGCCAATTCTATCCAGTGGTGAACCAACTAACCTAAATATATATATATATATATATATATATATAGAGAGAGAGAGAGAGAGAGAGAGAGAGAGAGAGAGAGAGAGAGAGAGAGAGAGAGAGAGAGGGATAGATATAGATATATAGATATATAGATATATAGATATATATGGGTGCTCTTGTGTATTTGCTTATAAGAATGTGTGTGTATATATCTGTGTGTGTATACATATATGCATATACATATAAGAGTGAACAATGGAAAAGGAAAACACTCCATACTAAGAGAACTGTATAGAGTAATATATTATACTAGCCGTATTACCCGCGCCTTGCTGCGTTTCACACATTTATTTTGTAAGAAAAGGATGATTGATTTTAAATCAGTGATAGAATTTATGGAGAAAAACTCAACATTACTCAATGTAAAATGTAATGCATGAAAAATTGGAAAACATTATTTTTTTGTAATATATCAAATCAAAATTACATTATTAAATCTTATTCTTATTTTGTTTCTTGTAAATAATTTTTTTTAAAATATCAATTCAAAACTTTTGTGAATAGGCATCATATCTTGTCATTTACCTATGGTTTAAATTTCATATAAATCGAAGGGAAAACATTTTCAGCGGGGGTTTGTGCCCCCGGGGAACCCTTTGATTAAAATAAAATATACTTATCCAGGTACCCTGGGCAATGTAGTTTCAGAATATATATGGTTATGGGGGTCTATCTCCAAAACCATAGGTGGAGTTCGTGAACAAACAAACAGACAGGAACTACAACTTTATATATAGAGATTTTATTGGTAGATGAAACTTCACAAATTATTTCCCGATCAATAATGAAAACAATAGAATATTGGGAAGATATTTAAGAACAAACATGAGAGATGTTTTAAAGTCAAAGTGAACAGTAATTGGATGGGATTTAAACGAGAATATCTTGCTGGCTGACGATATGGTGTTACAATATATGTGAGGGGGAGAGGGTATGTAAGCATATTGATAAATAAAATAAGATAAACTCCAATGTTAGAAGAGAAAGTCAAAAAGGAGAGGAAAGATGAAAAGAGGTGGCGAAAGAAGAAGAGGTAAACTCAAACATGATGGCTGGATAACATCTATGAGCTCGGGGTTTTAGCCGGATCAATTGGAGACAGTTGCTTCTGACAGGACCCACTATATGACGTGCTTGAGGACTCTACCACCCTGACCGTCACAAGAAGAAGAAGAAGAAGAAGAAGAAGAAGAAGAAGAAGAAGAAGAAGAAGAAGAAATATATGTTTAAGGAAGTGGGTGACAAGTAAACTTTGAGTATACAAATTTAAGATATATAAATATTCATAAGAAGTGTATTAATATATATGCATTAATACGTGAAGGCATCTTAAAAATCATAGAATTGTACGAGCGGAAGAGGAAGCCGATTTTTATTTAAAACCATGTTAATATTCACCGTGTTATAGCAAATAGTTAAACTGTGTAAAGAAGGTAACTTTTTTTAAATGTGAAAAGGTAAAAATAATATATTCGAGCGGTAAAAGTTACACGGCAACTACTTTGACGCATGCCTGCAAGAATTAAGCATTTCGGTTTTTCGATTCAATGAATAAATTTTCTAGAATAAAATGTAGAATTTCCTACTTAAAAACACAAAATACACCTCAAGCTAACACGGTGGAAACTAAACCATAAACTCACCATTTTATTTTTGTTGTGAAATCTTTTTATTAAACATTTCAAGTAATATTGTTTTCCTGTTAAAACATCTCTCTAGGAGAAGATCACACTAATATAAAACCTGCGACTTCGTTTGCATCCAATAATGCAGACCAGTTCTACTTTTTGGTTAAATGCATTTGATGTTCAGTGAGTGGGATTCGATCCATGCAAAGCCTTTCCTCACTTAAGAAAGCTTCAAGCACAGGCATCGCTTGGTATGTGACATCTTTTGCGTTGCATGCATGGCTGGCCATAGGCAAGTCCCTAAAAGGACTAAAAAGCCATGTTCGTGCTGCTCAAGCTTAGCACTACTCAAAATCGAGTTGCAGCCATCATAGATGTATGTGTGTGGTGTGTATATATATATGTATCTATGTATGTATGTATGTATGCATGTATGTATAACTATCTTATATGAGAAGGTTGTTTTTGAATGTACTTTTGATGTCTGCACCAGGTTTCGTTTTCCAATAAAAACAATTCCACTTTTGTCAATAATGTTCTTACAAAAGTCATGAACGTCATATATATATATATATATATATATATATATATGATAAAATGGGGAGAAAAATACTGCTGGTAGCACATGGATAACATGTAATAAAATAAGTCCCTCATCAGTGATTTGCCGACGATCATAGATATTTCATTGCATTAAAAATCATATACCTCACGTCGGTGCAATAATAACTAAATTAAGTTATTAGGACAATTAAAACGCGTAAAGCGAGTGAGACAGGAAAACAACAAAGAGTAGAGCTAACCGTAGAGGAAGGAAACAAGCTTCATAGTTATTCTGTTAGCGTAAGCTAGGTGAATATATGAGCGCTTAGAAAAAAGACCTTTCGCAAACGAATGTAATGTAAGAAAGAGAGAAATTGCTTTCGTTACGAACGGGGTGAAGTGAGGAGAGGAGAAACAGTGAGTGAGTGAGTGGAAGTGTGAGGAAGAGTTAACTGACACGACAGAGGGGGCGAAAGAAAGTAGGAGAAACAGAGAGAATGAGGGAGCAGTGAGAGAGAGAAAAAAACAGAATCGCAGTATAGGTAAATATATGTGATAAAATGGGGAGAAAAATACTGCTGGTAGCACATGGATAACATGTAATAAAATAAGTCCCTCATCAGTGATTTGCCGACGATCATAGATATTTCATTGCATTAAAAATCATATACCTCACGTCGGTGCAATAATAACTAAATTAAGTTATTAGAACAATTAAAACGCGTAAAGCGAGTGAGACAGGAAAACAACAAAGAGTAGAGCTAACCGTAGAGGAAGGAAACAAGCTTCATAGTTATTCTGTTAGCGTAAGCTAGGTGAATATATGAGCGAAGTGAATATATAGAATATATAGAATATATAGAATATATAGAATAAGTAGAAGCGAAGTAGTTTCAGATGTTCAAGGCCTTTAATAATAATGCTGTGATATATATTTCAATGACGACACTGGCCACACTGTTCTGTGTGCGAGTGTCGTGACATTGTAGCGGTTGTCTCCCTTGTTTTGATTGGGATCTAGACGGGAGGTGGAACCCTTTCTGCGACTTCCGGTCAGAGCCCTATAAAACTAACAACTTTAAGCTTCCTCTCTCTCTTTGCCTTTTCGGCACCAGGTCAAGAGTCTTCTCATTTGGCTCTGCCATTAATTTGGCCAACAGGCGCCTGGCCTTAGCCAGGCGCCCTCTGCCAACCGCGTTTGCCTGGCAATCAAAACGGTAACTACTAACTTTGTTTCATTCTAACATCTATCTTTGACATGTCAAGTATTCTATCTACCGTTAATTAAATATTATATACACAAACAATGTCTCGTTTTGTTACATTCATACACCCAGTATCCTCGCTATAACATCATCAGTCAGCTTGTTACATAATAAGGTTATGTTTCCGAGGCAATCCAAGTTGAATCGACATGGGAACGGACGAAGTGTGTGCTTTTGGGTTCTTCATCCGTTCCCCTGTGAGTACCAATTCACCCCCACCGGTCTGCGCATATATTTATATATATATATTATTGAATAAAATGACAAAATGACAAGAGGTCGGACTGCTGAATTTCTTTTAAAGTTTTATTGTTAACTATACGGAATGACAAGTTCTATCCAGTGGTGAATCACCAAATTTCAATGAGATATATATATGTAAATATGTGTGTGTGTGTGTGTCTGTGTGTGTGGGTGTGTGTGTGTGTGTATACTTATATATCTGTGTATATGTATATATGTATATGTATATATATATGTGTGTGTGTGTGTGTGTGTGTGTGTGTGTGTGTGTGTGTGTGTGTGTGTGTGTGTGTGTGTGTGTGTGTGTGTGTGTGTGTGTGTGCGCGCCCGTGTGTGTGTGTGTGTGTGTGTGATAGACATGTATATATATTTGGGATTTTTCGGTGTGCTATTTTCCCGATATCAACAAGAGACGATTTATCTACGCAGCCCGATCAACATTCAACAATACACGAAATGAATGTATTGTTTCGGAATAGCAATTAATTATTTGATTTAGAAAGGATTATAGACAAATAACAGACAGTGTGTGAACCTTGTATAGAAAAGAAAACATGTTTACCGAGACTGTATTGATCTCAAATACACCATACATGGTAAACATCCAAACTTTCAACCATACCAATGGTCAAAGACTAATTCTTCCACATCACAGCACACAGATTGATAATGTGAAACTCTTTACCCCCACTGCCGCCTCTTCTTCCTACTACCATACTAACTAGCTGTAATTCTTTCTATTTTTAACTTATTACATTTTCTTAAACGAAAATCCCATTGTTGAATTTTACCGCATAGTGAATAGTTAACTTCCACTATTATAGGGTTTCTGATTAAGTGTAATAAATAATTAAGTATTGAATGTGATTGAATAATATATATTGTGGTCAGCATATGTAGGCAATTATAATAGACACAGAAACATATGTTAAAGCAAATAAATTCCTAATCTCCTTCACGCTGACGTTTTATTTTTCTTGGTGCAATACTTGCTTTTATATATATATATATAGGCACATGTACATACATACACACATGTATATACATATATACATGCATGCATACACATACATACACACATCATACATACATACATACATATAGACATACATACAGACAGAAATGCATACAAACACAGACATGTACATTCATACATACATGCAAATATGCTTACAAACATACATGCATACATGGTGGTGGCTGCCAACTCGTTTTCGAGTACGGCCACTACTTTATATCCATGTAGGAGAACCCCTACTGATGCGCTGAACGAGTGTGACTTTTTAGTCCAGCCAGCGACTTGAAAACTCTGGTACAAACACTACACTTGTGACAATTACTGGCACATAGTGCTGGGCCCATGGTACCATGTGACGACAAGTAAAGGGAGATCTCCAGATATAAAGCAATGCCTGTGCCGTGAAGCTTTTATAGTGAGCAAAGGCACTGCACAAAGCCAGTCCCACTTTCTTAACCAAGATGATATTTACCAAAAAGAAGAACAAGTCAACATCACTGGATACCATCAGGGTTGCAGGTGTTATATCAGAGTTTTCCTTCTCCTAGAATTCTGCCTTGACAAAGGCTAAGGGGTCATCTCTCCCGGAGAGATGCATACATACATACATACATACATACATACATACATACATACATACATACATACATACATACATACATGATGGCTGCCCCCTCGTTATCGAGTATGGCCATTGCATGATATACCATTATTAATAATTATTAATAATTCTATCGTGCAATGCCTGTGAGTGAAGATATTTTTTAAAGTGAGGAAAGACTGTGCACTGAGCCAATCCCACTCTCTGAGCGACAGTAGCTATAACCCGAAAAGAAGAAAAAATCAACATCATCGGTAACTACTGAGCCGCAGGTTTTATATCGGAGTTATCCCAGTTTCCTGAGTTGCCTTCTCCTAGAAGAATTCCCTGACAAAGGCTAAGGGTCCTTCACTCCCAGTGGTTTAACCGCGCTGTACATGTGTATATACATATTTACACACTTTTTGATGGCCGTTGACTCTTATGAGTTCTTCCGCCCTTTGTCAGGTTTTGTATTTTGTCCTGCAGGGTGTCCAAAATCACCTTCCTCACCAAGTAAACTTGGTGGGGTTGCTGGTTTAGTCGCCGACGACCCGACCATGCGACAGGTTGTACTGGGTTACATGTTATCAGTAGCACTCAAGAGTGACCCGACATACATACATATATACATACATACATACATACATACATACATACATACATACATACATACATACATACATACATACATACATACATACATACAACGTAAAGAATCGCAGAAACTTGGCGGATTATCAAGGCTTTATTATTAGCCAAAGTCTCCAAACTCTAGTATTTGCCATTGAACGCCTTACCAAGGCTTGGTACATTACTTTGTTTCTTAGGGGTGATAAGAAGCAAATTTTTTCAATATTTTCGAGATTAAATTATATTTTATTTCTCTAAAAATTAATTAGTCTGATAAAAATTAGTGACAATAAGATTTAATCTAAAGTCATCTAATGAAATATATATTCTTGTTATTGATAAATAGTAAATAGGACCTTTTACAAATTAGTGGAGCAATTACAGTGTTATTTACGTCTGTACAGCACAGAATCATAATTAATTGGGTGATGTCTAAAAACATCTGACTGATTAAATGACAAGTCAGTCAATCATATCCGTAGCCTCCCCACAGCCCCGACGGACAGAATGGAGAAGGCGTTTCCCCGGAGGACGGCAAGGGAGACGCGCTGGAAAAGCCATTCCAGCTCGCGAGGCTCACACCTGCGGCTGGCCAACTCAGCGTCTATGGTGGTGAGTAGGGAGGTAGCGCTAGGGCCGATGACACCCGAAGTCTTCACTGCCAAGGGTACAACCGCAAACCTGTCGGAGAGCGACTGGTATTTGAAGAGTTTGGCCTCCTCAGCCCGACGTGCAGCAGAAACTGAGTTAGTCACAGACTGCACCAGGTTGCAGCTGGAGAAAGAAGTCAGATAGCATTCACTACCAGAAAAGCATATTTGTGAGCGATAACCTGTCAGTGCTGCTCTTCCTCCTCTAATTAAACACACTATTATACCTGCTCACAAAACATAGTGGCCATAGAAATGGATTCAGAAGTATTTCCCATATTTTCTTTCTCAATAACCTTAAAATAAACTGGACAAATATTAACAACATAAAACAACAATTGGACCTCATTACCTAATTTTCTACAGACATTGGAATGAAATTTGGTGATTCCAAATGTCACTTTTTTTTACCAAAATTCACTGAAAAGGTTGTACACGGATACTTGAGACGAAAAGATATCTACTGCAAAAAGCGGAGGGTCATCAGTTGACAATAAATGGAAGCTGTGTAAAACAAAGATTGAAGATGTTAGCCACATTACAGCCAACTGTGAAATAGAACTTGTGGCTTCTTAGATGACTTCTAAGCCTTTCCTGACTTAGACATAACCACTTACAGTCTTTACAAGTCGAATCGAGCTGCAAGTAAAGATACTCAGGCAAACTGACCTCAAAACACTTGAGCTGTTTATGCTCAACACAGTTTCTTTCAAATTCTCCCTTCCTATCATGTACTGTCTTCCTCCAGGAAAGTCTATCTAGAGCGAGGTTCTCCCAGCTATTCTCCAATATTTTCATTTTCCCTAGTGTGCTTTTAATGCAATCCTTGTACTTCAATTTGGGTTTTGCACACAGGTCGTTTACCTTCGACTAACTCACTATACAGAAACTGCTTAGGGATTCGATCATCATCCATTCTCACCACATGACACTCCAGCTGCACCTCTTCGCACTCGAGACGGCAATAAATTGCTTAAAGATCCAAACGACATTCTTGTCAAGTAACACGAACACTTCGACAATCTTTTGAATAGGCCCTCTGAGGTTGAAGACGAGTTTGTCGACGCCATTCCCTGAAGACCCCTCGAATAAGTCGAAATAGGAAAAACGTTTCAATAATTGTGTTACGGAAATGTTCCAGTAAAAACCCCAATAAAATTCAGGCATAACAGACCAGATATTATGATATGGGACAGGGAAAAGAAGGCATGAACAGTAGTAGACGCTAGCTGCCCAGCAGATGCCAATATAATATTAAAGATTGGCGAAAAGGAGAATATCTATGCAGAACTAATGAGAAATCTACAGATACTCCACCCAGACTATACCTTCAGATTTATACCTGTGGTTATTGGGGTACTGGGATGTGTTAGTAACTGCCTCGGTACAAATCTTCAGAAGCAGAGCTCCATAGAAACAGAAAGAACACGACTAGCTAGGAAATTACAAGTACAATCCTTTAATGGAACATGAAAAATATGTAAAACATTCCAAAAATACTGCATCTAATAACAGCATGTACAGATACAAAGCATATACACATGCACACATGTAACTCAAAACATCCACATCCACACATACAATAACATCCATATCTACACATGCATGCAGACATGCAGACATATCTACTTAGTTGATGATGTTTAAATTCCAATGAGAGAGTCTGGTGTCTATGTTAGAAACCGACTCTCTCTCTATTGGTAAAAATGTATAAAATTATAAAACCAGAACATACGTACATACGTACATACATACATACATACATACATACATACATACATACATACATACATACATACATACATACATACATACATACATACATACATCGTGGCTGCCAACTCGTTTTCGAGTACGGCCACTACTTTATATCCATGTAGGAGAACCCCTACCGATGCGCTGAACGAGTGTGACTTTTTAGTCCAGCCAGCGACTTGAAAACTCTGGTACAAACACTACACTTGTGACAATTACTGACACATAGTGCTGGGCCCATGGTACCATGTGACGACAAGTGCAGAGAGATCTCCAGATATAAAGCAATGCCTGTGCCGTGAAGCTTTTATAGTGAGCAAAGGCACTGCACAAAGCCAGTCCCACTCTCTTAACCAAGATGATATTTACCAAAAAGAAGAACAAGTCAACATCATTGGATACCATCAGGGTTGCAGGTGTTATATCAGAGTTTTCCTTCTCCTAGAATTCTGCCTTGACAAAGGCTAAGGGGTCATCTCTCCCGGTGATTTTGGATGGCCATTGACTCTTAAGAGCTCCTTTGCCCTTTGACAGGTTTTGTTTTTAGTCCTGCAGGATGTCCAAAGTCACCCTCCTCACCAAGAAACCTTGGTGGGGTTGCCAGTTTAGTCGCCAACGACCCGACCATGAGACAGGTTGTACTGGGATACATGTTACCAGTAGCACCAACATACATACATACATACATACATACATACATACATACATACATACATACATACATACATACATACATACATATTACATATTTTGAAAAATAAATACGAAATATTAGTGAATAGAGGAACTCATCATGGCAAAAAGTACAAGTCTCCTTCGTCCAAATCGCAACTACAACCGTTGTATACAGTGGAGCTACGAGCTTAACAAAGAATTATATGAAGCATACAAACAATCTGAACCCCAAAAGTTCGGTTTTATGCAAAGGCTAAAAGCTTTATGGAACTCCAAACACCCAGAATTAGACTTTTCTCCAAAGCATTTAAATGAACAGGCAAAACGTATCATTAGATGTAAATTGATACATCTAACGGAATTGAGTGATACTACAAATACAGCCCTTGTAGACAACCACCCCACCTCCACTGACAGACAAAAAGAATGGACAACTAAATCTAACTGAACAGCTCACCAACAATTTTGCTGAAATCCATCCCACTTCCACTGAAGAACAGCGAGAAAGGTCAGCTTACTCTAGTAGTAATTGTCACCACATCAACAACGAGGCTGAAATTCATGACTCTACTGAACAAACAGAACACCAAAAACTTGTGGACACCTTACAAGTGATATGGAACGATATGTTTCAAGAGATACACAGCCTTAATGTGAGTGACAGACCATACAACACCAGAATCAGTAAAGAACCCACTAAATTGGAATTGGAAGCGGTGAACGAAATAGCTGGCAATTATCTGAAGGCTATACGATCTAAAGGTGTAGAAACGACATTTGAAACGCTTAATATTTTGTTATATGTTTCAGCTGTCACATTGCTATCATATAATACACATCTAAAACCACGCAATCAAGATACAAACAGAAAGCCTGAACCAGCGTGGATGCGAAATTTAAAAAGCAAAATTTTGTCCCTGAGACGAAGTATCTCACACATCGCAGTCGTTATGAAATGCAACATAGAGAGCAACTTCACACGACACCAGGAAGACTTAAAAAAAAGTTAGAGAGACTATTTGGAAATACAAAATTTAAAACTTTGAACTCCAAATTACACCAGTTGAAACAACTCACAGCTACAACAGAAAGACTAAAATATAAGTCAACAGCACATAAACGACAAGTGCTAAATAGATTGTTTGAAAGAGATCCTAAATCAGTTTATCGCAGCTTCGGTGGCAAAAGCTCAATCCCAGTAAATGACACCCCTTCAAAAGAACAGGTTGAGAGCTACTGGAGATCTGTATGGGAAACGGATGACGGATTCAACAGACAAACTAATTGGCTAAAAGAACTGGAACATGGACTACTGCTAACATGTCCAGACAAAACAATATGACATAGATGGGTCAATACTGGAAACAGCTTTACAGAAAATGTCGAATAGGAAATCGCCAGGCCCAGACCTCATTACAGGATACTGGTTGAAGAATTTCACTTTCTATCGGCAAGATCTCATACGGCTGTTTACAGAAACCATTAAAGGCACACAAGAACTGCCCAGATGGTTATCAGCTGCCACTACTCTCCTCATTCCCCAAAATAGCCAAACCACCCTTGCTAAAAATTACCGCCCAATAGCCTGCCAAAACATCATGTATAAATTATATACTGGGTGCCTTAACCTGTTCTTACAGGATCACTGTGCTACCAACAACATCATAACACCTGAGCAAGCTGGTGGAAAGAGGGAGGTGTAGGGTTGCATAGATCACCTACTAACTAACAAAATGATTCAGGAAAAAACAACAAAGAATCGCAGAAACATGACTGTGGTGTGGCTGGACTATCAAAAAGCATTTGATAGTGTACCTCATGGGTGGATTATTAAGGCTTTACAGTTAGCCAAAGTCCCACAACCATTGGTAGCTGCTGTTGAACGCCTGACCAAGAACTGGTACACCAATTTAATCCTTAGAGGTGAGAAGGAGCAAGTTAAGACTGATAAGATACATTACCAGAAGGGCATCTTTCAGGGTGATAGTTTGTCAGTGCTACTCTTCGTTCTCTCACTGAATCCACTATCTTACCTACTCAGGAAACAAGGTGGACAAAGAAGTGGGTCCAGAAGTATCTCCCATCTTTTCTTTGTTGACGACCTGAAGTTGTATGGGCCAAATATCAATGACATCAAGAAACAATTGGACCTCATTACACAATTTTCAACCGACATCAAAATGAAATTTGGTGAGTCCAGGTGTGCATATTTGGCAGTAAAACGTGGAAGAGCTGTGCCCTCCTCTAGAAATCTAGAGATGAACGGCCTGACAATACAACCTCTACAGTCAGGTGACAACTACAGATATCTTGGACAGGATGAGAATGTTAGATATGATGGACCCATAAATAAGGAGAGAACCAGAACTGAATACCTCAGAAGAGTAAAGAAAATATGGTCATCAGAACTGTCAGCATACAACAAATACTTTGCCCACAATACTTATGCTGTGCCAATTCTAACGCCAACATTTGGCCTGCTGAACTGGTCATTGCAAGAACTAAGTGAGATGGATATTAGAACTCGCAAACTTCTCAGTGTTACTGGGAACTTAAACATCAATGGTGATGTGGATAGGCTATACTTCTCACGCAAGGAAGGTGGCCGGGGTCTAAAATCAATATTAACAACATATGAGACCCGGATAGTAACACTGAAGCAACACCTTCAACAGAGGAAAAAGGTTGGCAACCATCTTGCCCAGGTTTATGAGCATGAAAAAAAAAATATCATTAGAATAGCGACTGATCTGGAGGAGAGATATGGAATAAAGCCTGATATAAATCTCTCACCCAGAGAAATCGGAAGATCCTATTCAATGTTCAAACAAGATAAAAAAAATTGACCAATTTACAGAAAAGGTTGTGCATGAATACTTGAGACGTAAAACACAGACCATAGAGGGGATAAACCACTCAAAAAGCCTGGCATGGAGTTCCGACAAGTTTATGACATCACACCTTGAGGGATATCTCTATGCAATACAGGAACAAGAACTCCGTACCAAATATCTGCTGCACAAAAGAGGAGGGCCAGCAACTGACAATAAATGTAGGCTATGTAAAACAAAGATCGAGGATGTAAGCCACATTGTTGCCAGCTGCGAAAGAATGTCATCTCGCTACTACCTCCCCATGAGACACGATGGGATAGCTAGAACCATCTGGAACGCACTTCGGAAAACAAAATTAACAACAAACGAGGAAGAATATATTGAGACAGATGGCACTAAGGAATAATGGTGGAACCTGAAAATAAAAACTGCCACCAAATTAAAGCACAACCGGCCTGATATTGTTGTTTGGGACCACACATTGAAAACGTGTTCTGTTGTGGAGATCAGCTGCCCACTTGATGTAAACGTTGTCAGAAAAATACAGGAGAAGGGGGACATCTACGGACCATTGATGAGTAGTTTACAAATC
>OZ024740.1:41424527-41439527 GCA_964016885.1 Eledone cirrhosa | reverse complement strand
CCCACAGGTCAGTGACGCCCGGGCAGTGTAGGAATGCGTGCGCGACGGTTTTTTCGTCTCGCACGCACCTCAGACAGATCTTTTTTGCAGGGTCCCTGCCCGGGCGCCCATGTCTGTAGAGCGTGTCTCGAACTGGTAGAGCTGCTCGATAGCACTGCCAGGCCAGGGACTTTTGGAAGTTGTCCATCGGTCCCGGGCGGAAGGTCCTACCAAACAGACTGGCCAGTTCGTCTTCCTCTACGCCTAGAGTTTCACCGAGCGCGTCGTCGCACTTGCTGTGGATCAACCCTCTATAGAAAATGACGAAGTGGAGTCTCCACTGATCGCCGGGTCCGTTTGCCAGAGGGCTGTGAGCGCCTGAGCACATTCGATTTGCCAGTCGCCCATTTTCCTCGGTCTTTGTTTGACCCAGGACTGCAGCTCGGTCAGCGAGACGAGTCGTGGGAAGGCTCGCCTCACGAACAGGGCCCACACCGGTTGTCCGGTGAGAAATACGTAGAGATGCCGCAGCCTGAGCGCGTGTTTGCGCATCGTCAGCCACGGCATCCCCAGCCCTCCATTGGAAGGGTGTTAGCAGCAGATGGATCTTCTCACCAAAGGAGCCCGCCTCTTCCAAAGGAATTGGAAGAGCACACGCTCCATTTTGGTGAGCGTTTTGGCTGGACAAGGCACGACGGTCAAGCGGTAGTAGATGGCGGACGCTATAAAAGTGTTCGCCACCTCCGCTCGACCTTTCAAGGATAGTTTGCACTCGGCCCACTCCTGGGTGAGTGCAAACACCTTGGCCGTCACTTCGTTCCAGTTCTTCTCCACCTGGAGGTCCGGACCAAACCAGACCCCGAGTAGCTTTACCGGTCCTTCCGTCCAGCGTCCGACGACGCCATCGGAAGGCATCGGTTTGCCTCTCCACGATCCGAGTTGCAAACCGATGGACTTGTCCCGGTTCAGCTTCGCTCCTGTGAAACTTTCGTATTCCTTCAGTAAGGTGCCGACTTCCTCGATTTGCGAGGCGCTCGACACCATTACTGTCACGTCGTCGGCCCGACCCCGCTTTCCGCAGTCCCGGTTCCAGAGGGATGCCCTGCAATAGCTCCAACTTCCGCAGTAGTGGCTAAAGAGTCAGTACGTACAGAAGGGAGGAGAGAGGGCATCCCTGTCGAATGGATCGCGTGATATGGAACGGCTCCGAGAGGTAGCCGTTCACCTTGACCCTTGAGCAGATGTTGCTGTTGTGCATTGCAGCAATCCAGCCCCTGAACAGGGGTCCGAAGCCTGCCGCCTCGAGCACCGCATCCAGGTAATGATGGTCAACCCTATCGAAAGCCTTAGACTGATCCAAGTTGATCAGGGCCCCACCGAAGCCGGGTTTACACCCTACCCTCTCTATGATGTATCGCATGAGGTGGAGGTTGTCGTGTATGGACCTGGTCGGGATTGCGCATGTCTCCGCTTCTCCCACCAGGTTCTCGACGACTAGTGCCAGTCTCTTTGCCAACACCTTGGCCAAAATCTGTAACTCTGTGTTTAGCAGAGTTATGGGCCTGAAGTTGCCTATATCATCCCCCTTATTCTCGTCCTTTTCTGGCTAGTGTGACTACGCCCCCGGTCACAGAACTGGGAACTCTCCCGTTCTGTTGCCAGTTGCAGTAGACCGCTTCCAGGAGACCGGAGAATAAGTCCGGCATTACTACGTAAAATTCGTGGGGTAGACCGTCGAGACCTGGAGATTTGCGTTTGCCGGGTTGGCTCAGCGCGTCCCCTATCTCAGCGGCTGAAATCGGCTTTTCGCAGAACTTTTCCTCGCTGTCCGGGAGGTCGTCGAGGTATGGACCGAAATCCATAGACCCTCGCGGCGCGCTTCCCTTCCCGAATAGTTGAGCAAAGTGCCGCTGAAAGGCCGCACACATCTGCTTCGGCTCACGTATCACGCGTCGGTTTTGGTCCTTCAAAGACCGAATCGTGGACTTGTTGCCACTTTTTGCCTCCGTCGCTCGGGCCCAGCTAACAGCTTTGGCTCCCTCGTTTCCCAGAGCATGTATTTTGCTTCTGACAACGCAGCCCTCGTGCTTTGCGTTGTAGAACTGGTCCAAGGCCGTTCTCGTTGCTAGCATGCTGGCTACGTTGCCACTTCTAATTGCCTCTTCTACTGTATCTACCAGTTCCTTCTCGGTTATATTTCTATCTAACGCTAATTCTTTACTAAAAACTAACGAGTCTAATCTAACTGCCCTCTTGAGCGAGTACCACCATCTGTTGTTGACAATGGCCCTTGTCAAGTGCTGTTTAACTAAAGTGCTAATCCGTCTACTGTAGGCTTTGCTTGTCGGTAACGACAAGTTCAGCTTCCAGTAGCCGGGTCCCTGTCTATGGGTTTTGTCAAGGTTGACTAAGCATGTCACTAATTTGTGATCTGACTAGGCAACCATGAACATTTGTGGACAGCTTAACATGTCCCTATCCTTCTTTCTAACTAGAACCCTATCTAGGTACGATCTAGATGTTCCGCTATGGTTGGTCCACGTCCACAGTGGCACATTTGGAAAATCTAGTCGATATCTATCGGCCATGTCAAATCGGTCGATTAACTGTTTGAGGCTGTTACACCCCCCTTTATTGGGACATGCTCCCACATAGTCCCAACGTGCATCTAGGATTCCATTCCAGTCCCCCACTAAAAGCAAGGAGCGGGAGGTTCCCAGAAAAGTCTCTAGACGTTTGAAGAAGTCTGGCCGCGGTGTCCCGGATGGGGCATATGCAGCCACCAGCCTCAAGGCTCCACCTTCACTACCGTCAACGTCTAGGACCACCAGTCGACCCTCCGGGTCCAGATATACCGTCTGTGTAACGAGGCCCAGGTGTTTCCGCAGCAAAACGGCAACTCCGCCCCCACCCCCCGGTTGACAGAGAGATGCGTAGATCTCAAAGTCATCGAAGATGGGGGCCAGCTGTCGCTCGTTGTGGATCCTGGACTCGCAAATGGCTACCACATCCATACTGTGTGACCTGAGGTCGTTTAAGAGTTTGCCCTGTTTCCAGGGCATCCCCAGGCCGCGTACGTTCACACATCCAACTCTTATATTGGCCATGTTGGTGCTGAAAAGTTAAAAGAGGAAAAGAAATCACTCACCCTTCGTCTCCTGGGGACCAGGCTGCACGATTTCCATGGGGGTGTTGGAGGGGTTGTCTGGATGGGTGGTGGTTTCCGGCGGGTGGGGACAGAGATGTTTGGTGGGGTGGGGTCTGGTGGGATGGGGGTGTCTGGGGTGGGGAGACATTTAAGAAGGACGCGGTTAAGTGGTTTCACGCAGGAATTCCCCACATCCTTTTCAAATGTTTCTTTTAGAGACCTATAAGTTTGTATAGGGACCCTAATCAATTTTAGGTTCAGTTTTTTGTTATTTTTAATAGAGTGGGCGAAAGTTTTTCCTTCGGTTTTCACCGAAGGGTTGTTCGTGATGATCTACATTAGTGTTTTGTTTTCAGTGTTTATGTAAGTGTAAGTGTAATTTTCTTGTGTTGTGTTTGTTTTTGTCTGTAGTTCTTGTGTGTGCTTTCGTTTTGTTGTAGGTATTTTGTTTTCAGGAGGTGGGGGTTTTGTTTGTGATGTTTTTGTTGTTTGTGTTGGTGGTTTATGTTTGTGGTAGTGTTTGCTGTTTTTTTTGCTTTTGTGATGTCTTTTCTTTCTTTTCGAGCGATGGGGTTCTCCCTCGTCTTCACTGGGTGATGGCGAGATAGCCTCATCTGTTGTATCGTCTGTGTGTTTGGGGAGGGGTATGTCTTGGGGAGCTGTTGTGTCTGTATGTGATTTTGCAGTGGTTTTAGGTGGAGTGGGGTTGGGTGGGACTGTGTTTGTTGTGGTTATTTTTGTGTGTCGGTGTTGTTGTTGTTGTGGTGGTGTTGGTGGTTGTGTTATTTTGATGGGTGTCGGCAGAAGAGTCTTTTTTTACTCATTAATTTAGGACAGGAAGCCCTCAGGTGACCCCCTGCTAAAGCAGTGGTAACATGAAGGCCGCCTACCCTCAACCGAAAATTTTATGTAGGTGAGTCCGTCCAGGAGTACACGTTGTGGGATCATAGCTATTCGCTCTGGGCTCATTTGCACCAGAACTTCAACGCTAGTCCCATTGAATACATCTCTGGGGGACTTTCCTTCTGAAAGTATTTTGTCTTCATCAAAATTGATGAAGCCGCACAGTATCCACCATATGTTTACCTTTGGTGTGACACTCGTGATTCTAATCTTTTGTGTCCTATTTCCCATGTATGTAGGGAGAAAGGTATACAGGTTGGATACAATTGGCGACACAGAGTAATTTTGGGCCGTCAATTGATCCTTCATGAGTACCGAAATACTCCCAAAGAGTTTGCTTCTTTGAATGAATGAAATATCATTCATTGAATTTTTGAAAACCAGTCCAATTTCTTTCTGTGACAATTGGACTGGTTTTCGGGTAGAATTGGAAATTGTCCTAAAAACTATCGTTTTGAGAGCAGTTTCCTTGCGAATTTCTACCGGAGAATTGATGCTGAAAGCACCATTCTTTTCGAAAGTAACATATCTCCTAGCGTCCTTTAAAAGTTTTTCGGCATTTGTTATGTCGAGATATGTTAGTTCCTCCTTTTTCTGAACTGTCTGTGCAAAGGAGATTTTCGGTTTCTTTGTGGAATTATCCGTGTTGGTGGTGTTGTCATTATTGTTGTTATTGTTGTTGTCATTCTTGTTGTCACTGATGTTGATATTGTTCGTATTTTCCTTGGTGTTGTTGTCTTTGATGCTGGTATTATTGGTGTTGTCTTTATTTTTTTCTTTGTTGTTGTTGTCATTGTTGTTTTTATCATCATTATTGGTGTTGTTGTGGTTATTTTTGTTGTCATTGTACTGTTTGGTGTCATTTGTGTTGTTTGGATATGAATTTGTTTTTACAATTTCATTTCGTCTTTCCATCTCCATAGTATCTAGGGAAGAAGACGATGTTGACTGCGAGCTATGTAGTCTTACCGACTCTCCACCACCATTATCGTCGAACGCAGCGTTCATAACGTAATCAAACTTCTTACGTTATTTTTTCCAAAATTCGATGGAGAAAAGATTTTTCAAACGAATATTTCGCCCCTGTAGGAGCGTAAATGTGTTGACCCACCACCTGAAGATTACACAATAATATAAAATTTAACTGAAAACTCACGTTTTTTTTCTTACATAAATTGACGGAAACATCTCCGCGAAGTTACACACGTCTGGTAGAAAGATAGATAGATAGATAGATAGATAGATAGATAGATAGATAGATAGATAGATAGATAGATAGATAGATAGATAGATAGATAGATAGATAGATATGTTTCTTTTATTTGCCACCAGGGCATCAAAAGTGGGACAAGTACAATGGGGGGAGTTTACAAAACAAGGCGTCCTCAATAAGGAGGAGGCAATAACAATATATAAAAATAAAATAAAATATAACAAAAAATAAAATTTATAACAAAGTCCTCAATAGAGAGGAGGCGCCTTGGGGGGTCGCACACACCCCCGAAAAAAGTGTGCAACCCTTCTCCTCAGGAGCACAGAGAAGGGGTGCTCCCTTGGTCTTTCATCTTCCTCACCTATAGTCTGATGTAGAGTGAAGGCCCATTCACACGGGCCATTCTCGCCACTTTCACCCATCTTTCATAGAAACGGCTGGGGTGCAGCACCTCTCTCTCCATCCTGATCCTTCTTCCGAAATGATATCGGAAGAAACGGACCAGTTGTTGGCCAGAGAGAAAGGTGTCTGACCTCAGTCCTTTCAGACGCGTCCACCATACAACCTCTTTCGCCATGGCTATTACGCACAGAAACACCGCCTCTCCTTCGTTTTTGAAGAGGGGAGGCGGCTTGATCGTTACAATAGACTCGGTGGTCAACCGGATTGGTCCCACCCTTGACAGCAGTTGTTCGACATAACCCCACAGATCGGCAATGCCCGAGCAGTGTACCAATGCGTGTGCAACGGTTTCCTCGTCGCACACGCATCTGGGACAGATCTTTTTCGATGGGTCCCTACCCGGGCGCCCGTGTCTGTAGAGCCTTTCTCGAACGGGCAGAGCCCTTCTGTAGCATTGTCAGGCCAGGGACCTCTGGAAGTTATCCATGGGTCCCGGGCTGAATGTCCTACCGAACAGGTTGGCCAGTTCGTCTTCCTCCATACCTAGGGCTTCTCCGAGGGCGTCGTCGCACCTGCTAACCACCAGCCCTCTATAGAATGACGAGGTGGATTCTCCACTGACAGCCGGGTCCGCCTGCCAGAGAGCCGTGAGTGCCTGGGCACACTCGGTGTGCCAGGCGCCCAGTTTTCTCGGTCTTTGCTTGACCCAGGATTGCAGCTCGGTGAGTGAGACGAGTCTGGGAAAGGCTCGCCTCACAAACGGGGCCCACACCGGTTGACCGGAGAGGAATACCTGAAGGTGCCGTAGCCTTAATGCGTGTTTAAGTATCATTAACCACGGCATCCCCAGCCCTCCTTTCGAAGGGTGTTGACAGCAGATGGATCTCCTCACCATAGGAGCCCGCTTCTTCCAAAGGAATTGGAAGAGTGCGCGCTCCATTTTGGCGAGCGTTTCCCTTGGGCAAGGCACAACGGTCAGGCGGTAGTAGATGACGGACGCTATATAAGTGTTCGCCACCTCCGCCCGTCCTTTCAGGGACAGTTTGCACTCGGCCCACTTCTGGGTCAGTGCAAACACCCTGTTCGTCACCTCACCCCAGTTCTTCTCCACCTGGAGGTCTGGTCCGAACCAGACCCCGAGCAACTTCACCGGGCCCTCCGTCCAGCGCCCGACGACGCCATCGGAGGGCATCGATCTGCCCCTCCCACGTGCCGAGTTGCAGACCGATCGACTTGTCCCGGTTCAGCTTAGCCCCTGTAAACCTTTCGTACTCCTCCAGTAAGGTGCCGATCGCCCTGATTTCCGAGGCCGTCGACACCATTACTGTTACGTCATCGGCGTAGGCTGACACCGCTTTCCGCAATCCCGGTTCCAACGGGATGCCCTGCAACAACTCCAACTTCCACAGCAGTGGCTCTAGAGTCATTACATACAGAAGGGAGGAGAGAGGGCACCCCTGTCGGATGGACCGCGCGATTTCGAACGGCTCCGAGAGGTAGCCGTTCACCTTGACCCTAGAGCAGATGCGGCTGCTGTGCATGGCATTGATCCAGCCCCTGAAAACGGGTCCGAAGCCTGCCGCCGCTAGCACCGCATCCAGGTAACCATGGTCGACCCTATCGAATGCCTTAGATTGATCCAAGTTGATCAGGGCCCCACCAAAGCCGGGTTCGTTCCCAACCCTCTCTATGATGTATCGCATGAGGTGGAGGTTATCGTGGATGGACCTGGACGGGATAGTACATGTCTGCGCATCTCCCACCAGGTTGCCCACGACAAGCGCCAACCTCTTTGCTAGCACCTTGGCCAAAATCTGTAACTCTGTATTTAGCAGAGTTATGGGCCTGAAATTATTTATATCGTCCCCCTTGTTCTCGTCCTTCCTCACTAGCGTGACTACGCCCTTGGTCACAGCACAGGGAATTCTCCCGTTCTGTTGCCAGTTGCAGTAGACCGCCTCGAGGAGTTCGGGGAACAAGTCCGGCATAGCTAGATATAGTTCGTATGGAAGACCATCGAGACCCGGGGATTTGCGTTTGCCGCCTTGGCTCAGCACGTCCTCTATCTCAGCGGCTGAAATCGGCTCCTCGCAGGACTTCGCCTCCCTGTCCGAGAGACGCGGCAGGCCGTCGAGGTATGGACCGAAGTCCACGTCCCCAACCGGCCCCCCGCCCCTTCCGAACAATCCGGCAAAGTGCTTTTGAAAAGCCTCGCACATCTGCTTAGATAGATAGATAGATAGATAGATAGATAGATAGATAGATAGATAGATAGATAGATATATAGATAGATAGATAGATAGATAGATAGATAGATAGATTGTTTTTCTATTTCTCGCACTACTGTTTATTGGCTAACATTTGTTTCCTCTCTCATAAGTAGCTATTTATTTTTAATAACCGAAGAAGGGCGAATCTACATCTTTCTTTGACTCATTTCAACAAAATTCAGACTCATTTCAACAAAACACACAAACAATTTATTGTGCCATTGCCAAACATATATCGTAATATTCAGCTCTCAAAAGCTTTCATTAAAAAACCACTTCCATTACTCTTTCTTCTCTACTTCATCTATTTGAAACCTCATTATTCTTTCTACTAACTTCACATTTGGAAATTAAACCAATCTGAACGAAAGACATAAATAATCCATCATTTCAACAACATTTTCTTTTTCAATTTTTTTTTTTACACACTCTAGTGTAACTTATTTTTTATAGCACTTTGTTGATATTATTTAATGTCTGGATCTCTGTAATTGAGTGTTTTTATGAAAACCAAAGAAGATGGAGGGGAAGGAATTACTTGAACGTCGGACCAGATTAAATTCCTTTCAGTATTTAGTTCAGTCCCTCTCGGTCTTAGTTTATATCTTGTTGTTGTTGACTTTTAGTTTCATCCTTCTCCGGTATCAGTAAAATATGTACCAGGCATTATTGTGTGTAAATACTAGGTGTTGATGCTGATTCAACCCCCTAAAACTTTAAGTCACGTGTCAATGTAAACAATCGCCATTGCTTACGCTATATCGTCCCCGAAGATGGTGTCTTCGGATTAACATATGCAGCATTGCTGGTAATACAATTTAAAATCGGAAAGACAGCAGCCCGCCTGGGCACCCATCTAGCAAATATTTCGGCCCTTGATTCTTCTTGACACTTTCGTTAAGCCGGGCTCTCCCAGTTCATGACTCCAGCTTTTTTTCTCCTCCGGCGGAATATGAACCCGGGACCTTCTGGGGATCTTGTTACTCATTCCTATTGGTTTATACCACAAAACCCATTGGTAGAATACATCTATTAAAATAAAGTACATACTATTTAAACAGGAATCATCCTATCCTTACTTACTTGCACTTGCGTCGACATTCACCCTGGACGGGTTGAGCCGGCTTCTTCCCTTGTCCTGACGGCATCCCGAACCATGGCAGCCCACGCACGACGGTCCCGGGCTAGGTCACTGTAGATAGCGAGCCAGTCACGGTTCTATCGGCGCAGGCCGGCCACCTGCAGACCTGAGAGTTCGGAGCGGTCCTCCTTGATCGTCGCTGCCCAGGTCTTCAACTGCCCGCCGACGCGCTTGCGCCAGTTAGGGGGTGGAGGTGGGAGGAGAACATCGCGGATCAGCTCACCCTCAGGGCGCCGGACTGCGTGACCAAACCATCTCAAGCGCCGTTGCAGAAACACTGAAGGAAGGGATAGAAGATTCAGGCGAATACGAAGACTGGTGGTAGGCAACCGATCAACGTCTCGGCAGCGAAGAATGCGGCGGAGACAGTCATTGTCGAAGACCTCCAGCCCCCGTTGATCGACTACCCTCATAGGCCATGTGTCACAGCCATAGAGGAGGATAGTGCAAACGACGGTTTGGTAGATTCGCCCCTTGGTCGCCGAGGTGATCTCTCTTCTGTCCCACAGACACCGCTGGAGGCACCCAAAAGCGGATCTGGCAGCATCTATGCGACGCTTGACCTCGGCTGCGCCCTGTACCGTTGGAACCACTGTTGAGCCCAGGTAAAGGAAGAACTCCACATCCTCCAGGTCCACGCCCTCGAGAGATATTGGCTGCCAGGCATCAGGCGAGACCAGTGACGTCATGACCTTCGACTTGGCGGCATTGATTCGTAGACCAACAGCGGCGGCTGCAGTGTGCACCCTTTCGAGAGCACCCTGTACATCTGTTCCGTTAGCGCCCATCAGCACGATGTCATCCGTGTAGGCCAGGTCCGTCACCATGACCCCTCTCCCGACTCTACGCCCGGGTAATCCCGGAGCGCTGTGTTGAGATTGTAGTCAATGACGTAGTTAAAGAGAGTTAGCGATAGCGCACGCCCCTGTCGAACACCGGTCCCAACATCGAACGACTACGTCTCCCCACCATAGACCCCCACTCGATCCCGAGTCGACCGGTAGTAGCCTTGTATGAGACGAAGCAGCTTCACAGGGATGCCGTCCGCCTGCATTATACGCCATAGGGCTTCCCGATCTACCGAGTCGAAGGCAGCTGCAAAGTCGATGAAGCAGAGGACGGTAGGATGTTGATGTGCCCGCCGTTGTTCCAGGATACGCCGGAGAATGAAGATTTGATCAACGCACCCCCTCCCTGGGCGGAAGCCGCCCTGAGAAGGACGGGTACGGACATCACGGATGGCCTGGAACCTCTTCAGCAAAAGAATTGCGAGGTCTTGGCAGCAACGTCAATTAAACTGATACTCCTGTAGTTGGAACACAGTTTCCTGTCGCCCTTTTTGAAGAAGGGTAGGAGAGTTGCCTCGCTCCAGTCACCATGGAACCGCTCTGTCGCCCACACCGAGGAGAAGACTCGATGGAGCCAAGCTGCGAAGACATCAGGCTCGGCGTTGTAGACCTCAGCTGGAACGCCATCCTCGCCCGGCGCCTTGTTCCGGAGATGTGTCAGGACACTACGTACCTCCTCGACCGTTGGAGGGGCAGTGCTGCACCTGTATTCTTCTCCGGAAGGCTGCACGTAAGTTGGCGTGGGTGGTGGCGGGTGGTTGAGCAGTTCGGAGAAATGGTCCCGCCATGGACTAGCCGGTCACTAAGTTTGGTAATGACCGCCCCGTTCCGATCACGGATCGTCTCGCTGATACCCGTACTGCTTCGGTTGGCCCGCTTCACCAGTTGGTAGAGCTTGCGCGAGTCACCACAGGCTGCTGCCCTCTTCATCTGCTCCGCAAACTCGCGCCAGTGTGCATTCCGATCGGCCCGAATAGCCCGAGATGTGCGATGTCGGAGATCTCGAAGATTGGGTGCACCCTCGAGTCGGGCCACTCTCGCCCTCTCCATGACTTCAAGAGTGCCACCGGAGATCCAGTCCCGATGGCGTCTTTGGGTCGACCCGAGATACTCCCTGGCCACCTCAACTGTCGTCACTCTGAGCGCTTTCCACTCCTGCTCCGGTTGCTGTTCCACTTCGTTACTCAGCATTTGGAATCTGTTTCGCAGCTCTAGCCGGAAAGCATTTCCAGCATCGAGCTTGAGTCGCGAGATATCGAACCTTTTCTGGCGGTTTGGGAGGAGGTTTCTCCCGCAGCCGCAGACGAAGGGTTGTTCGAACAAGAGTATGGTCTGACCCATGCTCACTGCCCGCATCAGCCCCCCGATACGCACGCGAGTCCATCACTGAGCTGGCCCACCGAGATCTGACCAGGATGTAATCAATCTGATTGGCCGTTCTTCCGTCATTGGATCGCCACGTGACGAGGTGACGCCGAGGATGTTGGAACCGGGTGTTGGTGGCGATAAGACGATTGGCATCCGCGAAGGACATGAGCCGTTCACCATTGTCACAGCGTACGCCTAGGGCGAAGCGTCCTAGAATATGCCGTGTTGTATCATCAGCCAGCCCCGTCCGCGCATTCCAGTCCCCAGCGACAATGAGAACATCACTGGATGGGACGCCATCCACGGTTGTTTGGAGATCGGCATAGAACTGCGTCTTGTCCGCCTCGTCTGCATTGAGTGTGGGAGCGTAGACGGCAATTACGCTGAAGTTGGAGATTTGACCCTTCAATCGAACCAGCGCGAGTCGGTGTGAAATCGGCTGCCACGCTACAGCAACCCCGTGAAGGCCACTGTTGTCAGTCATGCCACTATGGTACAAGTAGTAGGTGATGTCCTCGCCAGGAAATTTGATCGGAAGATGACCAACATCGGGAAGTCGAATTTCTGAAAGGCAAGCGACACTAACGCAGTACCTGTGCAGAGCCTTCATTGTAAGTGCCTGGACACCGTCGTCATGAAGTTTTCGGACGTTCCAACACGCCTCCCTCAATTCCTCCCTTCGTCTGAAGAGCAGGACTACTGCGGGAGCAGTCTGTAGAGCCATAGCGGTAGGTGCGCTGTTGCTTTGCATTGCGTTCGTAGCGGGAAGGCAATTCGTATTCATAGTTCGTATTTGTAGGATTCATGGAAGAAGTGTCATGGGAGTAGTGAATTCACAAGCGGTCTCAAAAAAAAACCCGCAAGTATATTCCGAACGAGGGGAAAAAAATGTCCAAAGTCCTAAAGTCCAACCCCTCCTCAACGTGGCAGGGTGGTGGCAACGGGTAGTGTCAGAGCTATGCCGTCGGGAACTTCGGTTCCTGGTAGGGCCACCCAAGGCGGATTGGTCTGGCACCCAGCGGTATTAGGGCCGCAACTCGGCAAAAGGGGCTCTGGTGAAAATCCAAGAGGTGTCTGCTCCGGTAACCGGCAGCTTCGGGTCGTTTCTGTCTCTGCGTCTGTGGAGAATCTGCGGCAAACAGGACCCTATCCTAGCTCCAGTTGTCATTCCTCTTTGACCAAGCAATGTATTGGCTGTAATAACTTGAGATGTGTTTACAGATTTCAGATCGTGAAAATACATCTTAGCAAAACATAAATTATTGTAGTGTGGGTAGTTCATTTACCTTAATTATAATTTGAAATGTCCAAATTGCAGTGGTTGTAATTATTTCCAATTGCCGCTGATATAAACATCGTCATCATATTCCGTTTCTTTTCTTTTTATTTCAGACATTGTCATCATTATTTATTCCATCTGGTGGTGGATTGGCAGTCGGACGCCATGCTTTGCAGCAAAGAGTACGGCCCTTTATAGTCTGAGTTCAAATCCCGCCGAGGTTAACTTTGCCTTTCATCCTTACGGGGTCGATAAAATAAAGTACCAGTAATATACTGGAATAATTGCTGGCCTTGTGCAAAAAGTAGAAACAATTATTTATTCCATCCTTGCTTAGGTTAAAACAATATAAAATATAAATGTAAATATATACATATATCTAAATATATGTGTGATTGTGTATGTATGTTTGCATGCATACACGTATGTATACATACATGATGATGATGGCTGCCCCCTCGTTATCGAGTATGGCCATTGCACGATATACCATTATTAATAATTATTAATTAATTCTATCGTGCAATGCCTGTGCGAGAAGATATTTTTTAAAGTGAGGAAAGACTGTGCACTGAGCCAATCCCACTCTCTGAGCGACAGTAGCTGTAACCCGAAAAGAAGAAAAGATCAATATCATCGGTAACTACTGAGCCGCAGGTTTTATATCGGAGTTATCCCAGTTTCCAGAGTTGCCTTCTCCTAGAAGAATGCCCTGAGAAAGGCTAGGGGTCCTTCACTCCCAGTCGTTTAACCGCGCAATCGCGGTTAAACCACTGGGAATGAAAGACCCCTAGCCTTTCTCAGGGCATTCTTCTAGGAGAAGGCAACTCAGGAAACTGGGATAACTCCGACATACATACATACATACATACATACATACATACATACATACATACATACATACATACATACATAATGAATGTCATCTCGCTACTACCTCCCCATGAGACACGATGGGATAGCTAGAACCATCTGGAACGCACTTCGGTAAACAAAATTAACAGCAAACGAGGAAGAATATATTGAGACAGATGGCACTAAGGAATACTGGTGGAACCTGAAAATAATAACTGCCACCAAATTAAAGCACAACCGGCCTGATATTGTTGTTTGGGACCACACATTGAAAACGTGTTCTGTTGTGGAGATCAGCTGCCCACTTGATGTAAACGTTGTCAGAAAAATACAGAAGGACATCTACGGACCATTGATGAGGAGTTTACAAATTCAGTATCCAAGATACACCTTTAGCTTCATACCCATCATTATTGGAGCTACGGGTTATATACCAACCCGCTTGGACCAAAGTATGACTGAACTTGGATTTGCGGACAAAAATTTCAGCTCCCTAATTCATAGTCTACAAATGGCTGCGATAGCTGGCACCTTCAAAATTTGCAAAACATTCTTGCGATTCAAGGGATGACAATTTCTTTTCTTTTACAACCTTGCCACCAGGAAGGTGGCCGGTCAAAAAAAATATACTCGAAATCAAGAGAAAGAGATAACATACATACATACATACATACATACATACATACATACATACATACATACATACATACATACATACATACATACATACATACATACATACATAATGATGATGGCTGCAACTCGATTTCGAATAATGCCATCGCTTGATACTTAAGCATGAGTATCACAGACGTGGCATTTTAGTCCTGCTAGCAACATGCATCGCAAAAAATGTCACATAGCCAACGATGCTTGTGCTTGAAGCTTTTTAAGTAAGGAAAGGCTCTGCATGGAGCCAATCTCACTTTCTGAACATTTAACCAAAAATTAAAACTGGTCGATATCATTGGATGCAAACGAAGTCACAGGTTTTATATTAGAGTGACCTTCTCCTAAAGAGATGTCTTAATGAAGACTAGGAGTCACCCACTCTACAAAAAAAAATACTTTATGGAATGGCCATTGACTCGCCTGATGTCCTCGGCCCTATGACAGATTTTATTTTTCATTCTGCAGGGTGTCCAAAATTACCTTCATCGCCACGCAATCTTGGTAGGGTTGCCGGTTTAGTCGCCGACAACCCGACTATTTCGGATATATACATACATACATTCAAAATTTGCAAAGCATTCTTGCGATTCAAAGGATGACAATTTTTTTTCTTTTACCACCTTGCCACCAGGAAGGTGACCGGTCAAAAACGTACTCGAAATTAAGAGAAAGAGAAACATACAAAAGACATCAAGCAACCAGAGGTTCCAGAAGATTTTAATCCAAAATTTAGATGTAGTATGTGTGAAAGAGTACTATTTTCTAGGGCTGGTCTCGTTAATCACCAAAACTCGCATGTGCTTGGCGACTACGATGATCGTTTGGTGCGGAGACCAGATAATTATATTTGTCATGTCTGTGGAAAGATCTGTTGTTCTCAAAGTGGTCTAACCAGGCATTGTAATCAACAGGGCCACAATAT
>OZ024740.1:41414527-41419527 GCA_964016885.1 Eledone cirrhosa | reverse complement strand
TATTAAAAATGAGAAGCAAAACAACGCCACGCTCCTCGCATACACCACCATTTTCACAATCCAGGAAACGCAATTTATAGATTATATGTCCCTCACACAATCCACGATTATTCAACATTGGATGCTTGATGAACCATGTTAGAACACCACAGCTTGTTGTTCTCTAATTCCATTCTATAGAGCAGGTTGTTTTTGTTGCGAGAATTGACATCGTATTATTTTCCGGAAGTGTGTGTGTGATTAAGGGGAGTTAATGCGTAAGGGGAGGTAACTAGCTGATTTCTATAACTAAATGTATTATCCTAATGTACATTAAATGGTGTCTCAAAAGAGTCCCTATTATATAAGGTTATAAACAGTTTCTAAATTTAAGTATCTTATCTATAAATTACAGTGTAGTCTATCAAGAAGTACTAAAGGTGTTCATATTAGGATGATTACCTTCTATCATAGAGTGCCACAACTGAATATTCTACATGAAGAGTCAGATCCCCAAATCAATGATCTTTGTAAGTGTAGTCTACCCGCAGAACCTGGCAGGGTTTTATTAGAATCACTTCTATATATGACTCCTGGTAAGCTCTGGGTCAGTGCATGTCTGATTGCATGGCAAAGTTAAATATCACTAGGGTAGACCAGAGATCAATTCTCACTTACAATGACACTAACCTGACCATCAAGTCATACATGTATGTATAACTCACACATCACTTGTACATAATTCATTGCACTCAGCATATAGGTTATATAGCTCTTTTATGTTAATAAATTAATTAATCTTCCATTTATCCAATTATACAATTTCTATATATATATACATATATAAGCTGATCAACAAGTTGAAACACCCACTAGAGCCAGACATGCTGTGGTTTTTCTCCGACGAGAAAAACTTCTGCCAAAACCAGAAGATCAACTCCCAGAACAACAGGTAGCTTGCTGTCTCATCCAAAGACGTGCCCAGAGTCATGCAGACAAAGTTTCCAGCGACAACATTGGTCTTAGGTGTCGTCAGCAGTCAAGGTGACGTCATCCCCCCTCACTTCTTCCCTGAGAGCCTCCAGCTGAACATCAATGGTTACATCCGCGTTCTGAGCGAGGTAGTAAAGCCCTGGATCGACCAGGTAGCTGCAGGTAGGCCGTACATGTGGCAGCAAGACTCAGTGCCCTGCCATACCAGCCGAAAGACCCAAGCCTGGCTATCAGAGAACTTCGTCGAGCACACTTCACCTGACATATGGCCTCCCAGCTCGCCTGACTGCAACCCCCTCGACTTCTTTGTGTGGGGCTCAGTGGAACGCGACACCAACAGATCTAGCTGCATTACAAAAGACGATCTGAAGGCCAGGATCACAAGTGCCTTTAGGGGCCTAAGTAGGGGGACAGTGACGAATGCCTGTAGCCGGTTCCTAGGCCGCCTTGAGGCTGTCATCAAATCCAATGGCGGGTTTATCGAGTGAGATCGAAAGAACAAGTCATGAAGACAAACTGACCCAAGTTTGATAAATATATCTTAAAATAAAACTACTGTGTTATTTTTTCCTAGATAGTAATCTCGCGAATAAATATCGTCCGCACCCTGTATGTATATGTATATATATATATATATATATATATATTCGCAGACCAGACCCCTTCTTCCTCCCGTTAGACCTGTGCGAAATTCCTTCCTTGCTCACATTTCAACCAGGTTTGATGGTCTTTATTCTCTCGTTCACGATTTCACCGAATTTAAATTCATAGAAATCTGGGACTTGTCTCTTTCTTCCTCACTTACTGTTGCTTCACCATTTTGTTTGTTTACCCTCGCGTCCCCTTTATTTACGTGTCCCAACGACTTTTTTTAGCCGTTGCTCGCACCAACCGGAGGTATATGGTCTTTAAAGCGATGAAATGCCTATTATGGTTGGAAGATCACTGATGAAGGACAAACTTTTTTCATATGTAACCCATTTGCAACTCCGCAGCGCCCTTATTATCATATATATATATATATATATATATATATGCAGAGGTTATATTTAATTTGTGGGGATTCAACAAGCTTAAAAATGTTTATAACTGATATAAAGCACTCAACAAATTAGTGGAGTAAATACACAATATATTATGGTTTTATAAATATAGTTTCCATTTATTTATATATTGTATATATATATATTTAAAGGTTAAACAAGGTTCAATGAATAAATCAAAAAATGAGTTTTACAATAGATTGGAAGCACTCAACAGTATGGTTTTCCATATTATTGATAGAATTCTACCTATTCTGAAATTGAGGTCTAAATTGAGCTTGTGGAAGGACACCAATGAAGTGATTGATTGGTTTAAAAATATAGATGATAAGAAAAACCACAAATTCATCCAAATGGACATAGCAAGCTATTACTCTTCCATTACACCTAACCTATTAAATGAGGCTTTATCCTACGCTTACAAGCATACAGATCTAACTACGGATGAAATCGATATCATATTAACTGCTAGAAGAACTCTAATTAATTTCAACAATGAGTATTGGACCCGCTCGGATAGAAATAGAAACTTTGACATTACCATGGGATCATCGGACTCAGCTCAAGTCACGGATCTTCTGGGGATTTTCATCTTAAATATGGTAAATAGAAAACTGCCGGAGATTACCGGTGGTTTATAGAGGGACGATATTTTATTTACGGTTGTCAAACACAACAATACAGAACTAAATAGGGTTAAGAAAAATATAATTGAGATCTTTAAAAATTACGACCTTAAATTAGAGGTTGAAAGTGGTACTAAAATAGTTAATTTCCTTGATGTTACCCTTAACTTAAACTCTGGTTTTTATTACCCTTTCCATAAGCCCAATGAAAACTTAAATTACGTTAGTTATTACTCTAATCATCCTAAATCTGTGAAAAATGCAATTGTCAATAGTGTACAGAAATGCATTACTAGAATATCTGCTAATAAATCCATATTTGATGAAAAAGCAATGATGCGCTAAGAAAGGCAGGCTATAAAAATAATATAGAATATATAGGCAATAATAATTTGAATCTTAATTCTGATAAAAATAATAATATGACTGACATGTATAAACGAAATTCTAAAAATTATAATTGAAACACCTATACTGTGAATAAATCGGGGGAGGGAAAAAAAACAGAACTAAATCAGTTATATGGTTTGTCCCCCCCCCCCCGCCCTGTTCCTGTAGCAATAAAAACACCACTCGCTAATCTATTCTTTAAAGCTTTAGATAATTCCTTCCCTATTCAACATAAATACCGTTTCATATTTAATAGACACACAATTAAGCTTTCTTATTCTGCAACTATAAATATGGCCCAAAACATCGCTAAATTAAATAGTAGAATTCTAAACCAGAATCCGCATACTTATAACAATAATGAATATAATAACACTAACAATATTAATACTATGAATAACATTAACAGCAATATAAGCACTATCAATAGAACATTTCGAAGTAATAATAGTGTTAATATAAATTATAATAATAATAAATTGAAATGTAATTGTAGAAATAAACCAGATTGCCCTCTGGTGTATAAATGCACCGTAAAAGCAAATAACATCACGTACAACTACATAGGGGCAACTTCTTCGACATTTAAATCGAGATTTGGGAATCACAAATGCTCTTTTCCGAATCCTAATAGGAAGTCTTCGACTTCTTTATCACAACTTATATGGTCATTAAAAGACAAAATTTTAAATACTCGATTTTTTTGGACGAAGCTATGTAATAGTAGAATCTACTCGAATTCGTCTATATCACCTAACTGCAACCTCTGTACTATGGAGACCCTATTAATAATTACTAATTATGAAAACTTAATTAACAAAAAAAGTGAATTATTCTCAAACTGCCTTCATAAAGCTTTGTCTACATTCAAAGCCTCGCAAAAGGTCAGGAAAAAGCACTAAATAAACAAGTTTTAATTTTTGACGTCTCTTATCAACTGTGTACCTAAAATGTTATAACAGATTATAAAACTTTAAACATTTTATTTTCTATTCATTTATGATAGAATTAATGTTAGACTGAAGGGTCCTGTTTAGGTATATAAATATATTATTTGTTAACTTGTTCTCTTGATGAATATGCACACCTTTGGATTATTTTAGATATATATAATTTAGATTGGGATCCTTATATATTTGTTTTTGTTTTAAATATATAATCTGGATATATAACTTGTAAGATTACCGGTTATAATTGAACCGTAAATCATTCATGTATTTATATATTTTACTCATTTTGAGTATGTTTTGGGATTCAGAAAGTTAGATTTGTACATATATATTTTTTTATATATATTTAGGTATAAATGTCATAAATCATACTAGTCGACAAATATTAGTCTTTCTTTCCACTGAACTGGATGTAAAACTACAATTATAACATTACTAATAATGATTGTAATTATTTATTTATTTATTATATGTATATCGTTTCACTAATACCTATAATACTCTCTCTATATATCATCTTCGTAGACACTTTAGAAGGGTTGTTAGTCTACTATATAAATAAAAACTCTCTTGCATTTTAAACTATATTTTTTTATATTCGGCACTTTTATGATCGTAAACAATTCATTAGTTTTACTTTTTTCACTTTTTATTTTGAATCTAGTCCTTATCCTTAGGACTCATGAAGTTTTGACTTGTATATTTATAGTATATATCTATTAAATGATCCTATTACAATAATTGATCTAAAACATTAATTTTAACAATATTTTCAGTAACTTATTTATTTATTGTATTGTATTGGATTATGTTTAATTGAGAGGTATCATCTTAAGTCTTTGGACAATCTTATCTTTGTGTATATTTTTGATAAACGCATATATATAATTTAATGATCAAGTTTTTTTTTTAAGTTTAATTATAAGGCCTGTTGATCCTTTAGGCATTCTAATTGTTAATCTTAATATTCTTTAAAAATTATAACTGTAATTATTTTCTAAATTATATAATATAAACTA
>OZ024740.1:41382027-41409527 GCA_964016885.1 Eledone cirrhosa | reverse complement strand
GTATGCGGCATGATATACAAAATACGGGCTTACATATGGTTAAATTCAATGCAATGAAATAAGATAAAGTGAAGTTAGATTAGAGTTAAAGTTCGTTGAGATGGGCGATGGTGATACGGGGCAGGTGTGGTTATTATTATGGTGGGTCATGGTTAGTGCGTGGTCTTCCCGCGAAAGTTTGTGCAGAAAAGGTATGCATCCTAGTGTGTCTGCAATTGACAATTATGTCCGACCTATAGTTTATGGCGGAATCAAGTTTAATTATTTCCGCCGCCTCAGCTAGGCACAATCTGCAGTGGTTTCTGTCACTGGGGATGTATGCCACACGTCTTTTTACTGACCACGAGATCCGGGGTCTCAATATTCCTGTCCTTGAGGTCCCAGATCAGATCGGCCAGTTTTGTTTGGGGTCGTTTCGATCTATGTTTGAAGGAGCTTTTGTGGTTATACCAGCGCTTCTTAAACGTAGTGGATGTCGCACCTATATATGAGTACTCCTTATTGCCGGCTGTGACATCGCACCGGTAAACAATAGTCTTAACGAGGCACTCCCCGTTTAGTGGGCATTCGTCTCGTTTTTTGCAGTTGCATTTGGGAGTAACCGGTGCGGTGCAACGTTGGCGGTTGGTGTCGTGCGGTGTTGGTGTGGTGTGTGTGTTGTTGTGTTGTGTTGTGTGTGTGGTTTCGTTCTGGGTTGTGGTGGTGGTTTGTTGGGTGGAAACCATGTGTTTTTGTATTTTTGCCCTATTATTGTGTGCTATTGTGTGGCCTAGGTTTGGGGCTGTGGAGAAAGAGAATTTTACGGTGTGTTTATTGAAGTGCTTGTGGTATTTGTGTGTGTTTGGAAAAGATTGTTCGAGGGCCCTGAAAAAGGTTCCCGGTATGTTAGTGGCGACGTGTATAGAATAGGGGGGGTTATACCACGTGACAGGTCTACTTCGGTTTATGCGTTGTTTAGTGAGTTTGTGTGTGTTTTGGTCAGGCGTGTGTTTCAAATAGGTTCCAGGTAATCTATTGGCGTTATGTTCCTTGTCTCTATTGGTACGCAAACGTGTGCGATAGTCGGAGTTGTTATTGGGGCTGGAGAGTATGGCTTTATCTCCTAGACAGTTATGTGTGGTGCTGTCTGCGCTGCCGGCTAGGGGGCGTCTAAGGTTATTGTGTGTCCTATGTGTGGAGGTTTCTTCTAAGTTCGTTTCTAAGGGTCCTGCTATGTTTAGCTGTGTTGCGGTTCTATTAGGGTCGATGTAAGAAATCTTCTCAGTATGACCAGCATTTATAAGTGCGGAGTCATAGTATTCCGCGTGCTGCTTGAAGATGTTTTCGTTGGCCGACAGTGTAGACACTCTGTTGGAGACACTTTTAACTATAGAGTTAATTATGCTCTTAGGGTGGTTGGAGTGTCTATTGACGTATCTAAGATTTTCATTAGGTTTGTGGTATGGACGGTAGAGGCCTGAGTCTAATTCTAGGGTGACGTCTAAGAAGTTAACTGTCCTATTGTTAGGTTCAATTTCTACTGCTAAACCTTGGGTCTTAAAGATGTACCTAAGTCGTTTGTGTATTCTATTCAGTTGGCTGTTATTGAGTCCAGGGGTCATTAGTAGGGCATCATCCCGGTATAAGCCACCGCCAAAGAACAGATCAAGCCTCACTAGAAGAGAAGTAGACATAATAATAACAGCTAGGAAAACTTTACTAGAATTCGACGGTAGACTTTGGAAACGACAGAATAGACCAGATAGCCTCGACATCACCATGAGATCGACTGACTCGGCACAGGTTACAGATGTAGTAGGCATATACCTCCTAAACATATTAACGGACGAGATCCCCTCCTTGGGCGGTGGCTTATACCGGGATGATGCCCTACTAATGGGATGGTGCTTATACTATACGTATACGCACACACATATATACATATATGTGTGTGCGTATACGTATATACAAGGTATCTGTCAGACGAAGAGCGTCTAAATATGTATCTATGTAAGGACCTGACGCCACCAATACATCCACCACACCACCACAAACGCCGCTACCATAGACAACGGCACCACTACCACACCCCCACCCACACGCTAACCCGTCTACTGACAATCCACTAACCTCATACCACAGCCCATCCCACTAAATAACCTTAACCACCACCATATCATCATATCCACCCCCACATACTCTACACGCCAAGGCCAACCCACCACCACCACACCACAGCCCATCTCATCCACCCACCGTCACCAACATCTCACCATTACACCCACCCCCATATACACTACAGGCCAGTACATCGCCTTGATCCTTCCCACCAATCAAAACAACTCATTTTGTCAAACTCTTGAAACTCTGACTTTACCACATAGCATGTATTTCATTTTCTTATAGCATTTTAAGAGGGTCCGTCGAGCTGCCGATTATTGAGTCGGGTAGGATCGATATAGATCGAACCTTGAGCTGATCAGTGGCGAAACGCGCGTCACCTATCAATAAATGCAATGAAGGAATAATCAATCGTCCTTTTTATCCTTTCTATATTTTACACTCTGTATAGCTCTACACATCATCACAGAAGTGAACCTAAACATCGAGTGCTCACCCGGGTGAACCTGCAGTAACTCCTAGTTACACCCTCTGGATATATATATATATATATATATATATATATATATATATATATTTAGTATATGTTGCTTGTATACCAACACCTCAGTATGCAGATTGGAGCACTCGACGAAGTGCGCAGGTTGGTTTGGTTACTCCAGAGTAATGTAAAATAAAATAAAATAAATAAGTCAAATGTTTAAAATTTGGCTTCGTTTATTACTGCTATATATATTTCGATGACACCCATCTTTGGTTGTGACCTCTTCAGGCAGTCCGAATTAGTGTGGTAGAGACGAGTACACATGTTGTTGAGGTGTTTAACTTTGTCAATACTCTTATATGCCCAGTTCCTGGTTGGGTTGTTTTTTCATTGAGGAACTGGAATCATATATATATATATATATATATATATATATATATATATATATCATATACATATTTACAGACATTGATGCATACGCGCTCAAACATTAACAACCTGTAGATATTTCGTACATGCGCAAACTAAACCTAACACTGTTATTCAAAACGAAAACAATAAATAAACGGCCACCAAGAAGAATGAAAAGTTCTCCGAAGCTTTCCCTGGGGACCTCCTTGATAATGGATGGTAAATCTGAAAGATTTTTGGAATAATAAATTGCTAAGGTAACTTTCAATCTCTTGTCCTTTCTTTTATTTTGCTTTCTTTCACAATTTCCTACTGATTATTACCATGGCAATCTAACACACTTGCATTGCACGGCTTTCTATACAAACATACTTTTCAGTTTCAGACTCCACATTGCTTCCTTCAAGCAAACTATCACACAATATATGTGTGTGTGTGTGTGTGTGTGTGTGTGTGTGTGTGTGTGTGTGTGTGTGTGTGTGTGTGTGTGTGTGTGTGTGTGTGTGTGTGTGTGTGTGTGTGTGTGTGTGTGTGTGCGTGTGTGTGTGTGTGTGTGTATATGTATGTATATATGTATATTTGTATGCATGTATGTATGTTCTGGTTGGATTGGCAGTACCGGTAGAGAGTCGGACGCCATGCTTTCCAGCATAGTTACGTCCCTTTACGATCTGAGTTCAAATCCCGCCGAGGTTGACTTTGCCTTTCATCCTTACGGGGTCGATAAAATAAAGTACCAGTAATGCACTGGGTAATTGCTGGCCTTGTGCCTAAAGTCGAAACAATTATTTTATAAATTTTCGGTGGATTGGCAGTATCGGTAGAGGACCGGACGCCATGCTTTGCAGCAAAGAGTTACGGCCCTTTATGTTCTGAGTTCAACTCCGGCCGAAGTTAACTTTGCCTTTCATCCTTACGGGGTCGATATAATAAAGTACCAGTAATACACTGTGATAATTACTGGCCTTGTGCCAAAAGCAGAAACAATTATTTTATAAATTTTCACCAATAGATAGTAAAGTGGGGGGGGGGGGGCGTTGGGCGTATTCATACGTATGCAGCTAATATGGCGATTTTTCGATCAGAAGCGCCATAAAATGACATATTAATAATAGAAATCGAAATGTCTGCGCCATAACGAAAATTATAGTAACAATAGTCTATCATTATATAAATGAGAGTGAATTTGGATATATCCAAATTAAAGATTTCTATCTGATGAACGGATTCATATATAAATGACGGTGAGTTGGCAGTATCGGTAGAGGGTCGGACACCATGCTTTGCTGCACAGAGTTACACCCCTTTATAATCTGAGTTCAAATGCCACCGAGGTTAACTTTGCCTTTCATCCTTACGGGGTCGATAAAATAAAGTACCAGTAATGCTCTGGATGATTGCTGGCCTTGTGCCAAAAGTAGAAACAATTATATAAAGTAGCCGCGGAGTTGAAATGAAGTGAACAAAGATGCCCGCAAAGAAACAATCAGGAATTGTGTGTGTGTCCCAACGCAAATGACCATAACAGTAGGAAATCACTATAAATAATAGTAACTTTCAGCTGTTACGTTGTGTTGATGGTACCAGTGACATCGCGACTTTCTACTGCCATGTAGTTGGGAGTATATATATATGATATATATATATATGTAATTATATAATAAACAACGCAATATAATTATTCCATTAATCAAGGTTTCACGAAGTCAGACGATTCTAACAGAGGCGTCTGAATCCGTTCATCTGATAGAAATCTTTAATTTGGATATATCCAAATGACTTCGTGAAACCTTGGGTAATGGAATAATTATATTGTGTTGTTTATTAGTTTATTACATAATTAAACATCTCTGTACTATACATAGAGCACTCTTCTTTCCTTTACCTTTTCCACCGAAATACTTAACATATATATATGTGTGTGTGTGTGTGTATATATATATATATATATATATATATATATATATATATATATATATATATATATATATATATATATATATATATATATATATATATAAGTGGTTACACAACAGTTAATATAGACTACTCCATTCAATGGAAAGCCATCACTAAGTACAAGCCATACGCAAGGGGAAATCCGTCGTGTGGACTATGTATTGATAAACGAATAAATATTCTAAAGAGATTACGCAATAGTGATTGCCTAAACACGAGAAATGGATTCTTCACACGTCGTCCACACGTCTGGAAACACCTCTTACATAACTACAAAGCTCCGGATTGAATTACATCAACATCCTAATTTTCTTATCAACTAGAAACTTTCGGACCTTCGCAGTTATCTCCCTTACACCTCTCGCACGCAATTTAGTATTGCCTGTGTGAAGTGATCGTTTCTGCGCATGCGCGTTCGTACGGTTTTGTCCTTCCTGTTCCATATAACCATGTCCATTACAAGCTGAGGATCCGCTAAGGTGAAACAATTGTTCTCGGTATGGTGAACTAACTGTTGTGTAACCACTTCTACCTAATTCGTCCCATGGACTGAGTGCTCTACCACTATAGATATTACCTTCCAGTGTTCTACCACTATATATATATATATCATAAATCATGTCCTTAGAATTATTAGATAAAATATATACTATTTCCTCTTCTAATTAGCATAATTAACCATATAAAAAATCAATTAGACCAAGCTATAAGAAGAAAGGCTCTTATGAAGAAATCTCCGACAAATATATATATATATATCATAGATATATATTAAAATAAATTATTTCAATTATATTGCACCATAATAGGTCTATGAATATAAGGGGTAAAAACCACATTTTTAGAACTTTAAAAAAATTATATTTAGGTATAATAATATATAGTAAAACATAACACAGTAAGCAAAAAATACATTTAACGGAAGACGTCATTCTAATTACATATTGCGGTATCACCATAATTAAAATGGTTAATTAGTAAATTAAGACCGTCATCCACTTCAGTAAGCTTAGTCTTGCGAAATATATTTTCCGCTTTTTCAGAAAAATTCAATTAAATAATGTTGTGTTTGGAAACAAATTCAAGAAAACGACTAAATTTACATCCAAAAATACACACGTATATTATAGAAAGTCAATAGGACATTAAAAAGCCTGAGATTAAGAGGGAAGTTAGAATAGCTCACCTAACGCCTCCAAAATTACAACTCAACCTAAATTAATTTCATTAATTAACTATGGTGGATTGGCAGTATCGGTAGAGGGTCGGACGCCATGCTTTGACACATAGAGTTACGGCCCATGCCATTCTGAGTTCAAATCCCGCCGAGGTTAACTTTATCTTTCATCCTTATGGGGTCGATAAAATAAAGTACCAGTAATGCACTGGGTAATTGCTGGCCTTGTGCCAAAAGTAGAAACAATTAATTAACTAAGGGAGAAGAAACATCATAAATATAAATCAAAATAAATTATTACATATATATATATAATAAAAAAAATTGTGAATAAACAGGGGCTGTGTAGTTGCTGGATAAGGTGTATTTATAAATAAGAGGAAGGCACGAACGGGGGGAAGTTTCCCTTCATCAGTTGTCTGCTGGAGATCCCGGACATTTCATATATATATATATATATATATATATATAGAAATTGCTTCTACAGAACTAGAACTGTTTCATTCGACTGTCAATCTGATATGGTTGTATTTATACATTTTCTGGTGGTAGTGGAAGGTGGTGATTTGGATGGGTGGAGGTCATTGGTGGATGGATTTAAAAAACTATACTTAAATATTTATACTCTGCTATGTATTGAGTACCTTTTTACTGTGGTTACACCTTATTGAACCCGGGATACACACACACACACACACACACACACACAGATATATATATATATAAACCTTCTTCTTCTTTTTCTTCTTCTTCTTCATCTTTTTCTTCTTCTTCATCTTTTTCTTCTTCTTCATCTTTTTTTTCTTCTTTTTCTTCTTCTTCTTTGTCCACTTGTTTTATAAGATTTGTTATGTGAACCCGGGTGTTCTATCCGATATTACTATATTTTGGACGGTCAGTCTTACCAATGAAAAACACAAGCTATCCACTACTTTGTTGAGAATTCTCTTTCTTTAATGTGAAGTAACTTCTCAATGAGTTTGCTAGAAAATTCTCGTCTCACTACTGAGACCTTATCAATGCTCTCATGATTTCTGATTTATTTTCTTTCTTAAGTTTGGTATTTTGTCAAGCTATAATTATATAATGTCAAGTTATATATATATATATATATTATAAAGGCGGCCAACCGGACTGGAAGCTGCTAAATGTTTAGCCGCCCTCTCGTCTCTCGGCCTTTTCAGCCCCATGGATTGTGTCTATTATATTCCTTTGTTAAATTTAGAATACCTGATGATGTCACCGGATTCATACTGAACCCGGTCATTGAAATGTTCATAGTATAATAAACCTTTAAGGAATTACACCAGTCCAGCCTCCTGTTATTTTATAATAATTAACTCCATACTCGCACCACCAACAACACAAACGAAGACGGGTAAGTTGCATTACGTCGAGTGCTCTCCATAATATTACATCAAGGTTGACTATATTGAATGACCAGTTCTATCCAGTGGTGAACCAACAAAACTAAATAAATAAATATATATATATATATATATATATATATATATATATATATATATATACAAATATAAATTTAGCGAGAATCGTATTTCGGTTAGTAGAAATTAGCGAAACGCAACTTCCGATTTGTGTTGGAAAGCGTTCAATGGATACGAAGATACCAGAGCTATAAACATAAGTTTAAAAGGCCATATAAAACTGAGACGATGGTTAAGAAGCCATTAACCACCTAAGCCCAAAAAGCGAGCAAGCTAAGCGGGTCAAACAAAATAAGATATGATTGAAATATTTACCCGGACCCTCGGGAATGATGGTAAAATTCGATATAGGGTTTCTGCGACACCTAAATCAATAAGCATGTCTGCTTATAAAAAAATAATGAGCTTTTGGTAAAATGATCGAACAAGTATATCACTTTCTCAACGGGCATTTTGTTCTGCGCCAGGATCTCACAGTGTTTGAAAGCACATGTGAACTAGGGAGAAAACCCCTAGTTTTGGCAAATGAATTCAGTATGTGTAGTCATTGCAAAAATTTGCAAAATTAGCACAAAACGAATTAAGCTCTCGACCGAGTAGTTTTAAAATAAACTTAAGCGATTAATCAGTCAATAGAATTAACTAAAACAATCAAAAGAATTAACTGGTTAATTGCTAGACTTGGGAGATTAATACAAATATTAGCGATAATCGCATTTCAGCGAGTAGAAATTAGCGAAACGCAACTTCCGATTTGTGTTGGCAAGCGCTCAATGGATGCGAAGATACCAGAGCTATAAACATAAGTTTAAAAGACCATACAAAACTGAGACGATGGTTAAGAAGCCATTAATCACCTAGGCCAAATAAGCGAGCAAGCTAAGCGGGTCAAACAAAATAAGATATGATTGATATATATATATATATATATATATAATTGTTTCTACTTTTGGCACAAGGCCAGCAATTAACCAGTGCATTACTGGTACTTTATTTTATCGACCCCGTAAGGATGAAAGGCAAAGTCAACCTCGGCGGGATTTGAACTCAGATCGTAAAGGGACGTAACTATGCTGGAAAGCATGGCGTCCGACCCTCTACCGATACTGCCAATCCACCGATAATGTCAAGTATGTGTGTGAGTTGAGTTAATTCTCTGTTTTACTTGTTCTTTATCTATTTATTTATTTACTGTATTTTTATGGAGCCAACACAAGCATGTGTGTATGTGCGCGCGCATATCTGTGTGTGTGAGTGTTGTGTTTGAGCGTTGTATTTGAGTTTAGCTGATTTTAATTTCAGTTTGTGGTGGTGGTGGTGGTGGTGGTGGTGGTGGTGGTGGTGGTGGTGGTGTGTTACGTCATTACTCTGTTTATTCTTTGTATTAGCTGATTGTCCAGAATAGAAACAGATTATTTCAGTTTAAATATGTCATCCAATATAGTTGCACGCTTCCTTAATCTTATACGCTCATATTTCCCATGCAACATTACACACTTTTAAATTGAAATAGCACCAACGTCAACTATAGCTGTGTCGAAATATAGCTATTGCCACCACCAAGATCAACAATATACATTCCGAACTCAAAATTCATTGCCACGGTGCAACTGCATTAATGTCACATCTTGTTTTCTTTAACGTGTGTCTCACAAATACACTAGGGTACTGTGTATATGTCACCTCCATATAGGATGCTGAATAATGTTATATTGGCCTAACTAAGAACATGTTCAAGAGTAGGTACACTCAGTGTATATATTCCTTCAGTTTATTGTGAATTGTAATACAACTTCATTATCGTAATATGTTTGAACTTTGAAAGACATACAGACAATTTCGGGGTCAGTTGATCTAACTTCAAAAATGCTAAAACAAATATGAACCGCTCTTATAGATGTATGTTTTGGTTATTAGAAATGTTAAGGATTTCGAAACATTAAACAGGTCTCATATCATCTCTAGTTATATACATTTTAAAAAAATAGAAATTGTTTATTAGATAATATTTCCTTAAGTTTTGTTTCTATTTCTTGCATTATTATTGAGAAAAGACCGGAACAAGGGGGTAGTTATATTGAATATTTTAGGCCCATAACACATAGTTCAAAATTTGGGCCACAGTGCTAGCGACGAGGTTGACGCTTGTCGCCGGTGGTCTGCTAAAGGAGGCACAGACTTGTGCCATTCCGAAGAGATCCATACACAACCTTATGCGATACATCACAGAGAGGTTGGCAAACGAACCTGGCACGGGTAGGGCACTGATCATTTTAAATCAATTGAAAACATTCGAGAGGTCGACCATCAGTACCTGACGGCGGCCCTCAAAGCAGCCGGCTTTGGGCCCGTTTTCAGAAGATGGATTACTGCCATGCACAGCGACATCTGCTCTGTGGTTAGAGTGAACAGTCACCTTTCAACCGTTCAACATCAAGCATTTGGTCCGCCAAGGTCGTCCCCTCTCGTCACTGTTATATGTATTGGCTCTCAAGTCACTACAAATTGGAGACTTTGAGAGGAAACCCGCGCGAACAAGGGCATGAGAGATCTGTGTCAGCTTATGTCGCCGACGTCACCGTAGTGGTGTTGAGCATGAAAAACATTAAGGTGATCGGCACTCGAAGATACGAAGCGCTGACAGGAGTAAAAAATTAACCAGGAAAGGTCGACATGCCATCCAACAGCATCGTCGGACGCTAGACAGACTGGCCGGTTAAATTGCTTGGGGTTTCGTTCGGTCAGGACCTCCAGATGGACAAAAACTGGGACGAAGCACCGAACAGAGTGGCCAATCTTACCCAGAAAAAGGCCGAGAGGAAGAGCAGAGGTGGCGTCCGTCATCTACTACCACCTGACCGTCGTCCTTTGACCTAAACCCCGTCTGACTGCACTGCAGTGTTTGCTCTTTCGCTTCTTGTGGAAGGGATGCGTTCCAATGGTCAGGTGGTCCATTTGCTGTCAACTACCACTGCGTGGGGGACTGGAAATGCCGTGGCTGATGATAAACTTTACAGGTATGGAAGTACCATCAGCCGGGCCTGTCCGAGATGCGCACGTGGTGATGAAACCGTCCTTCATGCAATCGTCCAGTGTCCAAGCATTGCTGACTTGTAGGTTTTTGTCGAACACCTGCTGCCTTTTTTTATGGCGAATCCGGCTATCACCCGAGTCTATTGTGAAGATTGTTCCGCCGCCTTCCTTTAGTCAGGAAGGACATGCTGTTTTTATCTGTCTTTTGGCTATAGCGAAAGAGGTTGTGTGGTGGATGCACTTGACAGGGTTGAAGACGAGCACTTTCCTCTTTGACGAAGCCCTGATTAACTTCTTCAATGGAAGAGGAAAATCAGGGTGGAGAAGAAAGTGTTGCCTTTAAAGCAATTTGTTTAAAGGTGGGTGATAGAGGTGAGCATGGCCCAAGTGAATGGGTCCGCTTTGAGTGTGAGCCTGCTGATTGGAAGAGGACAACTGGGACAGAGTACTTGCCTTTGTGATCAGGGCAACCGGGTTTTATGTTGTTTTTATCCACGAATGGCCCTTCAATGTCTTCTCCCTATTGAGGAAACCCCTTTGTTTTAATTTTTATTGTTATCTTTCTTTTTTTAACATTGTTAAATTTGTTTACACACAACGCCCCACCACACTCGCACACGTTCTATGTTTTCGTCCTGTGCCATCATAATGTTTTTCTTGGTGTTAACCCTTGTCGTAAATAAAGTAGTTTGGCAGTATCGGTAGAGCATCAGACACCATGCTTTGCAGCATAGAGTTATAGCCCTTTATGTTCTAACTTCAAATCCCGCCGAGGTTAGCTTTGCCTTTCATCCTTACGCGGTCGGTAAAATAAAGTACCAGTAATGTACTGAAGTCGATTTAATCAACTTTCCCCTCCCCCAAAATTGATGGCCTTGTGCCTATATAAGAAACCATTATTAAGGCGATAAATTGGCAGAATTGGTAGAGTGTATTACTTTGTGGCATATAGTTACAGCCCTTTACGTCTTGAGTCCAGATCATGTGGAGATTAGCTTTGCCTTTCCTCTTTACGGGGTAGATAATATAAAGTACCAGTAATGTAGTGGGGTCGATTTAATCGATTTTCCCTTCCCCCAAAAAGGCTGGCCTTGGGCCTAAATCAAAAACCATTATTACAGGGTGGTGGATTGGCAGTATCGGTAGAGGGTCGGACGCCATGCTTTCCAGCATAGTTACGTCTCTTTATGATCTGAGTTCAAATCCCACCGAGGTTAACTTTGCCTTTCATCCTTACGGGGTCGATAAAATAAAGTACCAGTAATGCACTGGGATAATTGCTGGCCTTGTACCTAAAGTAGAAACAATTATTACAGGGTGGTGGATTGGCAGTATCGGTAGAGCGTCGGACAACATGCTTTGCAGCATAGAGTTACGGCTCTTTACGATCTGAGTTCAAATCCAGCCACTGTTAGCTTTTCCTTTCATACTTACGGAACTAAAACAAATACACCAGTAATGCACTGGAGTCGATATAATCGACTCTCCACATCCCTTTAAATTGCTGGCTTTGTGCAAAAAGAGGGTCGGACGCTTTGCAGCATAGAGTTACGCCCCTTTACGGTCTGAGTTCAAATCCCGCCAAGGTTAACTTTACCTTTCATCCTTACAGGGTCGATAAAATAAAGTACCAGTAATACACTGATTTAATTGCTGGCCTTGTGCCTAAAGTAGAAACAATTGTTATTTGATATAATGGATATTTCAGTTTTTCTATTTACAGCCCTCCTTATTTTTACTATCTTCTCTATGTTGACATTAATGTATGACATCACACATCAATATTTACTTCTTCGCTTCCTTGTATTTTGATTTACATGCTCGAGAATTTACAAATATTGATTTTTAAATTTTATCCGTAAGCCATTACACACTTGAAATGGTTATATGTATATTTTCATAACAGCACGTGATTACGCGTACGCTCACACGCACACACATATATGTATATATATATATATACATATTTCAAGCGTTAACCTAATATATTCCTTCCATATACTGTACCGATTGTGTTGTTATTTCTGTTTACCTTTTATAAACATATATATATATATATATATATATATATATATATATATATATATACGATATTAAACAAATGGAAACTATATTTATAAAACCATATTTATTTCGTTATATATATTTCTGGGATATCATATTAAAAATATGGTATGCCTTCCTCAGACAAAATACAATACATAAGCTGTTTTATAAATAATTAGTGACATACCTTGTAATAATGCAACTTCCATTTAAAAAGTTGATTTGGTAGTGAAACTGTTATGACAGTTATATAGAAAGAAAAACGAAGATGAGAAGAAGAAGATGAAGAGATGCATGTAAATAAAATAATAAAAAAAAAAAAAAGAAGATGAAGAGATGTATGTAAAGAAAAACAACGGAGCGAGATAGAGAGACAAGGAGATATGAGAAAGAGAAATACATTGAGGAGGTGAAAAAAAAAATATAGTAGGCTGCTTTTGGACAGATGATCATCGTATATGTGAGAGGTTAAGGGAAGGGATACAGTTAAACTAGTGTATAGGAGAAAAAGAAAGAAAGATGATATATTTAAAATATATTAAAAATATATTTTATGTCTCATCCATTTGAATTATCAATTTTTATGAATTAGGTGTTATAATGTAAATATCAGTATTCATGAATGAGACACATATCCATAATGTGTGAAAAAATGACCACATGCTCAGTTTAAGAATTCTTAAACTGAGCATGTGGTCATTTTTTCACACATTATGGATATGTGTCTCATTCATGAATACTGATATTTACATTATAATACCTAATTCATAAAAATTGATAATTCAAATGGATGAGACATAAAATATATTTTTAATATATTTTAAATATATCATCTTTCTTTCTTTTTCTCCTATACACTAGTTTAACTGTATCCCTTCCCTTAACCTCTCACATATACGATGATCATCTGTCCAAAAGCAGCCTACTATATTTTTTTTTTCACCTCCTCAATGTATTTCTCTTTCTCATATCTCCTTGTCTCTCTATCTCGCTCCGTTGTTTTTCTTTACATACATCTCTTCATCTTCTTTTTTTTTTTTTTATTATTTTATTTACATGCATCTCTTCATCTTCTTCTTCTCATCTTCGTTTTTCTTTCTATATAACTGTCATAACAGTTTCACTACCAAATCAACTTTTTAAATGGAAGTTGCATTATTACAAGGTATGTCATTAATTATTTATAAAACAGCTTATGTATTGTATTTTGTCTGAGGAAGGCATACCATATTTTTAATATGATATCCCAGAAATATATATAACGAAATAAATATGGTTTTATAAATATAGTTTCCATTTGTTTAATATCGTAAACCTACTCCAGAAACTGTTGAGTGCTTTTATATCAGTTATAAAATATTTACTCGTTGTAACCCAACAATCTTAAATAAAACTTTTGCATATATATATATACATATATGTGTGTGCGTGTGAGCGTACGCGTAATCTCTCTCTCTCTGTATATATATATATATATATACAGAGAGAGAGAGAGAGATGTAAACCACTTCCAAAAGTTTCCTAAAAGATCAAAAGCTGAACACTCAAAAAATACGAAACGTATGTGGATTACCTGCTATGTAATGAAATTTTGTAAATCTTAAACCTTTCTTTAAAAATCTTTTTCTAAACATTTCCTAAAGATCCGAAACGTGAACAATATTTAATGCGAGGGACCTTGTAATGTGGTGTATATCTTGTGTGTATTATTGAGGATCTTTTACATAAAAAGAGTAATGTAAATGTCACACATTCCAAATATATTTCAACATATTATTTTGTTAACGTGCACACATATTTAACGGGTTTTATTCCGTACAGAAATATAAGACAGGTTGAGTCATTTCTTTTATCGGTAAAACGGGAAACTATTTGTAAAGTCACTATTTGTGAAGTTTCAGCTTCGACAAACTATACACACACACAAACCCACCACTCACTACACAAAGTTTTCTTAGGAGCAAAAATACAGTAATACATCGATAAACATTGCCTAGACAAAAAATATCCATGACCATGCGTATATTATATATGTACAATGACAAAATAAAGAAAAAGTAAGCAAATGAGCTTACATGAAGATGGTAAAAACCGATTCCTGAAGTTTATACAGTTGTTTCAGCGTCGACAAGAGATAATGCAAATTACCAGCAGTATCGGTAGAGGGTTGGATGCCATGCTTTCTAGCATAGTTACGTCCCTTTACGGTCTGAGTTCAAATCCCGCCGAAGTTAAATTTGCCTTTCATCCTTACGGGGTCGATAAAATAAAGTACCAGTAATGTACTGGGATAATTGCTGGCCTTCAGCCAAAAGTAGAAACAATTATTAATTAGAAGGCGGTAGTTTGGCAGTATCAGTAGAGGGCATACCCTATGCTTTGCAGCATAGAGTTATGGTCCGTTGCGTTCTGAGTTAAAATCCACCGAGGTTAACTTTGCCTTTCTTCCTTACGGAGTCGATAAAATAAAGTACCAGTAATGTACTGCGATAATTGCTGGCCTTGTTCCAAATGTAAAAACATTATTAATCAGCAGACACCATAAAAACAATAGATCCATCATCGGTAGACGCTTTTTAACTAAACACACATAGTTCCACCATCGGCCATGCATTCAACATCAACTGTAAACGTATATGTATTTGTCGCTTAAGCAGAGGAATACGGGCGGGCGAACAGGAATGCTAAAAATATTTCTGCTCCTAAAATTCTTTTTTTAATTTTGATTTAGTTGAGCTGGCTTAAGAACCTAACGATGAGCTCTTTTATCACTCCTGTTGCCAGACAATACGATCGATATGTTGTGTATTGATCAAAATAATTACATACACATACATTTAGGAATATATATATATATATACATATATATATATATATATATATATACATATATATATATATATATATATAGGAAAAAGTATGACCCCGACGGCAGAGCTCAAGCCGTTTCGACGGTATTTCTGGACTGAAATAGCCGTCGAAACGGCTTGAGCTCTGCCGTCGGGGTCATACTTTTTCCTATTTCCCACTCTACTACCCTAAGTATTGAGTACTCTGGTGCGTTATGGTACATCTGGTTCCTTACCACAATTCCTTTGTTATATATATATATATATATGACAAGTAAGTATGTTTTGAAACAGTGAGCAGGTTTTAAATTAGAAATAGAATAGCTTTCACCGTATTTTTTTGACTAAAGAAATGTTAGTCTGATAATGGGGTTTAGAACCCTCAGATAAATGGAAAAAGATTAGTATTGATGTACATGGGAGTCGAACCCACATCTTTGATACATGGAACTAATATATATATATATATATATATATATATATATATATAAGATCAAAAGATGGTTAAAGGAGTTCCATGTATTTTATTATGCGCATTTCAAAAACAAACATCATCATGCAATAATATTTGTGTTTTCATCAAGTCCGGAACGCGTCTTTCGCTGTTTGTTGTTTTGAATATTCAAAACAACAAACAGCGAAAGACGCGTTCCGGACTTGTCCGACAGACAACCTTTTCCCCCACCCCGGAAAAAAACCCAGTTGATGGATGTGAATCCGAAATATATAGGGACTATTAAATCTCTCCCAAGGTAACTCTCTCTTGATGTTTTCAACATATGTTGATTTAAAATTGCACTATCCACAAGTGTTTTTTAGCCTTCATATCATGTCCTCCTGTTTTATCTGATGAAAACACAAATATTATTGCATGATGATGTTTGTTTTTGAAATGCGCATAATAAAATACATGGAACTCCTTTAACCATCTTTTGATCTTATATATTATGTATACTCCAGTCCTACAAACTGTAGAGTGCTTCTTATCCGATATCTGCATTGCTTTATTGTACTACAATAAAACTCACCTCCTACATTATATATATATATATATATATATATATATATATATATATATATATATATATAAAGAAAAAGAGATGAAATCGAAAATGCAACTGGAGTCTTATTTTTTTTTTAAATATATATATTTATTTGGTTCCTTTACCGGTTTCGCAGTTCTTCTGCTTTTCAAAAGGTGAGTTGAGATGGAGGGTCTGTGGTTTTTCTCACATCAGATGTGAGAAAAACCACAGACCCTCCATCTCAACTCACCTTTTGAAAAGCAGAAGAACTGCGAAACCGGTAAAGGAACCAAATAAATATATATATTTTTAAAAAAAATAAGACTCCAGTTGCATTTTCGATTTCATCTCTTTTTCTTTATACTTTCACTCGTGTAGGACACCTCGGTTATTTTTCATTTTGTAAAAAAAAACCTCACTTTCTAGTATTGAAGTTTGCTTGAAGCATTGTGGAACAATAAGTAAATATCTTTAAGTTGTTTGGAAGCCTCGACAATGCAAATGGGTAAATCTCCGGGTAACAAGGTCCGGTGGTGGAGAGAGAGATGTAAGTGGGTGTACGTTGAGATGCATGGTGTGTATAAGATGTGTGAGATGTGTAGAATGAAGGGAAGAGTATAAAGGATAAAAATAAAAATAACAACACAAGAGAGAGTTACCTTGGGAGAGATTTAATAGTCCCTATATGTTTCGGATTCACATCCATCAACTGGGGTTTTTTTCCGGGGTGGGGGAAAAGGTTGTCTGTCGGACAAGTCCGGAACGCGTCTTTTGCTGTTTGTTGTTTTGAATATTCAAAACAACAAACAGCGAACCTATAGGGACTATTAAATCTCTCCCAAGGTAACTCTCTCTTGTGTTGTTATTTTTATTTTTATCCTTTATACTCTTCCCTTCATTCTACACATCTCACACATCTTATACACACCACGCATCTCAACGTACACCCACTTACATCTCTCTCTCCACCACCGGACCTTGTTACCCGGAGATTTACCCATTTGCATTGTCGAGGCTTCCAAACGACTTAAAGATATTTACTTATATATATATATATATATATATATATATTAGCTAAAATCTGCAACCTAACTACTGATGCATTCAAATAAATTAGCCGCCAGCGATAACAAGTTAACATGATTTGGTTATAATTTTAACAAAATTAATCACAAAATGAGATCAATTTAAATCATCACCATTGAATAAATATTATCCGTCATTTGTTTCGTTCAATTTTACTTCCATCTCTATTTTCGTTTCTTTTGTTATTCTTTTCTGTCATTTTTGTATTTCCTCTTCTTTCTTTACCTTCTCACTTCATTTAATTTGTTCAACCTGTTCATCTTCTTCTTCTTCTTCTTCTTCTTCTTCTTCTTCTTCTTCTTCTTCTTCTTCTTCTTCTCTTTCTTTACTTTTACTTTTGTTTTCCATTTTCTTTTCCGTTTCATTATTTTTTTTTACTTACGTATTTTCTAGTTTTTCTTCGATAACTTCCTTTTCTTCGACGTTCATTTTTTTTTTTAACATTTTTTTTCTCCTCCCAATTGAAGTACATTTACAAAATGTTGCAATAATACAGACACCGTTACTGGTGTAAAGTGTTTATATGAGTTTATTAAATAACTGTAGACACTCTCCCTCCACTCCCACCCCTGCTCTAAAAAATAGTTAAGTTAGTGTTAACATACTTTAATCAGAATTAGAAATAACTCGGCGGTGAGGGAAAGACTATATTAGTCAATTTCAATTATTTCGGCAAGGGAGACAACGTAGTTCATGTTTCAGTATTATTAAAGCATTCAATTCCCCGCCGAGGTTAACTTTGTCTTTCATCCTTACGGGATCGATAGAATAACGTACCAGTAATGCGCTGGGATAATTGCTGTCCTTGTGGCAAAAGTAGAAACAATTATTAAAGCATTCAACTCTCTAGCGAATTGATAATCCCTAGGGACCGCATTAGGCGATTTAGCGATCTCTCTATATAATTCTTAGTCTTTCTTTTTAGATAGATAGATAGATAGATAGATATAACGTTGCACCCTTATAATATATGTCTGTATGTCTGGCCGTCTGCATTACGATATTATGACGCTATATGTGTGTGTGTATGTATATATATAGTGTGTAACGTTTTTCGAAATATATACTTCTGCGTTCACAGATTGATTTTTTTAGTTTCAAAAGATCCCGTTAAGAATGAAAGCACCGATTCTTTGCTTAAACTTTAATCTGTTATTTCAATATATATATATATATATATATATATATATATATATATATATATATATATATATATATATATATATATATATAGGAACAAGTAGGACCCTGACGGCTGAGCTCAAGCCGTTTCGACGACTAATTCTGGACTCCAGAATTAGCCGTCGAAACGGCTTGAGCTCAGCCGTCGGGGTCCTACTTGTTCCAATTACCCACTCTACTACCCTAAGTATTGAGTACTTTGGTGGGTTATGGTCCATCTGGTTCCTTACCACATTTCCTTCGTTATATATATATATATATATATATATATATATATATATATATATATATATATATTCGTGTACAGATATTTTTGCATACACAATAACAAAATATAAACAAACGTATTTATTTCATGAGATTTATCATAAGGATAAATATATATCAAATATATAAGAACTCTAGAGCAAATCCCGAGTAACGCCGGGCCATTCTGCTAGTAATTAGCTAAACCTTATTGAAGTAGCATAATGTGTGTTTCGTAAAGACCGACAGAACTTAGTATTCTCTATCCCGCAGCCCCCCTTTTTAATGACTAATTATACAGGTAATAAGGAAACATCTATACAGCTGTTTACGTATTCTACTTTCTGGAACAGCAGGATATTATAATCTTCCAAATATATAACATTAACTCTCCGTTTCCAACTTAGAAACTTAATCTGAGATCCTGGGGTTCAGTTTCATCTCAAATGCAAAAAAAGCTGGACGATGTAATTGTGGTTGTCAGCTGAAATCAATTTTTCACGTTCTTGCTTCTAATGGAAATGTTGAGTCACTGCCAAGTATAAAATATAAAAATACACATCTGCACACACATATTTCTCTTATTATAAAGGTATAGAATGTGAAATATTATTTGTGGGCTGGGTGGTAATACTAAAAGAAGTCCTCATTCATCAAAATATACATTGGCTATTACTTGGCAATTTTCTTAACATTACTTTCGGTTGAGACAATATTTCCTTAGTAGTTGTCTGGTATCAAAGATAACGCATACAATTCATATTTGAAAACATGGTATTTAGGAGAAACGAGTAAATAAACGACAGAATTGATATCTTTTTCTTTTTCTTTTTTAGTTTTTTTTTCATTCTACCTATAATTTATAGAAGTATCTGTGACAATGATTACCAACTGATAAATTGGCTGATAAATGGCTTGGACAATTTGGCCATGGACAGCACCGTGATGAGAATAAAAGAGTGACTATGAACCATTCTGTAGGCACTCAAACTGACCATCAAAAAGAGATTGTATTAGTAAAAAACAGTAAAGTCTGTTTACTTTCCTATAAATGTAATCCGACTTTCAGTTGGTTGCAATGCTATTACAATAATGGTGTTTATTTTCCAATTACTGATTGTCGCTTTGTCTTCATTTATAAGTAGTTTTGTGGTAAATACTGACAAATCATAACTGCGGCCTGATTTTGTTAATACTTTACTGAAGCCACTTCTCTTCCCTTTAATTGATAGAAATCGGTAGAGCGTCAGATCAGACAAAATGTCTTGTGGCGTTTATTTGCACGCAATTACACTTCTGTGAGTGAATCCGGTCAAGGTTGATATTGCTTTTCTTGCTTCCGAATCACTACTGAAACATCTTTGATCGGGATCAGACCAAACCTATGATTCAGCAGGATGAGAGAGGTTGAAGAGTTTGGCAAAGATAGACATGTGCTTTGAAGTACATTCATTGAGAATAATGGAAAAGACCAACTACAATTTGAGAGATAAAAGAGCTTACAGCAACTGTACGATGAACGAAGATATATTTTCTTTCTGAATGCCGCCATATTGGTGAAAGTGAGTTTTTCTAGGTGTTGTAGATTGTGTTCTATATCTGTATTGAGTACTTGGAGAGAGTAACTTGAGTTGTGAATTTATTTGTTTGATGAATATGAAGGAACATAACTAGAAGGATGGATTCAGGGGTGAATCACATTTACTGCCAGGGGTAATTTGTGTAAAACTGGTGATACTGGAGCTAATAACTAACTTAGAGTGTTGTAGAGTTAGGCAAGTGGTCGTATTGTGTAGCATCCGAATATGTGATGTTAGATTTGATAATGCAGGAATCCATGGATTGAATATGTACCGAGATGGTAATAGCTTGATAAAGGTTTTGAGTCGAAAATATATATTCAGGGTGTTTGAAGTGTCTGTGTGTCGGTCAGAGATTGGAATAAGTAATTTTAGTAGATTTTCCAGAAAGTACATATTAACTCATAGTTCGGCTTGTGCACCAGCAGTGTGGAAGGAATGTGTTTACCAAGAAGGAATCGTGGACATTAAAGTCACCGAGAAAGATGAATTCAGAGACAGATGATGTGAGATATGTGTTGTTTATACCAGATTTCAGGTTAGCTTAAGAAAAATACCCTGGAGTACATTCCAATCTGTCTACGGGAGACTCTACCGGGAACATAAGTGGTGAAGTTTGTATGTTCAGCTAAAGAAACGTGTAATTTGTGTGAAGTTCCCTTCCGCATTCGACGATTTGTGGTTATAATACTTAGTCACTGCTAACTTACTGAAATATCAAACTTTAAGTTGTTTTCTTAATGGGGGAAGTGCAACACCAGTGAGAGAATGACGAACTCGAACTCTCCACTCTCCAGCTTGAAGATTAATATCTTTATCGACTCAACCACCAGAAAGTTAGAGAAAAAATATGAGACTCAAGGAAATTTTCTAAACTAGAATTCTTTTCAACACGCTGACGCGTATGTGTATATGTGAGTGTATGTGCATATGCATACATTTATATGTATGAGTATATAAATATAAACGCGCAAACACAGACACACTTACAAAATACACACTCACAGACAGACATACATTCACACAAACACACACATAGATTCACACAAACACACACATATATTCACACAAGCATACACACATACATTTACACAAATACACGTACATATACACTCACACACAGCGTAGCTTTTTCACCATCCCCTTCTTTCCTTTTACACACACACACATACATTCACGCAGGAAGCAAACGTAAAGAGAGAGGAGTAGTATGAGGTAGTTAAACTACTCCTTTCTCTTTACATGTGACAGAATCGCAGAAATTTATATATAGATGGTGCAATGAAGTATACAAGTAAAAGAATTCAAAGCTATTTTTTAACAATAAAAAAAAGAAACATTCATCTTTTATAGGGTCGATAAAATAATATAGAGTCGAGTAGAAGAGATCCCAAACAGATTTAGCTGAACAACTATACAAACAATCTAGAATGGATAAGACTGTTTGTTAGTAGCAGGGGAAGTGATGTTGAATGCAAATTGCAAAACATGTATTGAAATATTATGGTTGCTTATCTTAAAAGACGACAGTTTCCAAGAGACGAGTTATTTTGCAGTAATTAACACATTGGTATTGCGTGGAATGTTTTATTCGTTTTTGTGTGTCTATAGAGAGAGAGGGGGAGTTGTGGTGGCAACTGCCATCATTTGTGCGTGTTGGGGGACAAATGGAATCATATATAGCGAAAGTATTGCCATTGTATTGGCTAAAGTACTGCCATTGTATTGGCTAAATGTGTTTGTGTGCATGGGTATGTATATAAATATGCATGTGTAGGAACATACGAGTTCAATATCTTCATATATGTATATATCTTGATATATGTATATATGTGCCGGTATATACATATACTATTTAGCAGGCGTGTATATTAAGTGACGTGTTTCAGGCTAGTTTTAATTTGTATATATTTTCAGACGACAAAACATAAACACACACACACACACACACACACACACACACACATATATATATATATATATATAGAGAGAGAGAGAGAGGGGGGGGGGTAGATAGATACAGAGCGAAAAAAATTATCATAGATGCATATGTATGTGAGCACACATGTATGATTCCTATCCATTTGTGTTATTGCGTTGTTCTGTATAAGTAATTAGTTGTGGAAAATAAATCGAAGATCAATCTTAAAGATTAAGCTGACGTCAAGCAGGTTTTGTGTGTTGAAGTCTGATACTCAATATATTGTGTTGCTACTCAGATATCTTCAGTTTGCCGTCTTGATGATTCATTGCATATTTGATTTATAACAAGCTCCAAGCCTGTCTAATTCTATTGTTATTCCATATATATATCTGCTGGAAGCAGAAAATACTTTTGAACAGTTTCCTTGAGAATATAAACTGGAAACATATGAAAACTGTTCATTGCAGACATCTAGGCAACCTTTTTCATAGAACAAATATTTGTTAGAATTTCATGTTGCTGTTTGTTTGTTTTTTCAGTTATTCCACCCTTTATATTTGATGTAGAGGTGACAAATTAGAAAAGTTGTTAGAACGTTAGATAGACTAATTTGTGGTATCGTTCCGTCTGCTTGCTTTCTGAGGTCAAATTCTGTCGAGGTCAACTTTGCCTTTCATTCCTTTCGAGGTCAATAAAAAATGTACCAGTTCAGTACTGAGGTCAATTCTCCCTCTATATCTCTTTCTCGCGTCTTCTCTCTTTCACTCTCTATTCTTCACTGGAAGAAATCAACTGTGTTCAAACTTGGAGAGGAGATGGACTCCGCCGGGCTTAAAATACCCAAGAAATGCCATATGCTACTATGGCACCACTACGGCTCCACCGGGAGTTACGAGTCCATACATACAATACATACTATATATTACTAAAATTATGTGATTGCTTGCTTGCTTGCTTATCTGTAATGTAATACAGCCAAAAGGGCGCATCATGGGAAAATACTTTGAAAGGATTTGACCCTGAAATGGGAATAAAACAAGTTTCGCATAAATCGGACCACGGGCCCGAGATATGGAGTTTTTCCGGTTACCTTCATAAACAGAGAGAGAGAGAGAGAAAGAGAGACATAGAGAGAGGGAGAGGAGACAGAGAAGGAGAATGGGCGAGAGAGAGAGAGAGAGAGAGAGAGAGAGAGAGAGAGAGAGAGAGAGAGGTAGTGGTGTTGTGTATATATATATATGTGAGTGCGTGTTTGTATATATATATGTGTGTGTGTGTGTGTCTATGATCAGTGTATATAGATCACAGACACCCACACATATATATATATATATACACACATACATATATATATATATGTATATGTATACAAACACACACATTTATATATATACATACAGACACGCATATATATCGGCCTTCCAGTTTCCTTTCACATTATATACATGTCTGTATATTTTAAGTATTTAAAAGTAAATTATTTTTAAGTAATTATTTTTAAGTAAACATGATTTTATTTTTATATTTTGAAGTGAACGTGACCGAACGAGTCACGGGTGGCCTAGTATTTCATATATTTCATATATTATTATACTATTACTTCAATAGTTTCAGATAAGTTTCATTTTTATTTTATATAACACTTTGTAACATAAGCAGAAAACCATCAATTTTGTGGGAATTGGTTAGATTGACTCTGAATCGATGAAAGGACAAGTTAGCTCCAGCGTGATTTTAACTCACAACTTCTTTTTGCATTCCACTGCTTTTCCGATCCTGTGTAATATCGATTACTAGGCACAGGCACAGCATATTTGGCAGAAAGTACAAAGTTCATCTAATCAACCCTAGTACTTCACTGGTACTTTGTTTTATCAACTCTGGAATGATGAGATTTTATGATGAGATTTAGCGAGATTTAGCGAGATTTTAACTCAGAATATAAAGAGGCAGGAAAGATACTACAATGGTATTTTATCCGACACTCTACCAATTCTGCCAATCCACCATACTTCCAATCCTGTGCAATATCAGTTTCATGTATAGCATATCCCTGTTCTGTTGTTTTTTATGTTTGTTTTTATTCTTTATTTTCTATGTCTTTATTGACTCAAATGCATGGTAATTGTTATCTGTTTTTGTAAGCACGAAGCTCCGTGTTTTAGCGGTGAAAATGAAGCAAAGTTGTAATATTCATAAGTTTTCCAATGACATTAAGATCACATGTGAGATTGTCTCAACTAACAATTTCACCACCTCAACTCACCAAGAGTATACTCCTCTCTTGGCAGCCTAAATCTTAATGCCTTTAATAAATAGTAATTATGATTTATTACATGCCATGCTACATGTTGTGACACCTTCTCTAGTAGCAACCTGGTGCGTTCGGCTACCAGGCCATGCTCTGCTGCCCGCCAGGCTGAAGAGAAAAAACTGTATTGACAGCTCTCTGATATGTAGCAGTGGTGACTTCTGGTGTTCTCTGACCCTGGACCACATCCTTGCTCACTACTATCGGAACGTAGTTGGCTGCCCGAAGGTGCTAGCCCCGTGATGTGGAGTGGCTGTTCCAGCGTATCTCCCTCGCTGTCCTCCGGAGCAATGTCTTCGCCAGCCTGTCGACCGGGACCAAAAAGTGGAGGATAAGATTGTTGGATGTGGAAGATACTCGTTTGGATGTCACACTTATGCACACGTACTCAACCACATACACAGCCCAGCGAGGCTACAAAGTTGTTGCTAAGATTGTAATCAATCCAATGGAACGCCGTGTTCCGTTTGTTAAGTAAAACACTTAAACCTTCACTCTTGACTCTACCATCATACCATCTTAGTCCAGTTTCTCTCTTCTTCTGTTCAGTAATCTCGAATTTAATTTCAATAATATAATATCATTCTTATATACCAGATCTACGTTGTCTTTCATAGTTTGTGTGTAGAAATGGGATCACCAGAATTTCTCCAGCATGATATAAAAATAAGGTAAAGAGCGAAAAAGCCTCTTTGTAGCAACTCACCCTACTATAAATAACAGTCAAATCTCCTTTAAATCAATCCCTATTTTCTTAGATAAATAAGAATACATTGACCAATGTCGTCTCCGATATCAACATGGTGGGATAGCCAGGAGTAGAACGCTTTTCCTCATAAGTCTGATTAGAAGTGGGATTCCTAGAATTTTTCCAACATGATGTAAAAATATATAACGAGCGAACGAAAGAATCTTTTCTCTTTGACCAACGTTGATAAGAAATCCACTGAGTTGATATTGAGAGTAATAAACGATATCGGTGTTGAATATTTACAGCAGAGTAATGAGCCATCATTTTTGCAAATAAACACCTGGTTATTTATATAACAAATACTTTGATGATACTAAAGAAGTAAGCAAACGTAAAACAATTAAAAAAATATTTTATCATAGATTTAAAAAACAAAAAACACTAACGGTTATCTGATGATATTTATCAAATGAAAATAAATAAAACTCTCCGCACCAATAAATTTTGAAAAATAAAATAGAAAAATGTTTGGAGATAACAGAGACCAATTGATTATATATTAATTACTATCAAAGTGGAGTTGACAACTGTCAGCCAAAATATTCGTTACCACAAAAGAGGAACTGCAAAGGTGTGTGTGTGTGTGTGTGTGTGTGTGTGTGTGTGTGTGTGTGTGTGTGTGTGTGTGTGTGTGTGTGTGTGTGTGTGTGTGTGTGTGTGTGTGTGTGTGTGTGTGTGTGTGCGCGTGCGCGCGCGCGTGTGTGTGTGTGTGTGTGTGTGTGTGTGTGTGTGTGTGTGTGTGTGTGTGTGTGTGTGTGTGTGTGTGTGTGTGTGTGTGTGTGCGTGTGTGCGAAATGTCCGTTTGTATAGAAAGCCGTACAATGCAAGTGTGTTAGATTGCTATGGTAATAATCAGTAGGAAATTGTGAAAGAAACCAAAATAAAAGAAAGGACAAAAGATTGAAAGTTACCTTAGCAATTTATTATTCCAAAAATTTCTCGGATTTATCATCCATTATCGTTGGAAGTCCGTAGATTGGGCTTTGGAGAGAAATAGAGATTTTTTCTTCTTTGTGGCCGTTTATTTATTGTTTTCATTTTGAATAACAGTTTGTATTAGGTTTAGTTTCCGCATGTACGAAATAAGCACACGTCGTCAATGTCTAAATGTACCTGTTTGAGCACGTTTGCAAAAGCGTGTGTAAATATGTATATAAGATATATGTGTGTGCGTGAATGTTAGTGTTTATATGTGCAAATATGTGTATGAATATATAAATGTGTATGTATGTGTCTAAATGCAGTGACATATGTTTGCGTGTGTATGTAAGAATGTGTGCATATATGTGAGAACATGTGTGTGTGTAAGCAAATGTGTGCGTGTAGATATGCAGGATAGATCAAGTTAGATCATCCAATGTGCCTCATTCCTTTCCATTCTATTATTAATGTGGGGCTTAAGTCGTTTAATCAAGAGGGTCTCACTGATTCTCAGGGTGCCTGTACTGCGTTTAGTAGCCATGATGGTGGTAGTTATTATTTTATTCTTTGTTTTTGCGGATGTGCTTGTAGAACGATGAGGAGTTTGTAGTGACGTGTTCTTTTATTCTGTGGAGCAGGGGTCGAATAGTGCTGCTGATGTAGAATTGGCTGTACTTGCCACATTCCAACCTGTGCACCACATAGGCATGCAGGCAATAATTAGTGCTGCAGATGAGGCAATTGCTTCCGGTGCATGTATTCTCCTCACTGAGGGGTTGTTTTTTAGATAGGTATCTCCGCAGGAAAAGTCCTGGATGGGCCAGTCTGATGTTAAGGTCTTCCCTCTGGATGGCCCTGCGTATGGCATTGGTTATTTCTTCGGTGAGATGTGGAATCCTAATGAAGCAACTATTGTCTGGGTTGATCCTTCTTCTGGGTTCGGGGTTTCACCTTGGGTGGAAAAGGAAGC
>OZ024740.1:41169527-41374527 GCA_964016885.1 Eledone cirrhosa | reverse complement strand
TCGCGGATTGCCGTTTCCGCTTGGTAGAGGGCTGTGAGCGCCTGAAGGCACTCGAGGTGTCAGGCGCCCATTTTCGATCTTCGCTTGACCCAGGACTGCAGCTCTGTTAGTGAGACGAGTTGTGGAAGAGCTCGTCTCACAAACGACAGCCACACCGGTTCGCTGGTCAGGAATACCTGGAGATGGCGTAGCCTCAGCGCGTGTTTGCGCATCATCAGCCACGGCATGCCCAGCCTTCCGTTAGAAGGGTGTTAACAGCAGATGGATCTCCTCACCAATGGAGCCAGTTTCTTCCAGAGGAACTTGAGGAGTTGGCGTTCCGTTTTGGTGAGGTGTTCGCTGGGACAAGGCACGACTGTCAAGCGGTAGTAGATGACGGTCGCTATGTAAGTATTCGCCACCTCCGCTCGACCTTTCAAGGAGAGTTTGCACTCAGCCCACTTCTGGGTGAGTGCAAACACCTTCTCCGTGACCTCATTCCAGTTCTTGTCCACCTGGAGGTCTGGACCAAACCAGACCCCGAGCAATTTCACCGGTCCTTCCGTCCAGCGTCCGACGACACTGTCGGAAGGCATGGGTTTGCCTCTCCATGTGCCGAGTTGCAAACCGACAGGCTTGTTTGGGTTTAGTCTTGCTCCTGTTAACGTTTCGTATTCTTGTAATAGGGTGCCGATTACCCCGATTTCCGAGGTTTTCGACACCATTATGGTTATGTCGTCGGCATAGGTCGACGCTGCTTTCCGCAGTTCTGGTTCGATCGGGATGCCCTGCAACAGCTCTAACTTCCACAGTAATGGTTCGAGAGTCAGTACATACAGAATGGAGGTGAGAGGGCATCCCTGACGGATGGAACACATGATTTGGAATGGCTCCGAGAGGTAGCCATTCACCTTGACTGCCGAGCAGATGCTGGTGTGCATGGCAGTGATCCAGCTTCTGAAGACGGGACCGAAGCCTGCCGTCTTGAGAACTGCTTCCAAGTATTGATGGTCGACCCTATCAAATGCCTTAAACTGATATATATTGATCAGAGCCCCACCGAAGCCAGGTTTACATCCTACCCTCTCTATTATGTATCGCATGAGGTGGAGGTTGTCGTGTATGGACCTGGTCGGGATTGCACACGTCTGCGCTTCTCCTACCAGTTTCTCTACAAGTGCCAGCCTCGTTTCTAACACCTTGGCCAAAATCTTTAACTCTGTGTTGAGCAGAGTAATGGGCCTAAAATTGCTTATCTCATCCCATTTGTTCTCATCTTTCCTGATCATCGTTACTATGCCTCTGCCTACAGAACTGGGAATCCTCCCGTTCTGCTGCCAGTTGCAGTAGACTTCGAGGACGCCAGAGAACAAGTCTGGCGTGCCTATGTAAAACTCATAGGGAAGACCATCTAAACCGGGTTATTTGCGTTTCCCGCAGCGGCCTAGCGTATCTTCTATTTCGCCCGCTGTAATCAGCCTTTCGCAGCTCTCTGCATCCGTGCTCGAGAGTCGTGGTAGGCCGTCGAGGTAGGAACTGAAGTCCATTATCTCGCTCGACGTACCGCTTTGCGCGAAAAGTTGTTCAAAGTGCTGCTGGAAGGCCGTGCCTATTTGCTTGGATTCAAGTAGATTGCGTCCATTTTTGTCTTGCAAAGACCGAATTGTGGATTTGTTGCCACTTTTCGCCTCTGCCACTCGGGCCCAGCTAACAGCCTTGACTCACTCGTTTCTTAGAGAACGTGTTCTACTTCTGAAAATACAACCTTCGTGTTTCATGTTGAAGAACTGGTCTAGTGCCGTTCTAGCCGCTAGCACGTCAGCTGTACTGCCATTCCTAAGTGCCTCTACTACTTTATCTACCAGTTCCTTTTCAGTTTCTTTTTTCTAAAGCTACTTCCTTGCTAAATGCTATCGATTGTTCTCTTGAGAGAGCTCCACCACCTGTTGTTGACGATCGCCCCCGTCAATTGGCTCTTAACTAAGGTGCTAATCCGTATAGATAGATAGATAGATAGACAGATAGATAAATAAATAGATGGACAGATAGATAGATAGATAGATAGATAGATAGATAGATAGATAGATAGATAGATAGATAGATAGATAGATTTCTTTATTAGCCACAGGGGCACAAAAGAAGGGGACAAATACAAAAGGGGAAGTTTACATACAATAAAAACGTGTAAAATGTTATCATAATTGCAATTTAAAAAATTAGTCGATTTTCGATAGGGGGAGGCAGTTCATATGGGTAACACATACCCCCGAAAAAATGTGCAACCCTCATCTCCAGGAGTACGAAGAGTTTGTACTCCTTTCCTCTCCTCCTCCTTTTCCTCAACCTATAGGCTGATATAGAGAGAAAGCCCATTCACTCGGGCCATTCTCGCCACTTTCACCCACCTTTCATAAAACTTTCTGGGGTACAGCACCTCTCTCTCCATCCTGATTCTTCTTCCAAAGTGGTATTTGCGCATCGTCAGCCACGGCATACCCAGCCCTCCGTTTGAAGGGTGTTGACAGCAGATGGATCTTCTCACCAGAGGAGCCCGTTTCTTCCAAAGGAATTGGAAGAGCGCTCCATTTTGGTGAGAGTTTGGGCTGGACAAGGCACGACGGTCAAGCAGTAGTAGATGACGGACGCTATAAAAGTGTTCGCCACCTCCGCTCGACCTTTCGAGGATAGTTTGCACTCGGCCCACTTCTGGGTGAGCGCAAACACCTTGGCCGTCACCTCGTTCCAGTTTTTCTCCACCTGGAGGTCCGGACCAAACCAGACCCCGAGCAGCTTCACCGGTCCTTCCGTCCAGCGTCCGACGACGCCATCGGAAGGCATCGGTTTGCCTCTCCACGATCCGAGTTGCAAACCGACGGACTTGTCCCGGTTCAGCTTCGTCCTGTGAAACTTTCGTATTCCTTCAGTAAGGTGCCGACTTCCTCGATTTGCGAGGTGCTCGACACCATTACTGTCACGTCGTCGGCGTAGGCCGATGCCGCTTTCTGCATTCCCGGTTCTAGAGGGATGCCCTGCAATAGCTCCAGCTTCCGCAGTAGTGGCTCGAGAGTCAGTACGTACAGAAGAGAGGAGAGAGGGCATCCCTGTCGGATGGATCGCGTGATATGCAACGACTCCGAGAGGTAGCCGTTCACCTTGACCCTTGAGCAGATGTTGCTGTTGTGCATTGCAGCAATCCAGCCCCTGAACGTGGGTCCGAAGCCTGCCGCCTCGATCACCGCATCCAGGTAACGATGGTCAACCCTATCGAAAGCCTTAGACTGATCCAAGTTGATCAGGACCCCACCGAAGCCGGGTTTACACCCTACCCTCTCTATGATGTATCGCATGAGGTGGAGGTTGTCGTGTATGGACCTTGTCGGGATTGCGCATGTCTGCGCTTCTCCCACCAGGTTTTCGACGACAAGCGCCAGTCTCTTTGCCCACACCTTGGCCAAAATCTGTAACTCTGTGTTTAGCAGAGTTATGGGCTGGAAGTTGCCTATGTCATCCCCCTTATTCTCGTCCTTCCTGACTAGTATGACTACGCCCCTGGTCACAGAACTGGGAATTCTCCCGTTCTGCTGCCAGTTGCAGTAGACCGCTTCCAGGAGACCGGAGAACAATCCGGCATTGCTACGTAAAATTCGTAGGGTAGACCGTCGAGACCTGGAGATTTGCGTTTGCCGCATTGGCTCAGCGCGTCCCCTATCCCAGCGGCTGAAATCGGCTTTTCGCAGAACTTTGCCTCGCTGTCCGAGAGTCGCGGTAGGCCGTCGAGGTATGGACCGAAATCCATAGCCCCTCCCGGCGCGGCGTCCTGCCCGAACAGCTGAGCAAAGTGCCGCTGAAAGGCCGCGCATATCTGCTTCGGCTCACGTATCACGCGTCCGTCTTGGTCCTTCAAAGACCGAATCGTGGACTTATTGCCACTTTTTGCTTCCGTCACCCGGGCCCAGCTAACAGCTTTGGCTCCCTCGTTACCTAGAGCACGTATTTTGCTTCTGACAACGCAGCCCTCGTGCTTTGCGTCGAAGAACTGGTCCAAGGCCGTTCTCGTTGCTAGCACGCTGGCTACGTTGCCACTTCTAATTGCCTCTTCTACTTTATCTACCAGTTCCTTCTCGATTCTATTTCTATCTAACGCTAATTCTTTACTAAAAACTAACGAGTCTAATCTAACTGCCCTCTTGAGAGAGTACCACCATCTGTTGTTGACAATGGCCCTTGTCAAGTGCTGTTTAACTAAATATATTTCTTTATTAGCCACAAGGGCGCACAAGAAAAGGGGACAATACAAAGACATGCCGGGGATTTTACATACAGTCGTGTAAAAAATATAAAAACAGACAATTACAACAATCGAAATCCCCAATAGGGGGGAGGCACCACAAATGGGTTGTTTAATACCCAGTCGATAGAACAACCCTCAACTCCAGGAGCATGTTGTGCAAGTGCTCCCTTCTTCCTTTTGCTCTCTTCCTCAACCTACAGGCTTATAAACAGAGAAGGCCCAATCACTCGGGCCATTTTCGCTTCATTCACCCACCTTTGAGTAAATTTACTGGGGTGTAGTGCCTCTTTCTCCACTCTGATTCTCCTTCTAAAGTGATACTTAAAGAAGGGAATCAATTGTTGTCCGGAGAGAAAGGCATCTGTCCTCAGTCCTCTCAATCTCGTCCACCATATAACCTCTTTCACCTTAGCCACTGTACAGAGGAAAACCGCCTCTCTTTCGTTTTTGAAAGAGGCTGGCGGTTTGATCCTTACTATGGTCTCGGCAGTCAACTGGATTTGTCCCATACGCGACAGCAGTTGTTCTGCATAGTTCCACAGGTCACTTTCGCCCGGGGAGTGTACAATTGCGTGCAAGACGGTTTCAATGTCTTGCTCGCATCTTGGACACGTCTTCGAAGGATCCCTGCCGAGGCGTCCGTTCCTGTAGATCTTATCTCGAACGGGTAGAGCCGCTCGGTAGCACTGCCAGGCCAGGGACCTCTGGAAGTTGTCCATAGGTCCCGGGCGGAAAGTCCTACCGAACAGACTGGTGAGCTCGTCGTCTTCGAAGCCTAGAGTCTCCCCGAGCACGTCGTCGCACTTGTAAAGTACTAACCCTCTATAAAATGTCGAAGTGGAGTCCACTGATTGCTGTTCCCGCTTAACAGAGGACTGTGAGCGCCTGGGCACATTCAATGTGCTAGGCGCCTATCTTCTTCGGTCTTCGCTTCACCCAGGACTGCAGCTCCGTAAGCGAGACACGTTGTGGGAAGGCCTGTCTCACAAACGGTTCCCACACCGGTTGGTCGGTGAGGAATACCTGGAGATGCCGTAGCCTCAGCGCGTTTGCGCATCATTAGCCATCACGGCATCCCCAGCCCTCCGTTGGAAGGGTGTTGACAGCAGACGGATCTCCTCACCTGTGAGAAGTGGAGCCTGCTTCTTCCGCAGGAACTGGAAGAGCATGCGTTCCATCTTGGTGAGGTATTTACGGGGACAAGGCACGACAGTCAAGCGGTAGTAGATGACGGACGCTATGAAAGTGTTCGCCACCTCCGCTCGTCCTTTCAAAAACAGTTTGCACTCTGCCCACTTCTGGGGGAGCGCAAATAACTTGGCCATGACCTTGTTCCAATTTTTCTCCCCCTGGAGGTCTGGACCGAACCAGACCCCGAGCAATTTCACCGGTTTCTTTCGACGACGCTGTCGACAGACTTGTCCGGGTTCAGTTTTGCTCCTGTGAACCTTTCGTATTCCTGTAGTAGGGTGCCGATTATCTTGATTACCGAGGTTTTCGACACCATTACCGTCACGTCGTCGGCATAGGCCGACGCCGCTTTTCGCAGTCCCGGTTCTAAAGTTATGCCTTGCAAAAGCTCCAACTTCCGCAGTAGTGGCTCTAGAGTTAATACGTACAGAATGGAGGAGAGAGGGCATCCGTGCCGAATAGAACGCGTGATTGCGAACGGCTCCGATAAGTAGCCGTTCACCTTGACCCTCGAGCAGATGCTGGTGTGCATCGCCTTGATCCAGTCCTTGAAAACGGGACCGAAACTGGCCGCCTTGAGAATTGCTTCTAAGTATCGATGGTCGACTCTATCGAATGCCTTAGAGTGATCTAAATTGATCAGAGCCCCACCGAATTCGGGTTTACACCCCACCATCTCTATGATGTGTCGCATGAGGTGGAGGTTGTCGTGTATGGACCTGGTCGGGATTGCACACGTTTGCGCTTTCCCTACCAGGTTTTCGACAAGCGCCAGCCTCGTTGCTAGCACCTTGGCCAAAATCTTTAACTCTGTGTTGAGCAGAGTTATGGGATTGTTTATTTCGTCCCCCTTGTTCTCATCTTTCCTGATCAGCGTTACTACGCCTCTGCCTGCAGAATTGGGAATTGTCCCGTTCTGCTGCCAATTGCTGTAGACGGCTTCGAGGACGCCAGAGAACAAGTCCGGCATGCCTATGTAAAACTCATAGGGTAGACCATCTAGACCGGGTGATTTACGTTTCCCGCAGCGGCCCAGAGCGTCCTGTATCTCAGTGTTTGTGATCGGTCTTTCGCAGAAATCGGTGTCCATGCTCGAGAGACGCGGCAGGCCGTCGAGGTATGAACCAAAGTCCATTGCCCCGTTCGGTGCACCGTTGTTCTGCTCAAACAGTCGCGCAAAGTGCCGCTGAAAGGCCGCGCACATCTGCCTGGGGTCAAGTAGCACGCGTCCGTTTGGGTCTTTCAAAGACCGAATCGTGGACTTGTTGCCACTTTTCGCTTCCGCCACTCGGGCCCAGCTAACAGCTTTTGCTCCCTCGTTTCCTAGAGCACGTGATTTACTTCTGACCACGCAGCCTTCGTGTTTCGCGTCGAAGAACTGGTCCAGTGCCGTTCTCGATGCTAGCACTCTAGCTGCGTTGCCACTCCTAAGCGCCTCTTCTACCTTGGCTACTAGTTGTTTCTGATTTGTTTTTTCTCTAAAGCTAATTCTCTGCTAAACCCTATCGATTCTACTCTAATTGCTCTCTTGGGAGAGTACCACCATCTATTGTTGACGATGGTTCCCGTCAACTCTTGCTTAACTAATCTACTTATCCGTTCACTGTAGGCTTTTTGTGCCGGCAACGACACGTTCAGCTTCCAGTATCCGGGTCCTTGTGTATGTATTCTATCACGGTTGACTATGCAGACGACTAGTTTGTGATCTGAATAGGCAACCATGTGCATTTGTGGACAGCTTAACATCTTCTTGTCCTTTTCTCTAATGAAAAACCTATCTAGATACGATCTAGATTTCCCGCTGCGGTTTGCCCACGTCCACTGTGGTGCAGTCGGGAAATCTAGTCGATATCTATCGGCCGGTTGGAATTGGCCGATTAGATTTTTGAGGCTGTTGCACCCCGCTCTATTGGGACATGCTCCCACATAGTCCCATCGTGCATCTAGGATACCATTCCAGTACCCCACTAAAAGCAAGGAACGAGACGTTCCCAGAAAAGACTCTAGACGCTTAAAGAAGTCTGGCCGCGATTGTCATTGCCCGGTCTGGGCATAAACGGCCACCAGTCTGAAGGCTCCACCTCCAATACTGTTCACGTCTAGGGCTACCAGTCTACCCTCCGGGTCCAAGTGTACTTGCTGTACTACGAGATCCAGGTTTTTCCGAAACATGACAGTCACTTCCCTTCCACCTCCCGGCTGACAGAGAGATGCGTAGATAGATAGATAGATAGATAGATAGATAGATAGATAGATAGATAGATAGATAAATTTCTATTTATTTGCCACGAGGGCACAAAAGAAGGGGACATTTACACAGTGGGGGAGTTTACATAAATCGAGTAAAGAAAAAAGGAATAACAATAATAATATAACAATAAAAAGTCCTCAAAAGGGAGGGGGCGTGTTGGGGATTGCACATACCCCCGAAAAGTGTGCAACTCTTTTCGCGGGGGAAGCCCAGAGAGGAGGCGCTCCCCCTTTCCTCTTCACTTCTTCACCTACAGAACAATGTAGAGAGAAGGCCCATTTACACGGGCCATTCTCGCTTCTTTCACCCACCTTTCATAAAACTGTCTGGGACCAAGCACTTCTCTCTCCATCTTGATTCTTCTTCCGAAGTGGTATCGGAAGAAGTAAACCAGGTGATGGCCGGAGAGAAAGTCACCCGACCTCAGACCTTTCAGGCGCGTCCACCACACAACCTCTTTCATCATGGCTATTACGCACAGAAAGACCGCCTCTGCTTCATTTCTGAAGGGAGGAGGCGGCTTGATGTTCACCACAGACTCGGCGGTTAATCGAATCGGCGCCACACGCGACAGCAGTCGTTCGACGTAGCCCCACAGATCGGCAACGCCCGGGCAGTGTACCAGTGCATGCGCAACGGTTTCCTCGTCGCGCACGCATCTGGGACAGATCTTTTTCGCGGGATCCCTGCCCGGGCGCCCGTGTCTGTAGAGCTTTTCTCGAACGGGCAGAGCCCCCCGGTAACACTGCCAGGCTAGGGACCTCTGGAAGTTGTCCATGGGTCCCGGGCCGAAAGTTCTACCGAACAGGTTGGCCAGTTCGTCCTCCTCCATGCCTAGCGACTCTCCAAGGGTGTCGTCGCCCCTGCTAGCCACCAACCCTCTATAGAATGTCGAGGTGGATTCTCCACTGACAGTCGGGTCCGCTTGCCAGATAGCCGTGAGCGCCTGGGCACACTCGGTGTGCCAGTTGCCCAGTTTTCTCGGTCTTTGCTTCACCCAGGATTGCAGTTCGGTGAGCGAGACGAGCTGTGGGAAGGCTCGCCTCACAAACGGGGCCCACACCGGCTGACCGTTGAGGAATACCTGTAGATGCCGTAGCCTCAATGCGTGCCTACGCATCAACAGCCACGACATACCCAGCCCTCCTTTCGAAGGGTGCTGGCAGCAGATGGATCTCCTCACCATGGGAGGCCGCTTCTTCCAGAGGAACTGGAAGAGCATGCGTTCCATGATGGTGAGCTTTTCCTTGGGGCAAGGCACGACGGTCAGGCGGTAGTAGATGACGGACGCTATGTAAGCGTTCGTCACCTCCGCCCGACCTTTCAGTGATAGTTTGCACTTGGCCCACTTCTGGGTCAGCGCAAACACCCTGCTCGTCACCTCGCCCCAATTCTTCTCCACCTGGAGGTCCGGTCCGAACCAGACCCCGAGCAGCTTCACCGGGCCCTCCGTCCACCGCCCGACGACACCGTCTAACGGCATCGGTTTGCCCCTCCACGTTCCGAGTTGCAAACCGACTGACTTGTCCTGGTTCAGCTTAGCCCCCGTCAGCCTTTCGTATTCCTCCAGTAGGGTGGCGATCGCCCCGATTTCCGAGGCGTCCGCCACCATTACTGTTACGTCGTCGGCATAGGCCGAGACCGCTTTGTGCAATCCCGGTTCCAGGGGTATGCCCCGCAGCAACTCCAACTTCCGCAGCAGTGGCTCGAGAGTCAATACGTACAGAAGGGAGGAGAGGGGGCACCCCTGTCTGATGGATCGGGTGATTTGAAACGGCTCCGAGAGGTAGCCGTTTACTTTAATCCTAGAGTAGATGTTGCCACTGTGCATGGCAGAAATCCAGCCCCTGAAAACGGGTCCGAAGCCCGCCGCCGCTAGCACCGCATCCAGGTAACCATGGTCGACCCTATCGAACGCCTTAGATTGATCCAAGTTGATCAGGGCCCCACCAAAGCCGGGTTCGTAGCCAACCCTCTCTATGATGTATCGCATGAGGTGGAGGTTGTCGTGAATGGACCTGGACGGGATAGCGCATGTCTGCGCGTCTCCCACCAAACCACCCACCACAAGCGCCAACCTCTTCGCCAACACCTTGGCCAAAATCTGTAACTCTGCATTCAGCAGAGTTATGGGCCTAAAGTTACTTAAGTCGTCCCCCTTGCTCTCGTCCTTCCTCACTAGCGTGACCACGCCCTTGGTCACAGAACAGGGAATTCTCCCGTTCTGTTGCCAGTTGCAATAGACAGCCTCGAGGAGTTCGGAGAACAAGACCGGCATAGCTAAATAAAGTTCGTATGGTAGACCATCGAGACCCGGGGATTTGCGTCTGCTGCATTGGCTGAGCGCTTCCCTGATTTCAGTGGCTGTGATTGGCCTTTCGCAGCACTCCGCTTCGCCGCTCGAAAGACGCGGTAGACCGTCGAGGTATGGACCGAAGTCCACATCCCCGTCCGGCCCCCCGCCACCTCCGAACAGTCGAGCAAAGTGCCTTTGAAAGGTCTCGCACATTCGCTCAGGTTCAAGGATCACCCGTCCATCCTGGTCTCGCAAAGACCGAATGGTGGATTTAATCCCACTCTTGGCTTCTGTCACGCGGGCCCAGCTAACAGCTTTGGTCCCCTCGTTTCCTAAAGCACGTATTTTACTTCGGACAACGCAGCCTTCGTGCTTCGCGTCAAAGAACTGGCTCAATGCCGTTCTCGTCGCTAACACTCTGGCTACGTCTCCGCTCCTAATCGCCTCTTCTAGTTTATCTGTTAACTCCCTTTCCCTCCTATTTCTATTCGCCGCTAGTTCCTTACTGTAACCTATCGAACTTACTCTAATCTCTCTCTTTAGAGATATCCACCACCTACTGTTGACGATCGCTCCCGTCAACCGCATCTTAACTAAGCTACTAATCCGGTTTCTGTAATCTTTCTTTGTCGGTAAGGACAAGTTCATCTTCCAGTAACCGGGACCCTGTCTATGCGTTCTATCAAGGTTGACCACGCAGGTCACTAATTTGTGATCTGAATAGCCAACCATGATCAGTTCTGGACAACTAAATACGTCCCTATCCTTACTCCTAACCAAAAACCTATCTAGGTACGATCTAGATTGTCCACTGCGGTTTGCCCAGGTCCAGGTTGGCGCAGTTGGACAATATAGTCGAAATCTATCGACCAGGTCGAATCGATCGAGTAACCCCTTGAGGCTGCTACACCCCCCTCTATCGGGACATGCCCCTGCATAGTCCCAACGCGCATCTAGGATTCCATTCCAGTCCCCCACTAAAAGCAGGGAACGCGACGTTCCTAGAAAAGTCTCCAGACGCTGGAAGAAGTCGGCTCTTTCCGCCCCGAAGGGAGCATAAAGACCGACCAGTCTGAAAGCCCCGCCTTCACCGCCTCCGACGTCCAGCACCAGTAATCGACCCCCCGGGTCCGAGTGAACAATCTGTACGTCGAGAGTCAGACGTTTATCCAGCAGTACGGCAACCCCCCCCCCCCGCCTCCGGGTTGACAGAGAGATGCGTGCATCTCAAAGTCATCGAAGGCGGGCGCCAGCTGTCTCACGCTGCTGATCCGACTCTCGCAAACAACCATCACATCTATACTTTGTGACCTGAGGTCACTTAGAAGCTTTGCTTGCTTCCAAGCTGAGCCCAGGCCACGCGCGTTCAAACAGCCAACTCTCAATTGATCTATTTTGGTGTTGAAAGTGAAGAAAGAAAAGCACTTACCTCTCCGGGTTGCGTAATTTCCATGGCATCAGGTGTGTTGGGTGGAGGGATGTTTTGTGGTGGTGTGGGGGTACACGTGTGTGGTGGGGTTGGGGTATTTGGAGTTGTGTCAGGGAGAGGGGCGGTTATGGGGAAATCTTTCAAGAGGACGCGATTCAACGGTTTTAAACAGGGGGGGCTCACGTCCCGTCTAAATTGTTCTTTTAAGGAACGATAAAGGTCCAGAGGGACCTTTATCATTTTTAAATGGGTGAAGTTCTCTGTTGAGATAAAGTTTGGCCCTTCGGTCTGCACCATAGGGTTATTGTTTATTAATTTAACCAGTTTTTTGTTTTCTTTATTTATATATGTGTATTGCAACGTCTTTTTTTGTGATGCTGTCAATGTTTCGGAGAGGGGAGGCGCAGATTTATTTTTGTTTGTTGAGGGTGGGGTGTTTTTGATTGGAGTTGGTGTTTGTGTGTGGGTTATTTGTGGTGTGCTGGGTGTGTGTTTTCTTTTTTTTCTTTTAACTTGTCTGAAGGCTTCTCCTCCTTCTTCTTCAGAAGTTGGGGGAAACTCTTCAGCGCTAGGTGGGAGGGACGTGTTGTGTGGTTGTTTTTTTTTGCGGGAGGGGTAGATTTGTTACTGTTTTTTTTATTATTTGTTTGGAATGGGTTTTGTGGTGGTGGTGGTAATGTTTGTGTCGTGCTTGTGGTTGGTGATGGTGGTGGTGATGTTTGTGTTGTGGTTGGTGGTGGTGATTTTTGTGTCGTGCTTGTGTTTGGTGCTGGTGGTGGTGATGTTTGTGTTGTGTTTGTGGTTGGTGGTGTCTGTATTTTGTTTGCTGTGTGTGGTATTAGTGTATTTTTGGAGGTGGGTGGTGTTGGTGTACTGTTTGTGGTGGGTGTGGGCAATAGTCCTTTTTGGGGGATACGTTTCGGGCAGTTAGCCTTAACGTGTCCCCTTTCCATGCATAAATAGCATGCTGGTCTTCTCCCCTCTACAATTATGTCTATTGGGGTAAGGTCATCCAGCCAGATGCGATCCGGGATTTGTGCTATTCTTTCGGGCCTCATTTGGACTAGTATGTCGAGGCCCATTCCCAGGAACGCATCTCCAGTTGCCTTCCCCATTGACAGCATTGTGTCTTCGCCCATATCAATGAAGCCAGCAATAGCCCACCAGAAGTCCATTGTGGGCAGCATTGTTTTTACTTTTACTCTCTGTGCTCTTCTACCCATGTAGGAGGGATAGAAGCTATATGTTGTCGACGAGAGTGGGCTTAGGGAAAGCTTCTCCGCCGTTTCTTTGTCTCTTGTTAGGACCGAAATGCTGCCATAGAGTCGGTCCTTTCGTATGAAGAGAATATTCTTCATATAGTCTTTTAGGACTAACTCTATTTCCATTTGGCTGGGCTGTGCTGGCTTTCTTGTCTGGTTCAGTATAGTTCTGTAGAGAACTGTGTTTTCTACTCTGGCTTTCTTGAATTCTGGGGGGGAGTTAATGGAAAACATTCCGTTCTCCCCCAAAACAATGTGTTTCTTTGCTTCGGCCAGTTTTTCTCTGGCGGCAGTTAGGTCAATTGGTGTGTATGTAATGGATTGTTTTGTTTTCTGGGCGAAAGTTGCCCTGTCGTTATTTGTATTATTTTCTGTTTGTTTGTTTTCTGTTTGCTCATTTTCCTTAACATTTGTTTTTTCATTTTGTTTGTTTGTTTCAATGTCTAATTTTGTTGTAATTATTTTTTGTTCTTCAGACTTGGGGGGCGTGGCAGAGCTAATGGCAGACATGTCTGCCATCTTTTCCGCCATGCTGCCAAGAAAGAAATTTTTCGGCAAAAATAGATATTTATTTTACCCCCTAAAAAGGGGGTGAATGCAAAAATGTTTCCCTAAATAACAGGGGTTAGTGTTCCAAATGTGTTGCACTAAAACATTTATCCGGTACTTACAATAGTAAGGGTAAATCCCGATGGAATAGCGGAGCCGATGCGAAGCGTGTCTTACTCTATCAAGATAGATAGATAGATAGATAGATAGATAGATAGATAGATAGATAGATAGATAGATAGATAGATAACTAATTAGATTGGTCGGTAAGATATATATTTCATAGGCCCCAAATTTTGTGTATGTGTATATGTGTGGGGATATGTGTATGAGTATTTCAGCACCCCTAACGAGTTCATCAGGAGTTTTAAGCCCAAGGCTATGAGTGGTGAGAACAATGTATTATATTAAAGTTGTTCAATAGACTACAAAGAATTATTGTTCATATTGACAGTGTTAACACAGTTGCTATCACTGAATCCAGTGGTTATATAAAACAGTTACAGAAATTGATCGTCTTAATCTAAAATGATGTTTCATCATATTTTACTGAAAAACTGCTACTATACTATATATCAGTCAACTTGGTGAGGCCAAATATGTGTACAATCTGGTGTGTGAAAACAGTATGGCCCAGTGGATTACAGATTCATTTCACAATCATTAAGTCCTAGGTTCGATCCCACTGACTGGCATCTTGACCAAGTGTCATTTACCATAAGGTTGACCGATGTCTGGTGAGAGAAAATGGGTGGGCGGAAATTGTTTGGAAGCCTGTCAGTTGTATTGTACCTGTAATTCAGAGAGCCGGCCTCTGAGAATTACATTATGGTTACATGTGTCTCTGGAATACTCAGCCAATCACACGTTAATTTCATTGGCAGGCAGTTCCGTTGACTGGACAACTGGAACACTGATCGTCGAAACTGACGAAGGTCCACTAACATTCTAGTAAACAATTCAATTACATCTTCGCTGTTGGCATGTTTTTTTGTTGTTTTTTATAACAATTGGCTTGTTTGTATTGAACATTAATGTATTTATTAAAACACATTTGAGTAAAATTAATATCCTTTTTAAATAAATTGAAATGTATGGCTTCACAATACAATCAACGCTGCTAGTTAAATAGACTGATTAGTTATAGTAAGTTACTTCTGTTCTATTAGATAGAAGGATTACAAGGCCAATATTTCCAGAGGATAAGAAAAATACGGTAATCTTCCTTCTCGCCAAACTATAAGTATAATATATTTTACTCAATGCTTTTACATTATTTATCCGAACGTCTACATCGATTACCTTTCAATCGGGCGCTGCAAGAATTAAGCGAGAATTCAGAGTGTAAACTCTGAAAAGCTGTTCAGTGTGACTGGGAATTTAAATGTGAATGAAGAGAAAGGAAAGTTATATATCTGTTGTAAAGATGGAGATATAGGCCTTAATTCTGTTCTGACAGAGTAGAGAACCTGCATTGACAGTGAAGCAACATTTATAACTGGAGTTTATAACTATGTAAATAGTTCACAGGAAAACAATAAAAACTGATACAAACCTCCCCCTGACGACCATTGAAAGTACCAATATGTAACACCAAAACTATTATTGGGTCGGTTCACGGAGAAGGTTATGCATAGCTATTTCAAAAGACAGGCAGACTCTGTGGGAGACATTAAACAGACAAAATGTTTGACATGAAGCAACGACAGATAGATAATATTGGATTTCGAAAGTTACCTCCATGTAATCCATGATCAAGAAACCATAACTAAGTAACTCTTTCATAAAGTTTTGCAGCAAAAATAGTGCCAAGTGACAACAAAGGAAGACTCTAAAAAATGACAATTGAAAGCATCAACCATAACAACAATGTTTATGAATATATCAATATAGTAGCAATGTTTATGAAAACGTCAGCAACATGTTTATGGAGATATCAACAATAATAGCAATTTTTATTAAGATATCAGCGATAACAACAATGTTTATTAAGATATCAACATTATAGCAATGCTTATTAAGACATCAACAATAAGAACAATGCTTATTAAGACATCAACAATAAGAACAATGCTTATTAAGACATCAACAATAAGAACAATGCTTATTAAGACATCAACAATAAGAACAATGCTTATTAAGATATCAACAACATAGCAACATTATCAACATTATAGCAATGTTTATAAAGATATCAAAATAATAGCAATGTGTATTAAGATATCAACAAAGTAACAAAATTTATTAAAAAATATATCAACATAATAGAAATGCTTATGAGGATATCAATATAAAGGCAAAACAAATTATAAGAGAATTTCTTCAAGATACTTCCTGGACCATCATATGTTTGTCAGGGTACCTTGAAACAAAACCTAAGATAAAAAAAACATGATAAGCAATGTAGCCGATGATTCTCTCTCTCTCTCTCTCTCTATATATATATATATATATATATATATATATATATATATATATATATATAATTGGTGTTGGATGCTTAAATCGTACGTATGCAGTAGGCCGTATGAGCACTCGATGCCCTCGTAGAGCAGAGTATGATATCACAGAAAAATATCTGCTTCGTAGAATCGAGACGTATCCGAGGACCGCGCGATTTCAGAGTCAGGTTTGATCACCACATCGATGGTGCCTCGAGCTGGTCGCCCGAGAAACAATTGTAATATGTCCAATAAATTCCTTTCGTCGCAACACTGATTCTCTTTTTTCTGTGATATATATATATATATATATATAGTATAAAGAAAACGAAAAATCGGTGATGCATCAGGACTTAATTTATTGCGTGTTACAATTGTTTCGCCGGCAGGTAGCTCGAGACATGGTCGTTGTATGGATCTGGCTGATTCTACTGCTGCAGGTTCTTTCAGGTATTTCACGTGATAAAATTTGCTCCGAACGAAATACCTGTGTTTGAAAGAACCAGCAGCAGCAGAATCAGCCAGATCCATACAAGGACCATGTCTCGAGTTACCTGCCGGCGAAACAATTGTAACACGCAATAAATTAAGTCCAGATGCATCACTGATTTTTCGTTTTCTTTATACTATCCACACTCTACTCTGCTGAATATCGAGTGCTAATTTTGGCATACCGCCTATGGAAGCACCATAGCTACCATTATACACAACTATATATATATATATATATATATATATATATATATATATATATATATATATATATATATATATATATATATATATATATATATATATATATATATATATGTATATATACATATATATATATATATATGTATATATATACCCTTGCAAGCAGGGAAAAAGCGGACGTAAAATGAAATGAAATGAAAATGAAATATATATATATATGTATATATATATATATATATATATATATATATATATATATATATATATATATATACATATATATATATATATATATATATACATATATATATACATATACATATATATATATACATATATATACATATATATATATATATATATATATATATATATATATATATATATATATATATATATATACATATATATATATACATATTTATATATACATATATATATATATATATATATATATATATATATATATATATATATATATATATATATATATATATATATATATATATATATGAAAAACCACAGACCCTCCATCTCAACTCTACTTTTGAAAAGCAGAAGAACTGCGAAACCGGTAAAGGAACCAAATAAATATATATATATTTTTTTAAATAAGACTCCAGTTGCATTTTCGATTTCATCTTTTTTTCTTTATATATATATATATATATATATATATATATATATATATATATATATATATATATATATATATCAAATGAAAAAGATATATGTATATATATAGAGAGAGAGAATCATATATCGTAGAGGAAACAGTATATTGTATATATACCAAATACATATTCCATACATATGTACTCAGGTGGAATCATTAGCGAGACCTTATACTATTATTATTATTAAACCGCAGGGGTCGATAAAATAAAGTACCAGTAATGCACTGGGTAATTGCTGGCCTTGTGTCAAAAGTAGAAACAATTATTAAGCCGCAGGAGACTCAGAATACACATCAGAGGTTATTCTGAGAGAAATATAGAATCAAAATGGTACATAAGACAATATACTTGCCACTATCCATAGAGACGTCCAATGCAACCACCATGCTGCAAACCACATGATGTAATAACGTTAAATCCAAGGTAACAGATATCAACAAGGTGGACGTTAATTCTGCTAGAAATAGGTGCGGAGATTATAGTTACTTAGCTCAACAAGTTAAGAGATTTGGAATCGTTAAATACAAATAATGAATCAAAACATATCAAATATGTTAGAATTTTGTTTATAAATATTTATCTATTTATTTATTTATTTAAATCAGTATGGTTATATTATATAGAGTCGGGGCCCGGCGGCTGAGCTCTTGCCATTTCAACAACTTCAGATATATTAAAAACTAAGTCGCTCCGGTGAGGTTCGAATTCAGAAACTCGAATACGTAATGAGGCATAACTAAACACGGCAATACATTTTAACTGACGTTCTTATATTCCCATTGCCACCTACAACACTTTCGACCAGTTTTAGATATCAAAAACAAACGCGAAATTGAAATTATTATAACGACATTAATTAGTTATCGTGAGAGAAATATTTGATTATTATGAAACCTGATAGAAACATAACATTGGTTAAAATAAAAATAAATAATATTTTTATATTCATTAGATTGTTTTCTTCAATTGCAATATCTTTAAAACATTCATTGGGCTATTAATTTTAATTTTAATTTTAATTACTCGAGAAAACGTTTAATATGATTATATTTCCAATTATAAAAGGATAGTGTCGTAACCATTCCAAATCCGTTCACTCCTTTCTCGAGCTATTTTAGTTGAAACCTTAAAGCTACAATCATACTAAACTAGGAGCTACGTAACCTCTATATGGCAGTTCGATCTGAAAGAAATAACAGCCAAATCAGAGACGAATACGTTAGATTATGTGTTCCTGGGGAAAAAATGTACCTGGAGAAACTACTTGATCATAGATATGTTGGATCAGAGCCGACCAAGGGTTAAAAAACTTGTTTTGTTACCTTTATTGCTAAACCAACAACTCCGATAGAAGATACAAAATGGTTCTAAGTAAAATATGGTGTGAGACAGGGTTGTGTGCCGTTAGCGCTGCTGTTCATTGTGTAGAATATTACTAAAGACGTTGATTTAGACACAGATGTCTTAAATGAACTATTATTGTCCAACTAACAAAGCATCGTAAATGTGGACAACCAACAGCTGCAAAAAATACAGACACACCGTCTAATCAGCTGCTGTGAAGACTGTGGGAGGAATACATACATACATGGTGGCTGCCAACTCGTTTTCGAGTACGGCCACTACTTTATATCCATGTAGGAGAACCCCTACCGATGCGCTGAACGAGTGCGACTTTTTAGTCCAGCCAGCGACTTGAAAACTCTGGTACAAACACTACACTTGTGACAATTATTGACACATAGTGCTGGGCCCATGGTACCATGTGATGTCAAGTGCAGAGAGATCTCCAGATATAAAGCAATGCCTGTGCCGTGAAGCTTTTATAGTGAGCAAAGGCACTGCACAAAACCAGTCCCACTCTCTTAACCAAGATGATATTTACCAAAAAGAAGAACAAGTCAACATCATTGGATACCATCAGAGTTGCAGGTGTTATATCAGAGTTCTCCTTCTCCTAGAATTCTGCCTTGACAAAGGCTAAAGAGTCATCTCTCCTGGTGATTTTAGATGGCCATTGACTCTTAAGAGCTCTTTTGCCCTTTGACAGGTTTTGTTTTTAGTCCTGCAGGATGTCCAAAGTCACCCTCCTCACCAAGAAACCTTGGTGGGGTTGCCAGTTTAGTCGCCAACGTCCCGACCATACATACATACATACATACATACATACATACATACATACATACATACATACATACATACATACATACATACATAGTTTAGTCGCCAACGTCCCGACCATACATACATACATACATACATACATACATACAATGGCGACCGTTGTGGTCAGTGTCCGATAATTGGACGTGTGTAATTACGGCTTACATGAAGGCAACATACCATATATTGGAAAAAGTTGAGCTACATTACGCGGTAAGATTACATACAATAATTCTACATAAGTGTTTGAACTGTAAGTGTGTTGTAAAACACCTATTTATATGAACGATACATACACTTATGATATATGAACGATACATATACTTTAACATATAAATGCAACGTTGTTATATTACATTTATAAAGAAATATAAAAGTAACGTTTTCGATTCAGAAACAAAAATATAAGTGTTTGAACTGTGAATGTTGTGAATATGTTGTAGAACACCTATTTATATGAATGATACATAAACTTTAACATATAAATACAGCGTTGTTATATTATATTACATTCGTAAAGGAATATACTAAGTAACGGTTCTTTTTGTTCTCGATTCAAACGATTCAAGAACAACGTTTAAAACACAGTTGTAGAATTAAAAACTAACTGAAAAGAAATATTACCCAAGCTGTGAATAACTTTAAATTTGATTCTGACAGAACTTTGTCGTAACTTTTAAAGAAGATCATCGACTATTTAAAAAAAATAAATACAAAATATTAGTGAATAGACGAACTCATCATGGCAAAAAGTACAAGTCTCCTTCGACCAAATCGCAATTACAACCGTTGTATACAGTGGAGCTACGAGCTTAACAAAGAATTATATGAAGCATACAAACAATCTGAACCCCAAAAGTTCGGTTTTATGCAAAGGCTAAAAACTTTATGGAACTCCAAACACCCAGAATTAGACTTTTCTCCAAAGCATCTAAATGAACAGGCAAAACGTATCATTAGATGTAAATTGATACATCTAACGGAATTGAGTGATACTACAAATACAGCCCTTGTAGACAACCACCCCACCTCCACTGACAGACAAAGAGAATGGCCAGCTAAATCTAACAGTGAACAGCTCACCAACAATTTTGCTGAAATCCATCCCACTTCCACTGAAGAACAGCGAGAAAGGTCAGCTGACTCTAGTAGTAATTGTCACCACATCAACAACGAGGCTGCAATTCATGACTCTACTGAACAAACAGAGCACCAAAAACTTGTGGGCACCCTACAAGTGATATGGAACGATATGTTTCAAGAGATACACAGCCTTAATGTGAGTGACAGACCATACAACACTAGAGTCAGTAAAGAACCCACTAAATTGGAATTGGAAGCGGTGAACGAAATAGCTGGCAATTATCTGAAGGCTATACGATCTAAAGGTGTAGAAACGACATTTGAAACGCTCAATGTTTTGTTATATGTTTCAGCTGTCACATTGCTATCATATAACACACATCTAAAACCACGCAATCAAGATACAAACAGAAAGCCTGAACCAGCGTGGATGCGAAATTTAAAAACCAAAATTTTGTCCCTGAGATGAAGTATCTCACACATCGCAGTCGTTATGAAATGCAACATAGAGAGAAACTTCACACGACACCAGGAAGACCTAAAGAAAAAGTTAGAGAGACGATTTGGAGATACCAAATTTAAAACTTTGAACTCCAAATTACACCAGTTGAAACAACAACTCACAGCTACAACAGAAAGACTAAAATATAAGTCAACAGCCCATAAACGACAAGTGCTAAATAGATTGTTTGCCAGAGATCCTAAATCAGTTTATCGCAGCTTCGGTGGCAAAAGCTCAATCCCTGTAAACGACACCCCTTCAAAAGAACAGGTTGAGAACTACTGGAGAAACGGATGGGAAACGGATGACGGATTCAACAGACAAGCTAATTGGCTAAAACAACTGGAACAGGACTACTGCCAACATGTCCGGACAAAACAATATGACATAGATGGGTCAATACTGGAAACAGCTCTACAGAAAATGTCGAATAGGAAATCGCCAGGCCCAGACCTCATTACAGGATACTGGTTGAAGAATTTCACTTTCTATCGGCAAGACCTCATACGGCTGTTTACAGAAACCATTGAGGGCACACAAGAACTGCCCAGATGGTTATCAACTGCCACTACTCTCCTCATTCCCAAAAATAGCCAAACCACCCTTGCTAAAAATTACCGCCCAATTGCCTGCCAAAACATCATGTATAAATTATATACTGGGTGCCTTAACCTGTTCTTACAGGATCACTGTGCTACCAACAACATCATAACACCTGAGCAAGCTGGTGGAAAGAGGGAGGTGTGGGGTTGCATAGATCACCTACTAACTAACAAAATGATTCAGGAAAAAACAACAAAGAATCGCAGAAACATGACTGTCGTGTGGCTGGACTATCAAAAAGCATTTGATAGTGTACCTCATGGGTGGATTATTAAGGCTTTACAGTTAGCTAAAGTCCCACAACCATTAGTAGCTGCTGTTGAACGCCTGACCAAGAACTGGTACACCAATTTGATCCTTAGAGGTGAGAAGGGGCAGGTTAAGACTGATAGGATACATTACCAGAAGGGCATCTTTCAGGGTGATAGCTTGTCAGTACTACTCTTCGTTCTCTCACTGAATCCACTATCTTACCTACTCAGGAAACAAGGTGGACAAAGAAGTGGGACCAGAAGTATCTCCCATCTTTTCTTTGTTGATGACCTGAAGTTGTATGGGCCAAATATCAATGACATCAAGAAACAATTGGACCTCATTACACAATTTTCAACCGACATCAAAATGAAATTTGGTGAGTCCAAGTGTGCATATTTGGCAGTAAAACGTGGAAGAGCTGTGCCCTCCTCTAGAAATCTAGATATGAACGGCCTGTCAATACAACCTCTGCAGTCAGGTGACAACTACAGATATCTTGGACAGGATGAGAATGTCAGATATGATGGACCCATAAATAAGGAGAGAACCAGAACTGAATACCTCAGAAGAGTAAAAAAAATATGGTCATCAGAACTGTCAGCATACAACAAATACATTGCCCACAATACCTATGCTGTGCCAATTCTAACGCCAACATTTGGCCTACTGAACTGGTCATTGCAAGAACTAAGTGAGATGGATGTTAGAACTCGTAAACTTCTCAGTGTTACTGGGAACTTTAACATCAATGGTGATGTGGATAGGCTATACTTCTCACGCAAGGAAGGTGGCCGGGGTCTAAAATCAATATTAACAACATATGAGACCCGGATAGTAACACTGAAGCAACACCTTCAACAGAGGAAAAAGGTTGGCGACCATCTTGCTCAGGTTTATGAGCATGAAAAAAGAAATATCATTAGAATAGCGACTGATCTGGAGGAGAGATATGGAATAAAGCCTGATATAAATCTCTCACCCAGAGAAATCGGAAGATCCTATTCAATGTTCAAACAAGAAAAAAAAATTGACCAATTTACAGAGAAAGTTGTGCATGGATACTTGAGGCGTAAAACACAGACCATAGAGGGGATAAACCACTCAAAAAGCCTGGCATGGAGTTCCGACAAGTTTATGACATCACACCTTGAGGGATATCTCTATGCAATACAGGAGCAAGAACTCCCTACCAAATATCTGCTGCACAAAAGAGGAGGGCCAGCAGCTGACAATAAATGTAGGCTATGTAAAACAAAGATCGAGGATGTAAGCCACATTGTTGCCAGCTGCGAAAGAATGTCATCTCGCTACTACCTCCCCATGAGACACGATGGGATAGCTAGAACTATCTGGAACGCACTTCGGAAAACAAAATTAACAACAAACGAGGAAGAATATATTGAGACAGATGGCACTAAGGAATACTGGTGGAACCTGAAAATAAAAACTGCCACCAAATTAAAGCACAACCGGCCTGATATTGTAGTTTGGGACCACACATTGAAAACGTGTTCTGTTGTGGAGATCAGCTGCCCACTTGATGCAAACGTTGTCAGAAAAATACAGGAGAAGGAGGACATCTACGGACCATTGATGAGGAGCTTACAAATCCAGTATCCAAGATACACCTTTAGCTTCATACCCATCATTATTGGTGCTACGGGTTATATACCAACCCGCTTGGACCAAAGTATGACCGAACTTGGATTTGCGGACAAAAAGCGCAGCTCCCTAATTCATAGTCTACAAATGGCTGCGATAGCTGGCACCTTCAAAATATGCAAAACATTCTTGCGATTCAAGGGATGACAATTTCTTTTCTTTTACAACCTTGCCACCAGGAAGGTGGCCGGTCAAAAAAATATACTCGAAATTAAGAGAAAGAGAAAACATACATACATACATACATACATACATACATACATACATACATACATACATACATGGTGGCTGCCAACTCGTTTTCGAGTACGGCCACTACTTTATATCCATGTAGGAGAACCCTTACCGATGTGCTGAACAAGTGTGACTTTTTAGTCCAGCCAGCGACTTGAAAACTCTGGTACAAACACTACACTTGTGACAATTATTGACACATAGTGCTGGGCCCATGGTACCATGTGACAACAAGTGCAGAGAGAACTCCAGATATAAAGCAATGCCTGTGCCGTGAAGCTTTTATAGTGAGCAAAGGCGCTGCACAAAGCCAGTCCCACTCTCTTAACCAAGATGATATTTACCAAAAAGAAGAACAAGTCAACATCATTGGATACCATCAGGGTTGCAGGTGTTATATCAGAGTTTTCCATCTCCTAGAATTCTGCCTTGACAAAGGCTAAGAGGTCATCTCTTCCATACATACATACATGGTGGTTGCCAACTCGTTTTCGAGTACGGCCACTACTTTATATCCATGTAGGAGAACCCCTACCGATGCGCTGAACGAGTGTGACTTTTTAGTCCAGCCAGCAACTTGAAAACTCTGGTACAAACACTACACTTGTGACAATTATTGACACATAGTGCTGGGCCCATGGTACCATGTGACGACAAGTGCAGAGAGATCTCCAGAAATAAAGCAATGCCTGTGCTGTGAAGCTTTTATAGTGAGCAAAGGCACTGCACAAAGCCAGTCCCACTCTCTTAACCAAGATGATATTTACCAAAAAGAAGAACAAGTCAACATCATTGGAAACCATCAGGGTTGCAGGTGTTATATCAGAGTTTTCCTTCTCCTAGAATTCTGCCTTGACAAAGGCTAAGGGGTCATCTCTCCCGGTGATTTTGGATGGCCATTGACTCTTAAGAGCTCCTTTGCCCTTTGACAGGTTTTGTTTTTAGTCCTGCAGGATGTCCAAAGTCACCCTCCTCACCAAGAAACCTTGGTGGGGTTGCCAGTTTAGTCGCCAACGACCCGACCATGGGACAAGTTGTACTGGGATACATGTTACCATGTATACATACATATATACATACATATGTACATACATATATACATACATATATACATACATATACATATACACATACATACATATATATATATACATACATATATATATATACATACATATATATATATACACATACATATACATATACATACATATATATATATACATACATATATATACACATATATAGTGGCTGCCAACTCGTTTTCGAGTACGGCCACTACTTTATATCCATGTAGGAGAACCACTACCGATGCGCTGAACAAGTGTGACTTTTTAGTCCAGCCAGCGACTTGAAAACTCTGGTACAAACACTACACCTGTGACAATTATTGACACATAGTGCTGGGCTCATGGTACCATGTGACGACAAGTGCAGAGAGATCTCCAGATATAAAGCAATGCCTGTGCCGTGTAGCTTTTATAGTGAGCAAAGGCACTGCACAAAGCCAGTCCCACTCTCTTAACCAAGATGATATTTACCAAAAAGAAGAACAAGTCAACATCATTGGATACCATCAGGGTTGCAGGTGTTATATCAGAGTTTTCCTTCTCCTAGAATTCTGCCTTGACAAAGGCTAAGGGGTCATCTCTCCCGGGCTAAGGGGTCATCTCTCATACATACATACATACATACATACATACATACATACATACATACATACATACATACATACAGATACATATATATATATATACACATATATATATATATACACATATATATATTACGTTGCTCCAGTTTACTCAGCTGTAGAAATGAGATGATAGGACTGGGGTCCCTATCATTAAATCACCCAAGACACCTCCAGCGTCATATACCTTGGAGGAGGCCAGCTAAACCTGCATAGGTGTGAGCTGTCTCACACACACACACACACACACACACACACACACACACACACACACACACACACACACACACACACACACACACACACACACCTTGTTACATGCTACCAGCTCCAGCTCCTCGCGACACTTTACCGGCAGAAGCGTCTAGACAAAAACAAATCAAAATTTAATATGACACGAACAATGACACAAAATTATTAATCACACATTCTTACATATTAGCCAGTTCATTTCAAGTCTTACCCAATTTATTTGAAAAAATGTTCTCTCTCTCAAACAAAGACTCTTCTTCTCCCCATGACATGTGAACTTAACAAATCTCACGAACTTCACTTTATCGTTCTTGGCTAACTTGGAAGAGTAATGGCCTTGCCTGTTGTATTGCCTGGGTCAGCTGGCTCCGAGTGGCCGCGCGCAGTAAGACTTTGTGTCCCGGGTTATGAGACTTGGACAATATGAAAGTGTATGTGAGAACAGAGGTTGACGACAAGCTGACAATTCGGTGGTGTCATCAAAGATCCTGGGACATTTGTCGGTGAATGTTGACAGACTACTGTGTGGTTGACGGACTACTGTGTGACAATAGTAGAGTGGTGCTTGGTGGTGTTGTCAACAGACTGAGGTTCTGTGTGATGGTGGTAGAGTGATGCCACTCTATATTATCATATTATTATGCACCAAAATACCTGCTCTTATATCCGTAGAAATGGACGCTTACAGCCTAAACAACAGTTTTTGACGAATATTTGATTGGTGACCATTGCTAGAGGATTGGTAACCGTCTCCAACACTAAACGTTATACAGAATGTCATTAGAAAAAATATGAACGTTACAACTGCCCATCTATCTTCCCTGTGAAATAAAGACTCATCATCATCATCATCATCGTTTAACCTTCATTTTTCCAAGTCTCACTACCATGCAGCATTGTTGTTCGTATGCAATCTGCCGTTCATTTTGAAGGGGAAATCGTTTGTAGCTAGCAACGGTAGTAGCTCCCTGAACTTTTTCCATCCCGTTCTCACTCTGGCTACTGTACTTTCGGAACACCCACCGCCACTGCTAATTTAGTCACCCAGATGATAGAAGCTGTCACCTGCTTCTACGAAACCCTCTAAGATTTTAATAGAGTTTGTTTCCTGTGAGTTCTTACTCCTTACTGTTCCTGTGCATTGACTAGACTACGTCTAAAACCTACGTTCTTTGCTAGCTTGTCTGAGATCCCGCTATATCTCTTGTGAGCCCAGCTTGCATTTGGGACAACGGATAAAGGGAGGTTATAGGAATAAGGGGTGGAAGTTGAGTTCATTCGGCAAAGTAGTTTCAAGACGGAAAATTAAGTTCTGCTCGGTCTTGTGCGAGTGGCTGAGGATCCATGGGGTAAAATGAGGCCTGAGACAGAGAGGTATTAAGTAGAGTGGTTGGAAGAACGGAATGTCTTTACCTAGTCGTATGTCCCTCGGGAGTTCAGCGTATCGGTCTGCCAGACGGCGGTTTGATTGTTCAATGTAAATGGACCCGCAAATGGAGCACCGGAGGGTATACAAAACGTTGGTGAAAGTGCAAGTGAAGGAATGGTGAATGCGAAAAGAATGGTTCGTACCTATGAGAGTGGTGATACTTGTTAATTATATATCATGATAAAAGACGCCAGTTATTTTAAAGTTTCATCTTTGCTGGCTCTACCTACAGCCATATAGCCAGTAGACCTTGAAAAGGTGAAACATATAAGTATCTGTCGTCTTTTATCATGGAAAATATATTTATTTCGGTCAAAATGTATTGTTTCCTACATCAGATTATGTTTTACCAATATATAACATGCAACTACATCATTACGATAAACATAAATAGATGTGTGTGTGTGTGTGTGTGTGTGTGTGTGTGTGTGTGTGTGTGTGTGTGTGTGTGTGTGTGTGTGTGTGTGTGTGTGTGTGTGTGTGTGTGTGTGTGTGTGTGTGTGTGTGTGTTTATATATAGATATAGATATATGTGTATGTGTGTGTGTGTGTGTGTATCTATATATATCATGTGTGCATGTATATGTATATATATATAATTGAAGGGTCGATTTTACCAAAACCACGAGATAATGACGATAAATTAAATAAACATTTGAAGCAAAATAACAAAATACTCATTCCTTGTATTTCTTTCAGTATAACCCAAATCTTTTATATATCATCCAACAACTCTTCATTAATTCAAAGCCAAACAACATACAATATCGTTTTCTTAAGCCAACCAATCACAATACAATGTCAGCCCTGTAATCTAATATATAACATTTACATTATTTGCCTCCATAACAGGTCGTTGATTGGAAATTTGGTAACAAAATCAAAAACAAAGTGAATAGAAATTATATCTATACTTGTTACTATACATTTTATACAGAATATAGGACACTTAATTAGTGAAAATGTATGTTACGTATATTTCCATGGTTTGTTTTTCTCACATGCTGTCTATGCCAATGTAAAATAAATCAAAAGGAATGTACTTTTAATTTCAATGGACTTATTGGTGGCAATATTTCCTTAGATTCCATCTCATTGTAGTCGGTGCTAATATATACTTTCATTATAGTTAATGGATGTAAGTATAATTTATATAAGTTTGTGTGAATCACTCTGCTATTTAACACGTTCAATGGAACATATCGAAATAGATAATTATGTGTGCACACTATCGTTAATGCCAATTTTTGGATCTGACCTGACTTAGACATTAGAAAACAAATCTGTGTATTTTATATTTAGAAAATATTTACACATATATACGAAATGGACGTGTGTTTTCCAATGTCTTTGTCTTGTGCGCACCTACTTGGAAAGATATATTCTAAAGACTTAGATTACCATATAATAGACATCTCCTTCCGGCCTATTTTCCTCTTTTCTCCCTTCTTATCTTTTCTATGCCTCGGAGTCCTTCTTCTCTGTCGACATGTTGGACTATATAGTCCATTTCCTTGTGTATTTTCGTTCAAATTTTTTGGAGATTTACTAAACTATACATTTTTGGAAACGTTAGGATGTATTGAACACAAAAATCAATGTTGCCATTTTTTTAGGGTTCCGAACATGGCCGTCTTAGGGCTTCAAAATGGCGACCGTTTGAAATCTAAATTTACCAATATATCCACTTCCAAGCCATGTAGCCATTTACTTTCAGTGGCTAAACTTACATTTTAAAGGGCCAGATTCTAGAGGAATTGACAACAATCACTTACGTTTAACATGAAGAAAGATTTTAAAATAAAAATACGAATTTGAATGACAAAACTGCAAACACCACATGCAAATATGATATTTCTTCTCTACATCCACTCATAATCAGGATATCGAAGCACGAGTCAAACATAATAAAAATAAATTTATCTTCACATACACTTTATTTTAATACATAAAACAAATAAAAATAAATTTGTCTTCACGTACACTATATTTTAATACATAAAACAAATAAAAATAAATTTATCTTCACGTACACTTTATTTTAATACATAAAACAAATAAAAATAAATTTATCTTCACGTACACTTTATTTTAATACATAAAACAAATAAAAATAAATTTATCTTCACGTACACTTTATTTTAATACATAAAACAAATAAAAATAAATTTATCTTCACGTACACTTTATTTTAATACATAAAACAAATAAAAATAAATTTATCTTCACGTACACTTTATTTTTATACATAAAACAAATAAAAATAAATTTATCTTCACGTACACTTTATTTTAATACATAAAACAAATAAAAATAAATTTATCTTCACGTACACTTCATTTTAATACATAAAACAAATAAAAATAAATTTATCTTCACGTACACTTTATTTTAATACATAAAACAAATAAAAATAAATTTATCTTCACGTACACTTTATTTTAATACATAAAACAAATAAAAATAAATTTATCTTCACGTACACTTTATTTTAATACATAAAACAAATAAAAATAAATTTATCTTCACGTACACTTTATTTTAATACATAAAACAAATAAAAATAAATTTATCTTCACGTACACTTTATTTTAATACATAAAACAAATAAAAATAAATTTATCTTCACGTACACTTTATTTTAATACATAAAACAAATAAAAATAAATTTATCTTCACGTACACTTTATTTTAATACATAAAACAAATAAAAATAAATTTATCTTCACGTACACTTTATTTTAATACATAAAACAAATAAAAATAAATTTATCTTCACGTACACTTTATTTTAATACATAAAACAAATAAAAATAAATTTATCTTCACGTACACTTTATTTTAATACATAAAACAAATAAAAATAAATTTATCTTCACGTACACTTTATTTTAATACATAAAACAAATAAAAGTAAATTTATCTTCACGTACACTTTATTTTAATACATAAAACAAATAAAAGTAAATTTATCTTCACGTACACTTTATTTTAATACATAAAACAAATAAAAGTAAATTTATCTTCACGTACACTTTATTTTAATACATAAAACAAATAAAAGTAAATTTATCTTCACGTACACATTATTTTAATACATAAGACAAATAAAAATAAATTTATCTTCACGTACACTTTATTTTAATACATAAAACAAATAAAAATAAATGTATCTTCACGTACACTTTATTTTAATACATAAAACAAATAAAAATAAATTTATCTTCACGTACACTTTATTTTAATACATAAAACAAATAAAAATAAATTTATCTTCACGTACACTTTATTTTAATACATAACACAAATAAAAATAAATCTATCTTCACGTACACTTTATTTTAATACATAAAACAAATAAAAATAAATTAATCTTCACGTACACTTTATTTTAATACATAAAACAAATAAAAATAAATTTATCTTCACGTACACTTTATTTAAATACATAAAACAATTAAAAATAAATTTATCTTCACGTACACTTTATTTTAATACATAAAACAAATAAAAATAAATTTATCTTCACGTACACTTTATTTTAATATATAAAACAAATAAAAATAAATTTATCTTCACGTACACTTTATTTTAATACATAAAACAAATAAAAATAAATTTATCTTCACGTACACTTTATTTTTATACATAAAACAAATAAAAATAAATTTATCTTCACGTACACTTTATTTTAATACATAAAACAAATAAAAATAAATTTATCTTCACGTACACTTTATTTTAATACATAAAACAAATAAAAATAAATTTATCTTCACGTACACTTTATTTTAATACATAAAACAAATAAAAATAAATTTATCTTCACGTACACTTTATTTTAATACATAAAACAAATAAAAATAAATTTATCTTCACGTACACTTTATTTAGATACATAAAACAAATAAAAATAAATTTAACTTCACGTACACTTTATTTTAATACATAAAACAAATAAAAGTAAATTTATCTTCACATACACTTTATTTTAATACATAAAACAAATAAAAATAAATTTATCTTCACGTACACTTTATTTTAATACATAAAACAAATAAAAGTAAATTATTTTCACGTACACTTTATTTTAATACATAAAACAAATAAAAGTAAATTTATCTTCACGTACACTTTATTTTAATACATAAAACAAATAAAAGTAAATTTATCTTTACGTACACTTTATTTTAATACATAAAACAAATAAAAGTAAATTTATCTTCACGTACACATTATTTTAATACATAAGACAAATAAAAATAAATTTATCTTCACGTACACTTTATTTTAATACATAAAACAAATAAAAATAAATGTATCTTCACGTACACTTTATTTTAATACATAAAACAAATAAAAATAAATTTATCTTCACGTACACTTTATTTTAATACATAAAACAAATTAAAATAAATGTATCTTCACGTACACTTTATTTTAATACATAAAACAAATAAAAATAAATTTATCTTCACGTACACTTTATTTTAATACATAAAACAAATAAAAATAAATTTATCTTCACGTACACTTTATTTTAATACATCAAACAAATAAAAATAAATTTATCTTCACGTACACTTTATTTTAATACATAAAACAAATAAAAGTAAATTTATCTTCACGTACACTTTATTTTAATACATCAAAACAAATAAAAATAAATTTATCTTCACGTACACTTTATTTTAATACATAAAACAAATAAAAGTAAATTTATCTTCACGTACACTTTATTTTAATACATAAAACAAATAAAAGTAAATTTATCTTCACGTACACTTTATTTTAATACATAAAACAAATAAAAGTAAATTTATCTTCACGTACACTTTATTTTAATACATAAAACAAATAAAAGTAAATTTATCTTCACGTACACATTATTTTAATACATAAGACAAATAAAAATAAATTTATCTTCACGTACACTTTATTTTAATACATAAAACAAATAGAAATAAATGTATCTTCACGTACACTTTATTTTAATACATAAAACAAATAAAAATAAATTTATCTTCACGTACACTTTATTTTAATACATAAAACAAATAAAAATAAATTTATCTTCACGTACACTTTATTTTAATACATAACACAAATAAAAATAAATCTATCTTCACGTACACTTTATTTTAATACATAAAACAAATAAAAATAAATTTATCTTCACGTACACTTTATTTTAATACATAAAACAAATAAAAATAAATTTATCTTCACGTACACTTTATTTAAATACATAAAACAATTAAAAATAAATTTATCTTCACGTACACTTTATTTTAATACATAAAACAAATAAAAATAAATTTATCTTCACGTACACTTTATTTTAATATATAAAACAAATAAAAATAAATTTATCTTCACGTACACTTTATTTTAATACATAAAACAAATAAAAATAAATTTATCTTCACGTACACTTTATTTTTATACATAAAACAAATAAAAATAAATTTATCTTCACGTACACTTTATTTTAATACATAAAACAAATAAAAATAAATTTATCTTCACGTACACTTTATTTTAATACATAAAACAAATAAAAATAAATTTATCTTCACGTACACTTTATTTTAATACATAAAACAAATAAAAATAAATTTATCTTCACGTACACTTTATTTTAATACATAAAACAAATAAAAATAAATTTATCTTCACGTACACTTTATTTAGATACATAAAACAAATAAAAATAAATTTATCTTCACGTACACTTTATTTTAATACATAAAACAAATAAAAGTAAATTTATCTTCACGTACACTTTATTTTAATACATAAAACAAATAAAAATAAATTTATCTTCACGTACACTTTATTTTAATACATAAAACAAATAAAAATAAATTTATCTTCACGTACACTTTATTTAAATACATAAAACAAATAAAAATAAATTTATCTTCACGTACACTTTATTTTAATACATAAAACAAGTAAAAATAAATTTATCTTCACGTACACTTTATTTAAATACATAAAACAATTAAAAATAAATTTATCTTCACGTACACTTTATTTTAATACATAAAACAAATAAAAATAAATTTATCTTCACGTACACTTTATTTTAATATATAAAACAAATAAAAATAAATTTATCTTCACGTACACTTTATTTTAATACATAAAACAAATAAAAATAAATTTATCTTCACGTACACTTTATTTAAATACATAAAACAATTAAAAATAAATTTATCTTCACGTACACTTTATTTTAATACATAAAACAAATAAAAATAAATTTATCTTCACGTACACTTTATTTTAATATATAAAACAAATAAAAATAAATTTATCTTCACGTACACTTTATTTTAATACATAAAACAAATAAAAATAAATTTATCTTCACGTACACTTTATTTTTATACATAAAACAAATAAAAATAAATTTATCTTCACGTACACTTTATTTTAATACATAAAACAAATAAAAATAAATTTATCTTCACGTACACTTTATTTTAATACATAAAACAAATAAAAATAAATTTATCTTCACGTACACTTTATTTTAATACATAAAACAAATAAAAATAAATTTATCTTCACGTACACTTTATTTAGATACATAAAACAAATAAAAATAAATTTATCTTCACGTACACTTTATTTTAATACATAAAACAAATAAAAGTAAATTTATCTTCACGTACACTTTATTTTAATACATAAAACAAATAAAAATAAATTTATCTTCACGTACACTTTATTTTAATACATAAAACAAATAAAAGTAAATTTATCTTCACGTACACTTTATTTTAATACATAAAACAAATAAAAGTAAATTTATCTTCACGTACACTTTATTTTAATACATAAAACAAATAAAAGTAAATTTATCTTTACGTACACTTTATTTTAATACATAAAACAAATAAAAGTAAATTTATCTTCACGTACACATTATTTTAATACATAAGACAAATAAAAATAAATTTATCTTCACGTACACTTTATTTTAATACATAAAACAAATAAAAATAAATGTATCTTCACGTACACTTTATTTTAATACATAAAACAAATAAAAATAAATTTATCTTCACGTACACTTTATTTTAATACATAAAACAAATAAAAATAAATGTATCTTCACGTACACTTTATTTTAATACATAAAACAAATAAAAATAAATTTATCTTCACGTACACTTTATTTTAATACATAAAACAAATAAAAATAAATTTATCTTCACGTACACTTTATTTTAATACATAAAACAAATAAAAATAAATTTATCTTCACGTACACTTTATTTTAATACATAAAACAAATAAAAATAAATTTATCTTCACGTACACTTTATTTTAATACATAAAACAAATAAAATAAATTTATCTTCACGTACACTTTATTTAGATACATAAAACAAATAAAAATAAATTTATCTTCACGTACACTTTATTTTAATACATAAAACAAATAAAAGTAAATTTATCTTCACGTACACTTTATTTTAATACATAAAACAAATAAAAATAAATTTATCTTCACGTACACATTATTTTAATACATAAAACAAATAAAAGTAAATTTATATTCACGTACACTTTATTTTAATACGTAAAACAAATAAAAGTAAATTTATCTTCACGTACACTTTATTTTAATACATAAAACAAATAAAAGTAAATTTATCTTTACGTACACTTTATTTTAATACATAAAACAAATAAAAGTAAATTTATCTTCACGTACACATTATTTTAATACATAAGACAAATAAAAATAAATTTATCTTCACGTACACTTTATTTTAATACATAAAACATAAAAATAAATGTATCTTCACGTACACTTTATTTTAATACATAAAACACATAAAAATAAATTTATCTTCACGTACACTTTATTTTAATACATAAAACAAATAAAAATAAATTTATCTTCACGTACACTTTATTTTAATACATAACACAAATAAAAATAAATCTATCTCCACGTACACTTTATTTTAATACATAAAACAAATAAAAATAAATTTATCTTCACGTACACTTTATTTTAATACATAAAACAAATAAAAATAAATTTATCTTCACGTACACTTTATTTTAATACATAAAACAAATAAAAATAAATTTATCTTCACGTACACTTTATTTTAATACATAAAACAAATAAAAATAAATTTATCTTCACGTACACTTTATTTTAATACATAAAACAAATAAAAATAAATTTATCTTCACGTACACTTTATTTTAATAAATAAAACAAATAAAAATAAATTTATCTTCACGTACACTTTATTTAAATACATAAAACAAATAAAAATAAATTTATCTTCACGTACACTTTATTTTAATACATAAAACAAATAAAAATAAATGTATCTTCACGTACACTTTATTTTAAAACATAAAACAAATAAAAATAAATTTATCTTCACGTACACTTTATTTTAATACATAAAACAAATAAAAATAAATTTATCTTCACGTACACTTTATTTTAATAAATAAAACAAATAAAAATAAATTTATCTTCACGTACACTTTATTTTAATACATAAAACAAATAAAAGTAAATTTATCTTCACGTACACTTTATTTTAATACATAAAACAAATAAAAATAAATTTATCTTCACGTACACTTTATTTTAATACATAAAACAAATAAAAATAAATTTATCTTCACGTATACTTTATTTTTATACATAAAACAAATAAAAATAAATTTATCTTCACGAACACTTTATTTTAATACATAAAACAAATAAAAATAAATTTATCTTCACGTACACTTTATTTTAATACATAAAACAAATAAAAATAAATTTATCTTCACGTACACTTTATTTTAATACATAAAACAAATAAAAATAAATTTATCTTCACGTACACTTTATTTTTATACATAAAACAAATAAAAATAAATTTATCTTCACGTACACTTTATTTTAATACATAAAACAAATAAATATAAATTTATCTTCACGTACACTTTATTTTAATACATAAAACAAATAAAAATAAATTTATCTTCACGTACACTTTATTTTAATACATAAAACAAATAAAAATAAATTTATCTTCACGTACACTTTATTTTAATACATAAAACAAATAAAAATAAATTTATCTTCACGTACACTTTATTTTTATACATAAAACAAATAAAAATAAATTTATCTTCACGTACACTTTATTTTAATACATAACACAAATAAAAATAAATCTATCTCCACGTACACTTTATTTTAATACATAAAACAAATAAAAATAAATTTATCTTCACGTACACTTTATTTTAATACATAAAACAAATAAAAATAAATTTATCTTCACGTACACTTTATTTTTATACATAAAACAAATAAAAATAAATTTATCTTCACGTACACTTTATTTTAATACATAAAACAAATAAGAATAAATTTATCTTCACGTACACTTTATTTTAATACTTAAAACAAATAAAAATAAATTTATCTTCACGTACACTTTATTTTAATACATAAAACAAATAAAAATAAATTTATCTTCACGTACACTTTATTTTAATACATAAAACAAATAAAAGTAAATTATTTTCACGTACACTTTATTTTAATACATAAAACAAATAAAAGTAAATTTATCTTCACGTACACTTTATTTTAATACATAAAACAAATAAAAGTAAATTTATCTTTACGTACACTTTATTTTAATACATAAAACAAATAAAAGTAAATTTATCTTCACGTACACATTATTTTAATACATAAGACAAATAAAAATAAATTTATCTTCACGTACACTTTATTTTAATACATAAAACAAATAAAAATAAATTTATCTTCACGTACACTTTATTTTTATACATAAAACAAATAAAAATAAATTTATCTTCACGTACACTTTATTTTAATACATAAAACAAATAAATATAAATTTATCTTCACGTACACTTTATTTTAATACATAAAACAAATAAAAATAAATTTATCTTCACGTACACTTTATTTTAATACATAAAACAAATAAAAATAAATTTATCTTCACGTACACTTTATTTTAATACATAAAACAAATAAAAATAAATTTATCTTCACGTACACTTTATTTTTATACATAAAACAAATAAAAATAAATTTATCTTCACGTACACTTTATTTTAATACATAACACAAATAAAAATAAATCTATCTCCACGTACACTTTATTTTAATACATAAAACAAATAAAAATAAATTTATCTTCACGTACACTTTATTTTAATAAATAAAACAAATAAAAATAAATTTATCTTCACGTACACTTTATTTTTATACATAAAACAAATAAAAATAAATTTATCTTCACGTACACTTTATTTTAATACATAAAACAAATAAGAATAAATTTATCTTCACGTACACTTTATTTTAATACTTAAAACAAATAAAAATAAATTTATCTTCACGTACACTTTATTTTAATACATAAAACAAATAAAAATAAATTTATCTTCACGTACACTTTATTTTAATACATAAAACAAATAAAAGTAAATTATTTTCACGTACACTTTATTTTAATACATAAAACAAATAAAAGTAAATTTATCTTCACGTACACTTTATTTTAATACATAAAACAAATAAAAGTAAATTTATCTTTACGTACACTTTATTTTAATACATAAAACAAATAAAAGTAAATTTATCTTCACGTACACATTATTTTAATACATAAGACAAATAAAAATAAATTTATCTTCACGTACACTTTATTTTAATACATAAAACAAATAAAAATAAATGTATCTTCACGTACACTTTATTTTAATACATAAAACAAATAAAAATAAATTTATCTTCACGTACACTTTATTTTAATACATAAAACAAATTAAAATAAATGTATCTTCACGTACACTTTATTTTAATACATAAAACAAATAAAAATAAATTTATCTTCACGTACACTTTATTTTAATACATAAAACAAATAAAAATAAATTTATCTTCACGTACCCTTTATTTTAATACATCAAACAAATAAAAATAAATTTATCTTCACGTACACTTTATTTTAATACATAAAACAAATAAAAGTAAATTTATCTTCACGTACACTTTATTTTAATACATCAAAACAAATAAAAATAAATTTATCTTCACGTACACTTTATTTTAATACATAAAACAAATAAAAGTAAATTTATCTTCACGTACACTTTATTTTAATACATAAAACAAATAAAAGTAAATTTATCTTCACGTACACTTTATTTTAATACATAAAACAAATAAAAGTAAATTTATCTTCACGTACACTTTATTTTAATACATAAAACAAATAAAAGTAAATTTATCTTCACGTACACATTATTTTAATACATAAGACAAATAAAAATAAATTTATCTTCACGTACACTTTATTTTAATACATAAAACAAATAGAAATAAATGTATCTTCACGTACACTTTATTTTAATACATAAAACAAATAAAAATAAATTTATCTTCACGTACACTTTATTTTAATACATAAAACAAATAAAAATAAATTTATCTTCACGTACACTTTATTTTAATACATAACACAAATAAAAATAAATCTATCTTCACGTACACTTTATTTTAATACATAAAACAAATAAAAATAAATTTATCTTCACGTACACTTTATTTTAATACATAAAACAAATAAAAATAAATTTATCTTCACGTACACTTTATTTAAATACATAAAACAATTAAAAATAAATTTATCTTCACGTACACTTTATTTTAATACATAAAACAAATAAAAATAAATTTATCTTCACGTACACTTTATTTTAATATATAAAACAAATAAAAATAAATTTATCTTCACGTACACTTTATTTTAATACATAAAACAAATAAAAATAAATTTATCTTCACGTACACTTTATTTTTATACATAAAACAAATAAAAATAAATTTATCTTCACGTACACTTTATTTTAATACATAAAACAAATAAAAATAAATTTATCTTCACGTACACTTTATTTTAATACATAAAACAAATAAAAATAAATTTATCTTCACGTACACTTTATTTTAATACATAAAACAAATAAAAATAAATTTATCTTCACGTACACTTTATTTTAATACATAAAACAAATAAAAATAAATTTATCTTCACGTACACTTTATTTAGATACATAAAACAAATAAAAATAAATTTATCTTCACGTACACTTTATTTTAATACATAAAACAAATAAAAGTAAATTTATCTTCACGTACACTTTATTTTAATACATAAAACAAATAAAAATAAATTTATCTTCACGTACACTTTATTTTAATACATAAAACAAATAAAAATAAATTTATCTTCACGTACACTTTATTTAAATACATAAAACAAATAAAAATAAATTTATCTTCACGTACACTTTATTTTAATACATAAAACAAGTAAAAATAAATTTATCTTCACGTACACTTTATTTAAATACATAAAACAATTAAAAATAAATTTATCTTCACGTACACTTTATTTTAATACATAAAACAAATAAAAATAAATTTATCTTCACGTACACTTTATTTTAATATATAAAACAAATAAAAATAAATTTATCTTCACGTACACTTTATTTTAATACATAAAACAAATAAAAATAAATTTATCTTCACGTACACTTTATTTAAATACATAAAACAATTAAAAATAAATTTATCTTCACGTACACTTTATTTTAATACATAAAACAAATAAAAATAAATTTATCTTCACGTACACTTTATTTTAATATATAAAACAAATAAAAATAAATTTATCTTCACGTACACTTTATTTTAATACATAAAACAAATAAAAATAAATTTATCTTCACGTACACTTTATTTTTATACATAAAACAAATAAAAATAAATTTATCTTCACGTACACTTTATTTTAATACATAAAACAAATAAAAATAAATTTATCTTCACGTACACTTTATTTTAATACATAAAACAAATAAAAATAAATTTATCTTCACGTACACTTTATTTTAATACATAAAACAAATAAAAATAAATTTATCTTCACGTACACTTTATTTAGATACATAAAACAAATAAAAATAAATTTATCTTCACGTACACTTTATTTTAATACATAAAACAAATAAAAGTAAATTTATCTTCACGTACACTTTATTTTAATACATAAAACAAATAAAAATAAATTTATCTTCACGTACACTTTATTTTAATACATAAAACAAATAAAAGTAAATTTATCTTCACGTACACTTTATTTTAATACATAAAACAAATAAAAGTAAATTTATCTTCACGTACACTTTATTTTAATACATAAAACAAATAAAAGTAAATTTATCTTTACGTACACTTTATTTTAATACATAAAACAAATAAAAGTAAATTTATCTTCACGTACACATTATTTTAATACATAAGACAAATAAAAATAAATTTATCTTCACGTACACTTTATTTTAATACATAAAACAAATAAAAATAAATGTATCTTCACGTACACTTTATTTTAATACATAAAACAAATAAAAATAAATTTATCTTCACGTACACTTTATTTTAATACATAAAACAAATAAAAATAAATGTATCTTCACGTACACTTTATTTTAATACATAAAACAAATAAAAATAAATTTATCTTCACGTACACTTTATTTTAATACATAAAACAAATAAAAATAAATTTATCTTCACGTACACTTTATTTTAATACATAAAACAAATAAAAATAAATTTATCTTCACGTACACTTTATTTTAATACATAAAACAAATAAAAATAAATTTATCTTCACGTACACTTTATTTTAATACATAAAACAAATAAAATAAATTTATCTTCACGTACACTTTATTTAGATACATAAAACAAATAAAAATAAATTTATCTTCACGTACACTTTATTTTAATACATAAAACAAATAAAAGTAAATTTATCTTCACGTACACTTTATTTTAATACATAAAACAAATAAAAATAAATTTATCTTCACGTACACATTATTTTAATACATAAAACAAATAAAAGTAAATTTATATTCACGTACACTTTATTTTAATACATAAAACAAATAAAAGTAAATTTATCTTCACGTACACTTTATTTTAATACATAAAACAAATAAAAGTAAATTTATCTTTACGTACACTTTATTTTAATACATAAAACAAATAAAAGTAAATTTATCTTCACGTACACATTATTTTAATACATAAGACAAATAAAAATAAATTTATCTTCACGTACACTTTATTTTAATACATAAAACATAAAAATAAATGTATCTTCACGTACACTTTATTTTAATACATAAAACAAATAAAAATAAATTTATCTTCACGTACACTTTATTTTAATACATAAAACAAATAAAAATAAATTTATCTTCACGTACACTTTATTTTAATACATAACACAAATAAAAATAAATCTATCTCCACGTACACTTTATTTTAATACATAAAACAAATAAAAATAAATTTATCTTCACGTACACTTTATTTTAATACATAAAACAAATAAAAATAAATTTATCTTCACGTACACTTTATTTTAATACATAAAACAAATAAAAATAAATTTATCTTCACGTACACTTTATTTTAATACATAAAACAAATAAAAATAAATTTATCTTCACGTACACTTTATTTTAATACATAAAACAAATAAAAATAAATTTATCTTCACGTACACTTTATTTTAATAAATAAAACAAATAAAAATAAATTTATCTTCACCTACACTTTATTTAAATACATAAAACAAATAAAAATAAATTTATCTTCACGTACACTTTATTTTAATACATAAAACAAATAAAAATAAATGTATCTTCACGTACACTTTATTTTAAAACATAAAACAAATAAAAATAAATTTATCTTCACGTACACTTTATTTTAATACATAAAACAAATAAAAATAAATTTATCTTCACGTACACTTTATTTTAATAAATAAAACAAATAAAAATAAATTTATCTTCACGTACACTTTATTTTAATACATAAAACAAATAAAAGTAAATTTATCTTCACGTACACTTTATTTTAATACATAAAACAAATAAAAATAAATTTATCTTCACGTACACTTTATTTTAATACATAAAACAAATAAAAATAAATTTATCTTCACGTATACTTTATTTTTATACATAAAACAAATAAAAATAAATTTATCTTCACGAACACTTTATTTTAATACATAAAACAAATAAAAATAAATTTATCTTCACGTACACTTTATTTTAATACATAAAACAAATAAAAATAAATTTATCTTCACGTACACTTTATTTTAATACATAAAACAAATAAAAATAAATTTATCTTCACGTACACTTTATTTTTATACATAAAACAAATAAAAATAAATTTATCTTCACGTACACTTTATTTTAATACATAAAACAAATAAATATAAATTTATCTTCACGTACACTTTATTTTAATACATAAAACAAATAAAAATAAATTTATCTTCACGTACACTTTATTTTAATACATAAAACAAATAAAAATAAATTTATCTTCACGTACACTTTATTTTAATACATAAAACAAATAAAAATAAATTTATCTTCACGTACACTTTATTTTTATACATAAAACAAATAAAAATAAATTTATCTTCACGTACACTTTATTTTAATACATAACACAAATAAAAATAAATCTATCTCCACGTACACTTTATTTTAATACATAAAACAAATAAAAATAAATTTATCTTCACGTACACTTTATTTTAATACATAAAACAAATAAAAATAAATTTATCTTCACGTACACTTTATTTTTATACATAAAACAAATAAAAATAAATTTATCTTCACGTACACTTTATTTTAATACATAAAACAAATAAGAATAAATTTATCTTCACGTACACTTTATTTTAATACTTAAAACAAATAAAAATAAATTTATCTTCACGTACACTTTATTTTAATACATAAAACAAATAAAAATAAATTTATCTTCACGTACACTTTATTTTAATACATAAAACAAATATAAATAAATTTATCTTCACGTACACTTTATTTTTATACATAAAACAAATAAAAATAAATTTATCTTCACGTACACTTTATTTTAATACATAAAACAAATAAAAATAAATTTATCTTCACGTACACTTTATTTTAATACATAAAACAAATAAAAATAAATTTATCTTCACGTACACTTTATTTAGATACATAAAACAAATAAAAATAAATTTATCTTCACGTACACTTTATTTTAATACATAAAACAAATAAAAGTAAATTTATCTTCACGTACACTTTATTTTAATACATAAAACAAATAAAAATAAATTAATCTTCACGTACACATTATTTTAATACATAAAACAAATAAAAGTAAATTTATATTCACGTACACTTTATTTTAATACATAAAACAAATAAAAGTAAATTTATCTTCACGTACACTTTATTTTAATACATAAAACAAATAAAAGTAAATTTATCTTTACGTACACTTTATTTTAATACATAAAACAAATAAAAATAAATTTATCTTCACGTACACTTTATTTTAATACATAAAACAAATAAAAATAAATTTATCTTCACGTACACTTTATTTTAATAAATAAAACAAATAAAAATAAATTTATCTTCACGTACACTTTATTTAAATACATAAAACAAATAAAAAAAAATTTATCTTCACGTACACTTTATTTTAATACATAAAACAAATAAAAATAAATGTATCTTCACGTACACTTTATTTTAATACATAAAACAAATAAAAATAAATTTATCTTCACGTACACTTTATTTTAATACATAAAACAAATAAAAATAAATTTATCTTCACGTACACTTTATTTTAATAAATAAAACAAATAAAAATAAATTTATCTTCACGTACACTTTATTTTAATACATAAAACAAATAAAAGTAAATTTATCTTCACGTACACTTTATTTTAATACATAAAACAAATAAAAATAAATTTATCTTCACGTACACTTTATTTTAATACATAAAACAAATAAAAGTAAATTTATCTTCACGTACACTTTATTTTAATACATAAAACAAATAAAAGTAAATCTATCTTCACGTACACTTTATTTTATTACATAAAACAAATAAAAATAAATTTATCTTCACGTACACTTTATTTTAATACATAAAACAAATAAAAATAAATTTATCTTCACGTACACTTTATTTAAATACATAAAACAATTAAAAATAAATTTATCTTCACGTACACTTTATTTTAATACATAAAACAAATAAAAATAAATTTATCTTCACGTACACTTTATTTTAATATATAAAACAAATAAAAGTAAATTTATCTTCACGTACACATTATTTTAATACATAAGACAAATAAAAATAAATTTATCTTCACGTACACTTTATTTTAATACATAAAACAAATAAAAATAAATGTATCTTCACGTACACTTTATTTTAATACATAAAACAAATAAAAATAAATTTATCTTCACGTACACTTTATTTTAATACATAAAACAAATAAAAATAAATTTATCTTCACGTACACTTTATTTTAATACATAACACAAATAAAAATAAATCTATCTCCACGTACACTTTATTTTAATACATAAAACAAATAAAAATAAATTTATCTTCACGTACACTTTATTTTAATACATAAAACAAATAAAAATAAATTTATCTTCACGTACACTTTATTTTAATACATAAAACAAATAAAAATAAATTTATTTTCACGTACACTTTATTTTAATACATAAAACAAATAAAAATAAATTTATCTTCACGTACACTTTATTTTAATACATAAAACAAATAAAAATAAATTTATCTTCACGTACACTTTATTTTAATAAATAAAACAAATAAAAATAAATTTATCTTCACGTACACTTTATTTTAATACATAAAACAAATAAAAATAAATTTATCTTCACGTACACTTTATTTTAATACATAAAACAAATAAAAATAAATTTATCTTCACGTACACTTTATTTTAATACATAAAACAAATAAAAATAAATTTATCTTCACGTACACTTTATTTAGATACATAAAACAAATAAAAATAAATTTATCTTCACGTACACTTTATTTTAATACATAAAAAAAATAAAAGTAAATTTATCTTCACGTACACATTATTTTAATACATAAAACAAATAAAAATAAATTTATCTTCACGTACACTTTATTTTCATACATAAAACAAATAAAAATAAATTTATCTTCACGTACACTTTATTTTAATACATAAAACAAATAAAAATAAATTTATCTTCACGTACACTTTATTTTAATACATAAAACAAATAAAAATAAATTTATCTTCACGTACACTTTATTTTAATACATAAAACAAATAAAAATAAATTTATCTTCACGTACACTTTATTTTGATACATAAAACAAATAAAAATAAATTTATCTTCACGTACACTTTATTTTAATACATAAAACAAATAAAAATAAATTTATCTTCACGTACACTTTATTTTAATACATAAAACAAATAATTTATCTTCATGTACACTTTATTTTAATACATAAAACAAATAAAAATAAATTTATCTTCACGTACACTTTATTTTAATACATAAAACAAATAAAAATAAATTTATCTTCACGTACACTTTATTTTAATACAAAAAACAAATAGAAATAAATTTATCTTCACGTACACTTTATTTTAATACATAAACAAATAAAAATAAATTTATCTTCACGTACACTTTATTTTAATATATAAAACAAATAAAAATAAATTTATCTTCACGTACACTTTATTTTAATACATAAAACAAATAAAAATAAATTTATCTTCACGTACACTTTATTTTAATACATAAAACAAATAAAAATAAATTTATCTTCACGTACACTTTATTTTAATACATAAAACAAATAAAAATAAATTTATCTTCACGTACACTTTATTTTAATACATAAAACAAATAAAAATAAATTTATCTTCACGTACACTTTATTTTAATACATAAAACAAATAAAAGTAAATTTATCTTCACGTACACTTTATTTTAATACATAAAACAAATAAAAGTAAATTTATCTTCACGTACACTTTATTTTAATACATAAAACAAATAAAAGTAAATTTATCTTCACGTACACTTTATTTTAATACATAAAACAAATAAAAGTAAATTTATCTTCACGTACACATTATTTTAATACATAAGACAAATAAAAATAAATTTATCTTCACGTACACTTTATTTTAATATATAAAACAAATAAAAATAAATTTATCTTCACGAACACTTTATTTTAATACATAAAACAAATAAAAATAAATTTATCTTCACGTACACTTTATTTTAATACATAAAACAAATAAAAATAAATTTATCTTCACGTACACTTTATTTTAATACATAAAACAAATAAAAATAAATCTATCTTCACGTACACTTTATTTTAATACATAAAACAAATAAAAATAAATTTATCTTCACGTACACTTTATTTTAATACATAAAACAAATAAAAATAAATTTATCTTCACGTACACTTTATTTTAATACATGAAACAAATAAAAATAAATTTATCTTCACGTACACTTTATTTTAATACATAAAACAAATAAAAGTAAATTTATCTTCACGTACACTTTATTTTAATACATAAAACAAATAAAAGTAAATTTATCTTCACGTACACTTTATTTTAATACATAAAACAAATAAAAGTAAATTTATCTTCACGTACACTTTATTTTAATACATAAAACAAATAAAAGTAAATTTATCTTCACGTACACATTATTTTAATACATAAGACAAATAAAAATAAATTTATCTTCACGTACACTTTATTTTAATACATAAAACAAATAAAAATAAATGTATCTTCACGTACACTTTATTTTAATACATAAAACAAATAAAAATAAATTTATCTTCACGTACACTTTATTTTAATACATAAAACAAATAAAAATAAATTTATCTTCACGTACACTTTATTTTAATACATAACACAAATAAAAATAAATCTATCTTAACGTACACTTTATTTTAATACATAAAACAAATAAAAATAAATTTATCTTCACGTACACTTTATTTTAATACATAAAACAAATAAAAATAAGTTTATCTTCACGTACACTTTATTTAAATACATAAAACAATTAAAAATAAATTTATCTTCACGTACACTTTATTTTAATACATAAAACAAATAAGAATAAATTTATCTTCACGTACACTTTATTTTAATACATAAAACAAATAAAAATAAATTTATCTTCACGTACACTTTATTTTAATACATAACACAAATAAAAATAAATCTATCTTCACGTACACTTTATTTTAATACATAAAACAAATAAAAATAAATTTATCTTCACGTACACTTTATTTTAATACATAAAACAAATAAAAATAAATTTATCTTCACGTACACTTTATTTTAATACAAAAAACAAATAGAAATAAATTTATCTTCACGGACACTTTATTTTAATACATAAACAAATAAAAATAAATTTATCTTCACGTACACTTTATTTTAATATATAAAACAAATAAAAATAAATTTATCTTCACGTACACTTTATTTTAATACATAAAACAAATAAAAATAAATTTATCTTCACGTACACTTTATTTTAATACATAAAACAAATAAAAATAAATTTATCTTCACGTACACTTTATTTTAATACATAAAACAATTAAAAATAAATTTATCTTCACGTACACTTTATTTTAATACATAAAACAAATAAAAATAAATTTATCTTCACGTACACTTTATTTTAATACATAAAACAAATAAAAATAAATTTATCTTCACGTACACTTTATTTTAATACATAAAACAAATAAAAATAAATTTATCTTCACGTACACTTTATTTTAATACATAAAACAAATAAAAATAAATTTATCTTCACGTACACTTTATTTTAATACAAAAAACAAATAGAAATAAATTTATCTTCACGTACACTTTATTTTAATACATAAACAAATAAAAATAAATTTATCTTCACGTACACTTTATTTTAATATATAAAACAAATAAAAATAAATTTATCTTCACGTACACTTTATTTTAATACATAAAACAAATAAAAATAAATTTATCTTCACGTACACTTTATTTTAATACATAAAACAAATAAAAATAAATTTATCTTCACGTACACTTTATTTTAATACATAAAACAAATAAAAATAAATTTATCTTCACGTACACTTTATTTTAATACATAAAACAAATAAAAATAAATTTATCTTCACGTACACTTTATTTTAATACATAAAACAAATAAAAGTAAATTTATCTTCACGTACACTTTATTTTAATACATAAAACAAATAAAAGTAAATTTATCTTCACGTACACTTTATTTTAATACATAAAACAAATAAAAGTAAATTTATCTTCACGTACACTTTATTTTAATACATAAAACAAATAAAAGTAAATTTATCTTCACGTACACATTATTTTAATACATAAGACAAATAAAAATAAATTTATCTTCACGTACACTTTATTTTAATATATAAAACAAATAAAAATAAATTTATCTTCACGAACACTTTATTTTAATACATAAAACAAATAAAAATAAATTTATCTTCACGTACACTTTATTTTAATACATAAAACAAATAAAAATAAATTTATCTTCACGTACACTTTATTTTAATACATAAAACAAATAAAAATAAATCTATCTTCACGTACACTTTATTTTAATACATAAAACAAATAAAAATAAATTTATCTTCACGTACACTTTATTTTAATACATAAAACAAATAAAAATAAATTTATCTTCACGTACACTTTATTTTAATACATGAAACAAATAAAAATAAATTTATCTTCACGTACACTTTATTTTAATACATAAAACAAATAAAAGTAAATTTATCTTCACGTACACTTTATTTTAATACATAAAACAAATAAAAGTAAATTTATCTTCACGTACACTTTATTTTAATACATAAAACAAATAAAAGTAAATTTATCTTCACGTACACTTTATTTTAATACATAAAACAAATAAAAGTAAATTTATCTTCACGTACACATTATTTTAATACATAAGACAAATAAAAATAAATTTATCTTCACGTACACTTTATTTTAATACATAAAACAAATAAAAATAAATGTATCTTCACGTACACTTTATTTTAATACATAAAACAAATAAAAATAAATTTATCTTCACGTACACTTTATTTTAATACATAAAACAAATAAAAATAAATTTATCTTCACGTACACTTTATTTTAATACATAACACAAATAAAAATAAATCTATCTTCACGTACACTTTATTTTAATACATAAAACAAATAAAAATAAATTTATCTTCACGTACACTTTATTTTAATACATAAAACAAATAAAAATAAGTTTATCTTCACGTACACTTTATTTAAATACATAAAACAATTAAAAATAAATTTATCTTCACGTACACTTTATTTTAATACATAAAACAAATAAAAGTAAATTTATCTTCACGTACACATTATTTTAATACATAAGACAAATAAAAATAAATTTATCTTCACGTACACTTTATTTTAATATATAAAACAAATAAAAATAAATTTATCTTCACGAACACTTTATTTTAATACATAAAACAAATAAAAATAAATTTATCTTCACGTACACTTTATTTTAATACATAAAACAAATAAAAATAAATTTATCTTCACGTACACTTTATTTTAATACATAAAACAAATAAAAATAAATCTATCTTCACGTACACTTTATTTTAATACATAAAACAAATAAAAATAAATTTATCTTCACGTACACTTTATTTTAATACATAAAACAAATAAAAATAAATTTATCTTCACGTACACTTTATTTTAATACATGAAACAAATAAAAATAAATTTATCTTCACGTACACTTTATTTTAATACATAAAACAAATAAAAGTAAATTTATCTTCACGTACACTTTATTTTAATACATAAAACAAATAAAAGTAAATTTATCTTCACGTACACTTTATTTTAATACATAAAACAAATAAAAGTAAATTTATCTTCACGTACACTTTATTTTAATACATAAAACAAATAAAAGTAAATTTATCTTCACGTACACATTATTTTAATACATAAGACAAATAAAAATAAATTTATCTTCACGTACACTTTATTTTAATACATAAAACAAATAAAAATAAATGTATCTTCACGTACACTTTATTTTAATACATAAAACAAATAAAAATAAATTTATCTTCACGTACACTTTATTTTAATACATAAAACAAATAAAAATAAATTTATCTTCACGTACACTTTATTTTAATACATAACACAAATAAAAATAAATCTATCTTCACGTACACTTTATTTTAATACATAAAACAAATAAAAATAAATTTATCTTCACGTACACTTTATTTTAATACATAAAACAAATAAAAATAAGTTTATCTTCACGTACACTTTATTTAAATACATAAAACAATTAAAAATAAATTTATCTTCACGTACACTTTATTTTAATACATAAAACAAATAAAAATAAATTTATCTTCACGTACACTTTATTTTAATACATAAAACAAATAAAAATAAATTTATCTTCACGTACACTTTATTTTAATACATAAAACAAATAAAAATAAATCTATCTTCACGTACACTTTATTTTAATACATAAAACAAATAAAAATAAATTTATCTTCACGTACACTTTATTTTAATACATAAAACAAATAAAAATAAATTTATCTTCACGTACACTTTATTTTAATACATGAAACAAATAAAAATAAATTTATCTTCACGTACACTTTATTTTAATACATAAAACAAATAAAAGTAAATTTATCTTCACGTACACTTTATTTTAATACATAAAACAAATAAAAGTAAATTTATCTTCACGTACACTTTATTTTAATACATAAAACAAATAAAAGTAAATTTATCTTCACGTACACTTTATTTTAATACATAAAACAAATAAAAGTAAATTTATCTTCACGTACACATTATTTTAATACATAAGACAAATAAAAATAAATTTATCTTCACGTACACTTTATTTTAATACATAAAACAAATAAAAATAAATGTATCTTCACGTACACTTTATTTTAATACATAAAACAAATAAAAATAAATTTATCTTCACGTACACTTTATTTTAATACATAAAACAAATAAAAATAAATTTATCTTCACGTACACTTTATTTTAATACATAACACAAATAAAAATAAATCTATCTTCACGTACACTTTATTTTAATACATAAAACAAATAAAAATAAATTTATCTTCACGTACACTTTATTTTAATACATAAAACAAATAAAAATAAGTTTATCTTCACGTACACTTTATTTAAATACATAAAACAATTAAAAATAAATTTATCTTCACGTACACTTTATTTTAATACATAAAACAAATAAAAGTAAATTTATCTTCACGTACACATTATTTTAATACATAAGACAAATAAAAATAAATTTATCTTCACGTACACTTTATTTTAATATATAAAACAAATAAAAATAAATTTATCTTCACGAACACTTTATTTTAATACATAAAACAAATAAAAATAAATTTATCTTCACGTACACTTTATTTTAATACATAAAACAAATAAAAATAAATTTATCTTCACGTACACTTTATTTTAATACATAAAACAAATAAAAATAAATCTATCTTCACGTACACTTTATTTTAATACATAAAACAAATAAAAATAAATTTATCTTCACGTACACTTTATTTTAATACATAAAACAAATAAAAATAAATTTATCTTCACGTACACTTTATTTTAATACATAAAACAAATAAAAATAAATTTATCTTCACGTACACTTTATTTTAATACATAAAACAAATAAAAGTAAATTTATCTTCACGTACACTTTATTTTAATACATAAAACAAATAAAAGTAAATTTATCTTCACGTACACTTTATTTTAATACATAAAACAAATAAAAGTAAATTTATCTTCACGTACACTTTATTTTAATACATAAAACAAATAAAAGTAAATTTATCTTCACGTACACATTATTTTAATACATAAGACAAATAAAAATAAATTTATCTTCACGTACACTTTATTTTAATACATAAAACAAATAAAAATAAATGTATCTTCACGTACACTTTATTTTAATACATAAAACAAATAAAAATAAATTTATCTTCACGTACACTTTATTTTAATACATAAAACAAATAAAAATAAATTTATCTTCACGTACACTTTATTTTAATACATAACACAAATAAAAATAAATCTATCTTCACGTACACTTTATTTTAATACATAAAACAAATAAAAATAAATTTATCTTCACGTACACTTTATTTTAATACATAAAACAAATAAAAATAAGTTTATCTTCACGTACACTTTATTTAAATACATAAAACAATTAAAAATAAATTTATCTTCACGTACACTTTATTTTAATACATAAAACAAATAAAAATAAATTTATCTTCACGTACACTTTATTTTAATACATAAAACAAATAAAAATAAATTTATCTTCACGTACACTTTATTTTAATACATAACACAAATAAAAATAAATCTATCTTCACGTACACTTTATTTTAATACATAAAACAAATAAAAATAAATTTATCTTCACGTACACTTTATTTTAATACATAAAACAAATAAAAATAAATTTATCTTCACGTACACTTTATTTTAATACAAAAAACAAATAGAAATAAATTTATCTTCACGTACACTTTATTTTAATAAATAAACAAATAAAAATAAATTTATCTTCACGTACACTTTATTTTAATATATAAAACAAATAAAAATAAATTTATCTTCACGTACACTTTATTTTAATACATAAAACAAATAAAAATAAATTTATCTTCACGTACACTTTATTTTAATACATAAAACAAATAAAAATAAATTTATCTTCACGTACACTTTATTTTAATACATAAAACAAATAAAAATAAATTTATCTTCACGTACACTTTATTTTAATACATAAAACAAATAAAAATAAATTTATCTTCACGTACACTTTATTTTAATACATAAAACAAATAAAAGTAAATTTATCTTCACGTACACTTTATTTTAATACATAAAACAAATAAAAGTAAATTTATCTTCACGTACACTTTATTTTAATACATAAAACAAATAAAAGTAAATTTATCTTCACGTACACTTTATTTTAATACATAAAACAAATAAAAGTAAATTTATCTTCACGTACACATTATTTTAATACATAAGACAAATAAAAATAAATTTATCTTCACGTACACTTTATTTTAATATATAAAACAAATAAAAATAAATTTATCTTCACGAACACTTTATTTTAATACATAAAACAAATAAAAATAAATTTATCTTCACGTACACTTTATTTTAATACATAAAACAAATAAAAATAAATTTATCTTCACGTACACTTTATTTTAATACATAAAACAAATAAAAATAAATCTATCTTCACGTACACTTTATTTTAATACATAAAACAAATAAAAATAAATTTATCTTCACGTACACTTTATTTTAATACATAAAACAAATAAAAATAAATTTATCTTCACGTACACTTTATTTTAATACATGAAACAAATAAAAATAAATTTATCTTCACGTACACTTTATTTTAATACATAAAACAAATAAAAGTAAATTTATCTTCACGTACACTTTATTTTAATACATAAAACAAATAAAAGTAAATTTATCTTCACGTACACTTTATTTTAATACATAAAACAAATAAAAGTAAATTTATCTTCACGTACACTTTATTTTAATACATAAAACAAATAAAAGTAAATTTATCTTCACGTACACATTATTTTAATACATAAGACAAATAAAAATAAATTTATCTTCACGTACACTTTATTTTAATACATAAAACAAATAAAAATAAATGTATCTTCACGTACACTTTATTTTAATACATAAAACAAATAAAAATAAATTTATCTTCACGTACACTTTATTTTAATACATAAAACAAATAAAAATAAATTTATCTTCACGTACACTTTATTTTAATACATAACACAAATAAAAATAAATCTATCTTCACGTACACTTTATTTTAATACATAAAACAAATAAAAATAAATTTATCTTCACGTACACTTTATTTTAATACATAAAACAAATAAAAATAAGTTTATCTTCACGTACACTTTATTTAAATACATAAAACAATTAAAAATAAATTTATCTTCACGTACACTTTATTTTAATACATAAAACAAATAAAAATAAATTTATCTTCACGTACACTTTATTTTAATACATAAAACAAATAAAAATAAATTTATCTTCACGTACACTTTATTTTAATACATAACACAAATAAAAATAAATCTATCTTCACGTACACTTTATTTTAATACATAAAACAAATAAAAATAAATTTATCTTCACGTACACTTTATTTTAATACATAAAACAAATAAAAATAAATTTATCTTCACGTACACTTTATTTTAATACATAAAACAAATAAAAGTAAATTTATCTTCACGTACACTTTATTTTAATACATAAAACAAATAAAAGTAAATTTATCTTCACGTACACTTTATTTTAATACATAAAACAAATAAAAGTAAATTTATCTTCACGTACACTTTATTTTAATACATAAAACAAATAAAAGTAAATTTATCTTCACGTACACATTATTTTAATACATAAGACAAATAAAAATAAATTTATCTTCACGTACACTTTATTTTAATATATAAAACAAATAAAAATAAATTTATCTTCACGAACACTTTATTTTAATACATAAAACAAATAAAAATAAATTTATCTTCACGTACACTTTATTTTAATACATAAAACAAATAAAAATAAATTTATCTTCACGTACACTTTATTTTAATACATAAAACAAATAAAAATAAATCTATCTTCACGTACACTTTATTTTAATTCATAAAACAAATAAAAATAAATTTATCTTCACGTACACTTTATTTTAATACATAAAACAAATAAAAATAAATTTATCTTCACGTACACTTTATTTTAATACATGAAACAAATAAAAATAAATTTATCTTCACGTACACTTTATTTTAATACATAAAACAAATAAAAGTAAATTTATCTTCACGTACACTTTATTTTAATACATAAAACAAATAAAAGTAAATTTATCTTCACGTACACTTTATTTTAATACATAAAACAAATAAAAGTAAATTTATCTTCACGTACACTTTATTTTAATACATAAAACAAATAAAAGTAAATTTATCTTCACGTACACATTATTTTAATACATAAGACAAATAAAAATAAATTTATCTTCACGCACACTTTATTTTAATACATAAAACAAATAAAAATAAATGTATCTTCACGTACACTTTATTTTAATACATAAAACAAATAAAAATAAATTTATCTTCACGTACACTTTATTTTAATACATAAAACAAATAAAAATAAATTTATCTTCACGTACACTTTATTTTAATACATAAAACAAATAAAAATAAATTTATCTTCACGTACACTTTATTTTAATACATAAAACAAATAAAAATAAATCTATCTTCACGTACACTTTATTTTAATACATAAAACAAATAAAAATAAATTTATCTTCACGTACACTTTATTTTAATACATAAAACAAATAAAAATAAATTTATCTTCACGTACACTTTATTTTAATACATGAAACAAATAAAAATAAATTTATCTTCACGTACACTTTATTTTAATACATAAAACAAATAAAAGTAAATTTATCTTCACGTACACTTTATTTTAATACATAAAACAAATAAAAGTAAATTTATCTTCACGTACACTTTATTTTAATACATAAAACAAATAAAAGTAAATTTATCTTCACGTACACTTTATTTTAATACATAAAACAAATAAAAGTAAATTTATCTTCACGTACACATTATTTTAATACATAAGACAAATAAAAATAAATTTATCTTCACGTACACTTTATTTTAATACATAAAACAAATAAAAATAAATGTATCTTCACGTACACTTTATTTTAATACATAAAACAAATAAAAATAAATTTATCTTCACGTACACTTTATTTTAATACATAAAACAAATAAAAATAAATTTATCTTCACGTACACTTTATTTTAATACATAACACAAATAAAAATAAATCTATCTTCACGTACACTTTATTTTAATACATAAAACAAATAAAAATAAATTTATCTTCACGTACACTTTATTTTAATACATAAAACAAATAAAAATAAGTTTATCTTCACGTACACTTTATTTAAATACATAAAACAATTAAAAATAAATTTATCTTCACGTACACTTTATTTTAATACATAAAACAAATAAAAATAAATTTATCTTCACGTACACTTTATTTTAATACATAAAACAAATAAAAATAAATTTATCTTCACGTACACTTTATTTTAATACATAACACAAATAAAAATAAATCTATCTTCACGTACACTTTATTTTAATACATAAAACAAATAAAAATAAATTTATCTTCACGTACACTTTATTTTAATACATAAAACAAATAAAAATAAATTTATCTTCACGTACACTTTATTTTAATACATAAAACAAATAAAAGTAAATTTATCTTCACGTACACTTTATTTTAATACATAAAACAAATAAAAGTAAATTTATCTTCACGTACACTTTATTTTAATACATAAAACAAATAAAAGTAAATTTATCTTCACGTACACTTTATTTTAATACATAAAACAAATAAAAGTAAATTTATCTTCACGTACACATTATTTTAATACATAAGACAAATAAAAATAAATTTATCTTCACGTACACTTTATTTTAATATATAAAACAAATAAAAATAAATTTATCTTCACGAACACTTTATTTTAATACATAAAACAAATAAAAATAAATTTATCTTCACGTACACTTTATTTTAATACATAAAACAAATAAAAATAAATTTATCTTCACGTACACTTTATTTTAATACATAAAACAAATAAAAATAAATCTATCTTCACGTACACTTTATTTTAATTCATAAAACAAATAAAAATAAATTTATCTTCACGTACACTTTATTTTAATACATAAAACAAATAAAAATAAATTTATCTTCACGTACACTTTATTTTAATACATGAAACAAATAAAAATAAATTTATCTTCACGTACACTTTATTTTAATACATAAAACAAATAAAAGTAAATTTATCTTCACGTACACTTTATTTTAATACATAAAACAAATAAAAGTAAATTTATCTTCACGTACACTTTATTTTAATACATAAAACAAATAAAAGTAAATTTATCTTCACGTACACTTTATTTTAATACATAAAACAAATAAAAGTAAATTTATCTTCACGTACACATTATTTTAATACATAAGACAAATAAAAATAAATTTATCTTCACGTACACTTTATTTTAATACATAAAACAAATAAAAATAAATGTATCTTCACGTACACTTTATTTTAATACATAAAACAAATAAAAATAAATTTATCTTCACGTACACTTTATTTTAATACATAAAACAAATAAAAATAAATTTATCTTCACGTACACTTTATTTTAATACATAACACAAATAAAAATAAATCTATCTTCACGTACACTTTATTTTAATACATAAAACAAATAAAAATAAATTTATCTTCACGTACACTTTATTTTAATACATAAAACAAATAAAAATAAGTTTATCTTCACGTACACTTTATTTAAATACATAAAACAATTAAAAATAAATTTATCTTCACGTACACTTTATTTTAATACATAAAACAAATAAAAATAAATTTATCTTCACGTACACTTTATTTTAATACATAAAACAAATAAAAATAAATTTATCTTCACGTACACTTTATTTTAATACATAACACAAATAAAAATAAATCTATCTTCACGTACACTTTATTTTAATACATAAAACAAATAAAAATAAATTTATCTTCACGTACACATTATTTTAATACATAAAACAAATAAAAATAAATTTATCTTCACGTACACTTTATTTAAATACATAAAACAATTAAAAATAAATTTATCTTCACGTACACTTTATTTTAATACATAAAACAAATAAAAATAAATTTATCTTCACGTACACTTTATTTTAATACATAAAACAAATAAAAATAAATTTATCTTCACGTACACTTTATTTTAATACATAAAACAAATAAAAATAAATTTATCTTCACGTACACTTTATTTTAATACATAAAACAAATAAAAGTAAATTTATCTTCACGTACACTTTATTTTAATACATAAAACAAATAAGAGTAAATTTATCTTCACGTACACTTGATTTTAATACATAAAACAAATAAAAGTAAATTTATCTTCACGTACACTTTATTTTAATTCATAAAACAAATAAAAGTAAATTTATCTTCACGTACACATTATTTTAATACATAAGACAAATAAAAATAAATTTATCTTCACGTACACTTTATTTTAATACATAAAACAAATAAAAATAAATTTATCTTCACGGACACTTTATTTTAATACATAAAACAAATAAAAATAAATTTATCTTCACGTACACTTTATTTTAATACATAAAACAAATAAAAATAAATTTATCTTCACGTACACTTTATTTTAATACATAAAACAAATAAAAATAAATTTATCTTCACGTACACTTTATTTTAATACATAAAACAAATAAAAATAAATTTATCTTCACGTACACTTTATTTTAATACATAAAACAAATAAAAATAAATTTATCTTCACGTACACTTTATTTTAATACATAAAACAAATAAAAATACATTTATCTTCACGTACACTTTATTTTAATACATAAAACAAATAAAAGTAAATTTATCTTCGCGTACACTTTATTTTAATACATAAAACAAATAAAAGTAAATTTATCTTCACGTACACTTTATTTTAATACATAAAACAAATAAAAATAAATTTATCTTCACGTACACTTTATTTTAATACATAAAACAAATAAAAATAAATTTATCTTCACGTACACTTTATTTTAATACATAACACAAATAAAAATAAATCTATCTTCACGTACACTTTATTTTAATACATGAAACAAATAAAAATAAATTTATCTTCACGTACACTTTATTTTAATACATAAAACAAATAAAAGTAAATTTATCTTCACGTACACTTTATTTTAATACATAAAACAAATAAAAGTAAATTTATCTTCACGTACACTTTATTTTAATACATAAAACAAATAAAAGTAAATTTATCTTCACGTACACTTTATTTTAATACATAAAACAAATAAAAGTAAATTTATCTTCACGTACACATTATTTTAATACATAAGACAAATAAAAATAAATTTATCTTCACGTACACTTTATTTTAATACATAAAACAAATAAAAATAAATGTATCTTCACGTACACTTTATTTTAATACATAAAACAAATAAAAATAAATTTATCTTCACGTACACTTTATTTTAATACATAAAACAAATAAAAATAAATTTATCTTCACGTACACTTTATTTTAATACATAACACAAATAAAAATAAATCTATCTTCACGTACACTTTATTTTAATACATAAAACAAATAAAAATAAATTTATCTTCACGTACACTTTATTTTAATACATAAAACAAATAAAAATAAGTTTATCTTCACGTACACTTTATTTAAATACATAAAACAATTAAAAATAAATTTATCTTCACGTACACTTTATTTTAATACATAAAACAAATAAAAATAAATTTATCTTCACGTACACTTTATTTTAATACATAAAACAAATAAAAATAAATTTATCTTCACGTACACTTTATTTTAATACATAACACAAATAAAAATAAATCTATCTTCACGTACACTTTATTTTAATACATAAAACAAATAAAAATAAATTTATCTTCACGTACACTTTATTTTAATACATAAAACAAATAAAAATAAATTTATCTTCACGTACACTTTATTTTAATACATAAAACAAATAAAAGTAAATTTATCTTCACGTACACTTTATTTTAATACATAAAACAAATAAAAGTAAATTTATCTTCACGTACACTTTATTTTAATACATAAAACAAATAAAAGTAAATTTATCTTCACGTACACTTTATTTTAATACATAAAACAAATAAAAGTAAATTTATCTTCACGTACACATTATTTTAATACATAAGACAAATAAAAATAAATTTATCTTCACGTACACTTTATTTTAATATATAAAACAAATAAAAATAAATTTATCTTCACGAACACTTTATTTTAATACATAAAACAAATAAAAATAAATTTATCTTCACGTACACTTTATTTTAATACATAAAACAAATAAAAATAAATTTATCTTCACGTACACTTTATTTTAATACATAAAACAAATAAAAATAAATCTATCTTCACGTACACTTTATTTTAATTCATAAAACAAATAAAAATAAATTTATCTTCACGTACACTTTATTTTAATACATAAAACAAATAAAAATAAATTTATCTTCACGTACACTTTATTTTAATACATGAAACAAATAAAAATAAATTTATCTTCACGTACACTTTATTTTAATACATAAAACAAATAAAAGTAAATTTATCTTCACGTACACTTTATTTTAATACATAAAACAAATAAAAGTAAATTTATCTTCACGTACACTTTATTTTAATACATAAAACAAATAAAAGTAAATTTATCTTCACGTACACTTTATTTTAATACATAAAACAAATAAAAGTAAATTTATCTTCACGTACACATTATTTTAATACATAAGACAAATAAAAATAAATTTATCTTCACGTACACTTTATTTTAATACATAAAACAAATAAAAATAAATGTATCTTCACGTACACTTTATTTTAATACATAAAACAAATAAAAATAAATTTATCTTCACGTACACTTTATTTTAATACATAAAACAAATAAAAATAAATTTATCTTCACGTACACTTTATTTTAATACATAACACAAATAAAAATAAATCTATCTTCACGTACACTTTATTTTAATACATAAAACAAATAAAAATAAATTTATCTTCACGTACACTTTATTTTAATACATAAAACAAATAAAAATAAGTTTATCTTCACGTACACTTTATTTAAATACATAAAACAATTAAAAATAAATTTATCTTCACGTACACTTTATTTTAATACATAAAACAAATAAAAATAAATTTATCTTCACGTACACTTTATTTTAATACATAAAACAAATAAAAATAAATTTATCTTCACGTACACTTTATTTTAATACATAACACAAATAAAAATAAATCTATCTTCACGTACACTTTATTTTAATACATAAAACAAATAAAAATAAATTTATCTTCACGTACACATTATTTTAATACATAAAACAAATAAAAATAAATTTATCTTCACGTACACTTTATTTTAATACATAAAACAAATAAAAATAAATTTATCTTCACGTACACTTTATTTTAATACATAAAACAAATAAAAATAAATTTATCTTCACGTACACTTTATTTTAATACATAAAACAAATAAAAATAAATTTATCTTCACGTACACTTTATTTTAATACATAAAACAAATAAAAATAAATTTATCTTCACGTACACTTTATTTTAATACATAAAACAAATAAAAATACATTTATCTTCACGTACACTTTATTTTAATACATAAAACAAATAAAAGTAAATTTATCTTCACGTACACTTTATTTTAATACATAAAACAAATAAAAGTAAATTTATCTTCACGTACACTTTATTTTAATACATAAAACAAATAAAAATAAATTTATCTTCACGTACACTTTATTTTAATACATAAAACAAATAAAAATAAATTTATCTTCACGTACACTTTATTTTAATACATAACACAAATAAAAATAAATCTATCTTCACGTACACTTTATTTTAATACATAAAACAAATAAAAATAAATTTATCTTCACGTACACTTTATTTTAATACATAAAACAAATAAAAATAAATTTATCTTCACGTACACTTTATTTTAATACAAAAAACAAATAGAAATAAATTTATCTTCACGTACACTTTATTTTAATACATAAACAAATAAAAATAAATTTATCTTCACGTACACTTTATTTTAATATATAAAACAAATAAAAATAAATTTATCTTCACGTACACTTTATTTTAATACATAAAACAAATAAAAATAAATTTATCTTCACGTACACTTTATTTTAATACATAAAACAAATAAAAATAAATTTATCTTCACGTACACTTTATTTTAATACATAAAACAAATAAAAATAAATTTATCTTCACGTACACTTTATTTTAATACATAAAACAAATAAAAATAAATTTATCTTCACGTACACTTTATTTTAATACATAAAACAAATAAAAGTAAATTTATCTTCACGTACACTTTATTTTAATACATAAAACAAATAAAAGTAAATTTATCTTCACGTACACTTTATTTTAATACATAAAACAAATAAAAGTAAATTTATCTTCACGTACACTTTATTTTAATACATAAAACAAATAAAAGTAAATTTATCTTCACGTACACATTATTTTAATACATAAGACAAATAAAAATAAATTTATCTTCACGTACACTTTATTTTAATATATAAAACAAATAAAAATAAATTTATCTTCACGAACACTTTATTTTAATATATAAAACAAATAAAAATAAATTTATCTTCACGAACACTTTATTTTAATACATAAAACAAATAAAAATAAATTTATCTTCACGTACACTTTATTTTAATACATAAAACAAATAAAAATAAATCTATCTTCACGTACACTTTATTTTAATACATAAAACAAATAAAAATAAATTTATCTTCACGTACACATTATTTTAATACATAAGACAAATAAAAATAAATTTATCTTCACGTACACTTTATTTTAATATATAAAACAAATAAAAATAAATTTATCTTCACGAACACTTTATTTTAATACATAAAACAAATAAAAATAAATTTATCTTCACGTACACTTTATTTTAATACATAAAACAAATAAAAATAAATCTATCTTCACGTACACTTTATTTTAATACATAAAACAAATAAAAATAAATTTATCTTCACGTACACTTTATTTTAATACATAAAACAAATAAAAATAAATTTATCTTCACGTACACTTTATTTTAATACATGAAACAAATAAAAATAAATTTATCTTCACGTACACTTTATTTTAATACATAAAACAAATAAAAGTAAATTTATCTTCACGTACACTTTATTTTAATACATAAAACAAATAAAAGTAAATTTATCTTCACGTACACTTTATTTTAATACATAAAACAAATAAAAGTAAATTTATCTTCACGTACACTTTATTTTAATACATAAAACAAATAAAAGTAAATTTATCTTCACGTACACATTATTTTAATACATAAGACAAATAAAAATAAATTTATCTTCACGTACACTTTATTTTAATACATAAAACAAATAAAAATAAATGTATCTTCACGTACACTTTATTTTAATACATAAAACAAATAAAAATAAATTTATCTTCACGTACACTTTATTTTAATACATAAAACAAATAAAAATAAATTTATCTTCACGTACACTTTATTTTAATACATAACACAAATAAAAATAAATCTATCTTCACGTACACTTTATTTTAATACATAAAACAAATAAAAATAAATTTATCTTCACGTACACTTTATTTTAATACATAAAACAAATAAAAATAAGTTTATCTTCACGTACACTTTATTTAAATACATAAAACAATTAAAAATAAATTTATCTTCACGTACACTTTATTTTAATACATAAAACAAATAAAAATAAATTTATCTTCACGTACACTTTATTTTAATACATAAAACAAATAAAAATAAATTTATCTTCACGTACACTTTATTTTAATACATAACACAAATAAAAATAAATCTATCTTCACGTACACTTTATTTTAATACATAAAACAAATAAAAATAAATTTATCTTCACGTACACTTTATTTTAATACATAAAACAAATAAAAATAAATTTATCTTCACGTACACTTTATTTTAATACAAAAAACAAATAGAAATAAATTTATCTTCACGTACACTTTATTTTAATAAATAAACAAATAAAAATAAATTTATCTTCACGTACACTTTATTTTAATATATAAAACAAATAAAAATAAATTTATCTTCACGTACACTTTATTTTAATACATAAAACAAATAAAAATAAATTTATCTTCACGTACACTTTATTTTAATACATAAAACAAATAAAAATAAATTTATCTTCACGTACACTTTATTTTAATACATAAAACAAATAAAAATAAATTTATCTTCACGTACACTTTATTTTAATACATAAAACAAATAAAAGTAAATTTATCTTCACGTACACTTTATTTTAATACATAAAACAAATAAAAGTAAATTTATCTTCACGTACACTTTATTTTAATACATAAAACAAATAAAAGTAAATTTATCTTCACGTACACATTATTTTAATACATAAGACAAATAAAAATAAATTTATCTTCACGTACACTTTATTTTAATATATAAAACAAATAAAAATAAATTTATCTTCACGAACACTTTATTTTAATATATAAAACAAATAAAAATAAATTTATCTTCACGAACACTTTATTTTAATACATAAAACAAATAAAAATAAATTTATCTTCACGTACACTTTATTTTAATACATAAAACAAATAAAAATAAATCTATCTTCACGTACACTTTATTTTAATACATAAAACAAATAAAAATAAATTTATCTTCACGTACACATTATTTTAATACATAAGACAAATAAAAATAAATTTATCTTCACGTACACTTTATTTTAATATATAAAACAAATAAAAATAAATTTATCTTCACGAACACTTTATTTTAATACATAAAACAAATAAAAATAAATTTATCTTCACGTACACTTTATTTTAATACATAAAACAAATAAAAATAAATCTATCTTCACGTACACTTTATTTTAATACATAAAACAAATAAAAATAAATTTATCTTCACGTACACTTTATTTTAATACATAAAACAAATAAAAATAAATTTATCTTCACGTACACTTTATTTTAATACATGAAACAAATAAAAATAAATTTATCTTCACGTACACTTTATTTTAATACATAAAACAAATAAAAGTAAATTTATCTTCACGTACACTTTATTTTAATACATAAAACAAATAAAAGTAAATTTATCTTCACGTACACTTTATTTTAATACATAAAACAAATAAAAGTAAATTTATCTTCACGTACACTTTATTTTAATACATAAAACAAATAAAAGTAAATTTATCTTCACGTACACATTATTTTAATACATAAGACAAATAAAAATAAATTTATCTTCACGTACACTTTATTTTAATACATAAAACAAATAAAAATAAATGTATCTTCACGTACACTTTATTTTAATACATAAAACAAATAAAAATAAATTTATCTTCACGTACACTTTATTTTAATACATAAAACAAATAAAAATAAATTTATCTTCACGTACACTTTATTTTAATACATAACACAAATAAAAATAAATCTATCTTCACGTACACTTTATTTTAATACATAAAACAAATAAAAATAAATTTATCTTCACGTACACTTTATTTTAATACATAAAACAAATAAAAATAAGTTTATCTTCACGTACACTTTATTTAAATACATAAAACAATTAAAAATAAATTTATCTTCACGTACACTTTATTTTAATACATAAAACAAATAAAAATAAATTTATCTTCACGTACACTTTATTTTAATACATAAAACAAATAAAAATAAATTTATCTTCACGTACACTTTATTTTAATACATAACACAAATAAAAATAAATCTATCTTCACGTACACTTTATTTTAATACATAAAACAAATAAAAATAAATTTATCTTCACGTACACTTTATTTTAATACATAAAACAAATAAAAATAAATTTATCTTCACGTACACTTTATTTTAATACAAAAAACAAATAGAAATAAATTTATCTTCACGTACACTTTATTTTAATAAATAAACAAATAAAAATAAATTTATCTTCACGTACACTTTATTTTAATATATAAAACAAATAAAAATAAATTTATCTTCACGTACACTTTATTTTAATACATAAAACAAATAAAAATAAATTTATCTTCACGTACACTTTATTTTAATACATAAAACAAATAAAAATAAATTTATCTTCACGTACACTTTATTTTAATACATAAAACAAATAAAAATAAATTTATCTTCACGTACACTTTATTTTAATACATAAAACAAATAAAAATAAATTTATCTTCACGTACACTTTATTTTAATACATAAAACAAATAAAAGTAAATTTATCTTCACGTACACTTTATTTTAATACATAAAACAAATAAAAGTAAATTTATCTTCACGTACACTTTATTTTAATACATAAAACAAATAAAAGTAAATTTATCTTCACGTACACTTTATTTTAATACATAAAACAAATAAAAGTAAATTTATCTTCACGTACACATTATTTTAATACATAAGACAAATAAAAATAAATTTATCTTCACGTACACTTTATTTTAATATATAAAACAAATAAAAATAAATTTATCTTCACGAACACTTTATTTTAATACATAAAACAAATAAAAATAAATTTATCTTCACGTACACTTTATTTTAATACATAAAACAAATAAAAATAAATTTATCTTCACGTACACTTTATTTTAATACATAAAACAAATAAAAATAAATCTATCTTCACGTACACTTTATTTTAATACATAAAACAAATAAAAATAAATTTATCTTCACGTACACTTTATTTTAATACATAAAACAAATAAAAATAAATTTATCTTCACGTACACTTTATTTTAATACATGAAACAAATAAAAATAAATTTATCTTCACGTACACTTTATTTTAATACATAAAACAAATAAAAGTAAATTTATCTTCACGTACACTTTATTTTAATACATAAAACAAATAAAAGTAAATTTATCTTCACGTACACTTTATTTTAATACATAAAACAAATAAAAGTAAATTTATCTTCACGTACACTTTATTTTAATACATAAAACAAATAAAAGTAAATTTATCTTCACGTACACATTATTTTAATACATAAGACAAATAAAAATAAATTTATCTTCACGTACACTTTATTTTAATACATAAAACAAATAAAAATAAATGTATCTTCACGTACACTTTATTTTAATACATAAAACAAATAAAAATAAATTTATCTTCACGTACACTTTATTTTAATACATAAAACAAATAAAAATAAATTTATCTTCACGTACACTTTATTTTAATACATAACACAAATAAAAATAAATCTATCTTCACGTACACTTTATTTTAATACATAAAACAAATAAAAATAAATTTATCTTCACGTACACTTTATTTTAATACATAAAACAAATAAAAATAAGTTTATCTTCACGTACACTTTATTTAAATACATAAAACAATTAAAAATAAATTTATCTTCACGTACACTTTATTTTAATACATAAAACAAATAAAAATAAATTTATCTTCACGTACACTTTATTTTAATACATAAAACAAATAAAAATAAATTTATCTTCACGTACACTTTATTTTAATACATAACACAAATAAAAATAAATCTATCTTCACGTACACTTTATTTTAATACATAAAACAAATAAAAATAAATTTATCTTCACGTACACTTTATTTTAATACATAAAACAAATAAAAATAAATTTATCTTCACGTACACTTTATTTTAATACATAAAACAAATAAAAGTAAATTTATCTTCACGTACACTTTATTTTAATACATAAAACAAATAAAAGTAAATTTATCTTCACGTACACTTTATTTTAATACATAAAACAAATAAAAGTAAATTTATCTTCACGTACACTTTATTTTAATACATAAAACAAATAAAAGTAAATTTATCTTCACGTACACATTATTTTAATACATAAGACAAATAAAAATAAATTTATCTTCACGTACACTTTATTTTAATATATAAAACAAATAAAAATAAATTTATCTTCACGAACACTTTATTTTAATACATAAAACAAATAAAAATAAATTTATCTTCACGTACACTTTATTTTAATACATAAAACAAATAAAAATAAATTTATCTTCACGTACACTTTATTTTAATACATAAAACAAATAAAAATAAATCTATCTTCACGTACACTTTATTTTAATTCATAAAACAAATAAAAATAAATTTATCTTCACGTACACTTTATTTTAATACATAAAACAAATAAAAATAAATTTATCTTCACGTACACTTTATTTTAATACATGAAACAAATAAAAATAAATTTATCTTCACGTACACTTTATTTTAATACATAAAACAAATAAAAGTAAATTTATCTTCACGTACACTTTATTTTAATACATAAAACAAATAAAAGTAAATTTATCTTCACGTACACTTTATTTTAATACATAAAACAAATAAAAGTAAATTTATCTTCACGTACACTTTATTTTAATACATAAAACAAATAAAAGTAAATTTATCTTCACGTACACATTATTTTAATACATAAGACAAATAAAAATAAATTTATCTTCACGTACACTTTATTTTAATACATAAAACAAATAAAAATAAATGTATCTTCACGTACACTTTATTTTAATACATAAAACAAATAAAAATAAATTTATCTTCACGTACACTTTATTTTAATACATAAAACAAATAAAAATAAATTTATCTTCACGTACACTTTATTTTAATACATAACACAAATAAAAATAAATCTATCTTCACGTACACTTTATTTTAATACATAAAACAAATAAAAATAAATTTATCTTCACGTACACTTTATTTTAATACATAAAACAAATAAAAATAAGTTTATCTTCACGTACACTTTATTTAAATACATAAAACAATTAAAAATAAATTTATCTTCACGTACACTTTATTTTAATACATAAAACAAATAAAAATAAATTTATCTTCACGTACACTTTATTTTAATACATAAAACAAATAAAAATAAATTTATCTTCACGTACACTTTATTTTAATACATAACACAAATAAAAATAAATCTATCTTCACGTACACTTTATTTTAATACATAAAACAAATAAAAATAAATTTATCTTCACGTACACATTATTTTAATACATAAAACAAATAAAAATAAATTTATCTTCACGTACACTTTATTTAAATACATAAAACAATTAAAAATAAATTTATCTTCACGTACACTTTATTTTAATACATAAAACAAATAAAAATAAATTTATCTTCACGTACACTTTATTTTAATACATAAAACAAATAAAAATAAATTTATCTTCACGTACACTTTATTTTAATACATAAAACAAATAAAAATAAATTTATCTTCACGTACACTTTATTTTAATACATAAAACAAATAAAAGTAAATTTATCTTCACGTACACTTTATTTTAATACATAAAACAAATAAGAGTAAATTTATCTTCACGTACACTTGATTTTAATACATAAAACAAATAAAAGTAAATTTATCTTCACGTACACTTTATTTTAATTCATAAAACAAATAAAAGTAAATTTATCTTCACGTACACATTATTTTAATACATAAGACAAATAAAAATAAATTTATCTTCACGTACACTTTATTTTAATACATAAAACAAATAAAAATAAATTTATCTTCACGGACACTTTATTTTAATACATAAAACAAATAAAAATAAATTTATCTTCACGTACACTTTATTTTAATACATAAAACAAATAAAAATAAATTTATCTTCACGTACACTTTATTTTAATACATAAAACAAATAAAAATAAATTTATCTTCACGTACACTTTATTTTAATACATAAAACAAATAAAAATAAATTTATCTTCACGTACACTTTATTTTAATACATAAAACAAATAAAAATAAATTTATCTTCACGTACACTTTATTTTAATACATAAAACAAATAAAAATACATTTATCTTCACGTACACTTTATTTTAATACATAAAACAAATAAAAGTAAATTTATCTTCGCGTACACTTTATTTTAATACATAAAACAAATAAAAGTAAATTTATCTTCACGTACACTTTATTTTAATACATAAAACAAATAAAAATAAATTTATCTTCACGTACACTTTATTTTAATACATAAAACAAATAAAAATAAATTTATCTTCACGTACACTTTATTTTAATACATAACACAAATAAAAATAAATCTATCTTCACGTACACTTTATTTTAATACATGAAACAAATAAAAATAAATTTATCTTCACGTACACTTTATTTTAATACATAAAACAAATAAAAGTAAATTTATCTTCACGTACACTTTATTTTAATACATAAAACAAATAAAAGTAAATTTATCTTCACGTACACTTTATTTTAATACATAAAACAAATAAAAGTAAATTTATCTTCACGTACACTTTATTTTAATACATAAAACAAATAAAAGTAAATTTATCTTCACGTACACATTATTTTAATACATAAGACAAATAAAAATAAATTTATCTTCACGTACACTTTATTTTAATACATAAAACAAATAAAAATAAATGTATCTTCACGTACACTTTATTTTAATACATAAAACAAATAAAAATAAATTTATCTTCACGTACACTTTATTTTAATACATAAAACAAATAAAAATAAATTTATCTTCACGTACACTTTATTTTAATACATAACACAAATAAAAATAAATCTATCTTCACGTACACTTTATTTTAATACATAAAACAAATAAAAATAAATTTATCTTCACGTACACTTTATTTTAATACATAAAACAAATAAAAATAAGTTTATCTTCACGTACACTTTATTTAAATACATAAAACAATTAAAAATAAATTTATCTTCACGTACACTTTATTTTAATACATAAAACAAATAAAAATAAATTTATCTTCACGTACACTTTATTTTAATACATAAAACAAATAAAAATAAATTTATCTTCACGTACACTTTATTTTAATACATAACACAAATAAAAATAAATCTATCTTCACGTACACTTTATTTTAATACATAAAACAAATAAAAATAAATTTATCTTCACGTACACTTTATTTTAATACATAAAACAAATAAAAATAAATTTATCTTCACGTACACTTTATTTTAATACATAAAACAAATAAAAGTAAATTTATCTTCACGTACACTTTATTTTAATACATAAAACAAATAAAAGTAAATTTATCTTCACGTACACTTTATTTTAATACATAAAACAAATAAAAGTAAATTTATCTTCACGTACACTTTATTTTAATACATAAAACAAATAAAAGTAAATTTATCTTCACGTACACATTATTTTAATACATAAGACAAATAAAAATAAATTTATCTTCACGTACACTTTATTTTAATATATAAAACAAATAAAAATAAATTTATCTTCACGAACACTTTATTTTAATACATAAAACAAATAAAAATAAATTTATCTTCACGTACACTTTATTTTAATACATAAAACAAATAAAAATAAATTTATCTTCACGTACACTTTATTTTAATACATAAAACAAATAAAAATAAATCTATCTTCACGTACACTTTATTTTAATTCATAAAACAAATAAAAATAAATTTATCTTCACGTACACTTTATTTTAATACATAAAACAAATAAAAATAAATTTATCTTCACGTACACTTTATTTTAATACATGAAACAAATAAAAATAAATTTATCTTCACGTACACTTTATTTTAATACATAAAACAAATAAAAGTAAATTTATCTTCACGTACACTTTATTTTAATACATAAAACAAATAAAAGTAAATTTATCTTCACGTACACTTTATTTTAATACATAAAACAAATAAAAGTAAATTTATCTTCACGTACACTTTATTTTAATACATAAAACAAATAAAAGTAAATTTATCTTCACGTACACATTATTTTAATACATAAGACAAATAAAAATAAATTTATCTTCACGTACACTTTATTTTAATACATAAAACAAATAAAAATAAATGTATCTTCACGTACACTTTATTTTAATACATAAAACAAATAAAAATAAATTTATCTTCACGTACACTTTATTTTAATACATAAAACAAATGAAAATAAATTTATCTTCACGTACACTTTATTTTAATACATAACACAAATAAAAATAAATCTATCTTCACGTACACTTTATTTTAATACATAAAACAAATAAAAATAAATTTATCTTCACGTACACTTTATTTTAATACATAAAACAAATAAAAATAAGTTTATCTTCACGTACACTTTATTTAAATACATAAAACAATTAAAAATAAATTTATCTTCACGTACACTTTATTTTAATACATAAAACAAATAAAAATAAATTTATCTTCACGTACACTTTATTTTAATACATAAAACAAATAAAAATAAATTTATCTTCACGTACACTTTATTTTAATACATAACATAAATAAAAATAAATCTATCTTCACGTACACTTTATTTTAATACATAAAACAAATAAAAATAAATTTATCTTCACGTACACATTATTTTAATACATAAAACAAATAAAAATAAATTTATCTTCACGTACATTTTATTTTAATACATAAAACAAATAAAAATAAATTTATCTTCACGTACACTTTATTTTAATACATAAAACAAATAAAAATAAATTTATCTTCACGTACACTTTATTTTAATACATAAAACAAATAAAAATAAATTTATCTTCACGTACACTTTATTTTAATACATAAAACAAATAAAAATAAATTTATCTTCACGTACACTTTATTTTAATACATAAAACAAATAAAAATAAATTTATCTTCACGTACACTTTATTTTAATACATAAAACAAATAAAAGTAAATTTATCTTCACGTACACTTTATTTTAATACATAAAACAAATAAGAGTAAATTTATCTTCACGTACACTTGATTTTAATACATAAAACAAATAAAAGTAAATTTATCTTCACGTACACTTTATTTTAATTCATAAAACAAATAAAAGTAAATTTATCTTCACGTACACATTATTTTAATACATAAGACAAATAAAAATAAATTTATCTTCACGTACACTTTATTTTAATACATAAAACAAATAAAAATAAATTTATCTTCACGGACACTTTATTTTAATACATAAAACAAATAAAAATAAATTTATCTTCACGTACACTTTATTTTAATACATAAAACAAATAAAAATAAATTTATCTTCACGTACACTTTATTTTAATACATAAAACAAATAAAAATAAATTTATCTTCACGTACACTTTATTTTAATACATAAAACAAATAAAAATAAATTTATCTTCACGTACACTTTATTTTAATACATAAAACAAATAAAAATAAATTTATCTTCACGTACACTTTATTTTAATACATAAAACAAATAAAAATACATTTATCTTCACGTACACTTTATTTTAATACATAAAACAAATAAAAATAAATTTATCTTCACGTACACTTTATTTTAATACATAAAACAAATAAAAATAAATTTATCTTCACGTACACTTTATTTTAATACATAAAACAAATAAAAATACATTTATCTTCACGTACACTTTATTTTAATACATAAAACAAATAAAAATAAATTTATCTTCACGTACACTTTATTTTAATACATAAAACAAATAAAAATAAATTTATCTTCACGTACACTTTATTTTAATACATAAAACAAATAAAAGTAAATTTATCTTCACGTACACTTTATTTTAATACATAAAACAAATAAAAGTAAATTTATCTTCACGTACACTTTATTTTAATACATAAAACAAATAAAAGTAAATTTATCTTCACGTACACTTTATTTTAATACATAAAACAAATAAAAGTAAATTTATCTTCACGTACACATTATTTTAATACATAAGACAAATAAAAATAAATTTATCTTCACGTACACTTTATTTTAATATATAAAACAAATAAAAATAAATTTATCTTCACGAACACTTTATTTTAATACATAAAACAAATAAAAATAAATTTATCTTCACGTACACTTTATTTTAATACATAAAACAAATAAAAATAAATTTATCTTCACGTACACTTTATTTTAATACATAAAACAAATAAAAATAAATCTATCTTCACGTACACTTTATTTTAATTCATAAAACAAATAAAAATAAATTTATCTTCACGTACACTTTATTTTAATACATAAAACAAATAAAAATAAATTTATCTTCACGTACACTTTATTTTAATACATGAAACAAATAAAAATAAATTTATCTTCACGTACACTTTATTTTAATACATAAAACAAATAAAAGTAAATTTATCTTCACGTACACTTTATTTTAATACATAAAACAAATAAAAGTAAATTTATCTTCACGTACACTTTATTTTAATACATAAAACAAATAAAAGTAAATTTATCTTCACGTACACTTTATTTTAATACATAAAACAAATAAAAGTAAATTTATCTTCACGTACACATTATTTTAATACATAAGACAAATAAAAATAAATTTATCTTCACGTACACTTTATTTTAATACATAAAACAAATAAAAATAAATGTATCTTCACGTACACTTTATTTTAATACATAAAACAAATAAAAATAAATTTATCTTCACGTACACTTTATTTTAATACATAAAACAAATAAAAATAAATTTATCTTCACGTACACTTTATTTTAATACATAACACAAATAAAAATAAATCTATCTTCACGTACACTTTATTTTAATACATAAAACAAATAAAAATAAATTTATCTTCACGTACACTTTATTTTAATACATAAAACAAATAAAAATAAGTTTATCTTCACGTACACTTTATTTAAATACATAAAACAATTAAAAATAAATTTATCTTCACGTACACTTTATTTTAATACATAAAACAAATAAAAATAAATTTATCTTCACGTACACTTTATTTTAATACATAAAACAAATAAAAATAAATTTATCTTCACGTACACTTTATTTTAATACATAACACAAATAAAAATAAATCTATCTTCACGTACACTTTATTTTAATACATAAAACAAATAAAAATAAATTTATCTTCACGTACACATTATTTTAATACATAAAACAAATAAAAATAAATTTATCTTCACGTACATTTTATTTTAATACATAAAACAAATAAAAATAAATTTATCTTCACGTACACTTTATTTTAATACATAAAACAAATAAAAATAAATTTATCTTCACGTACACTTTATTTTAATACATAAAACAAATAAAAATAAATTTATCTTCACGTACACTTTATTTTAATACATAAAACAAATAAAAATAAATTTATCTTCACGTACACTTTATTTTAATACATAAAACAAATAAAAATAAATTTATCTTCACGTACACTTTATTTTAATACATAAAACAAATAAAAGTAAATTTATCTTCACGTACACTTTATTTTAATACATAAAACAAATAAGAGTAAATTTATCTTCACGTACACTTGATTTTAATACATAAAACAAATAAAAGTAAATTTATCTTCACGTACACTTTATTTTAATTCATAAAACAAATAAAAGTAAATTTATCTTCACGTACACATTATTTTAATACATAAGACAAATAAAAATAAATTTATCTTCACGTACACTTTATTTTAATACATAAAACAAATAAAAATAAATTTATCTTCACGGACACTTTATTTTAATACATAAAACAAATAAAAATAAATTTATCTTCACGTACACTTTATTTTAATACATAAAACAAATAAAAATAAATTTATCTTCACGTACACTTTATTTTAATACATAAAACAAATAAAAATAAATTTATCTTCACGTACACTTTATTTTAATACATAAAACAAATAAAAATAAATTTATCTTCACGTACACTTTATTTTAATACATAAAACAAATAAAAATAAATTTATCTTCACGTACACTTTATTTTAATACATAAAACAAATAAAAATACATTTATCTTCACGTACACTTTATTTTAATACATAAAACAAATAAAAGTAAATTTATCTTCGCGTACACTTTATTTTAATACATAAAACAAATAAAAGTAAATTTATCTTCACGTACACTTTATTTTAATACATAAAACAAATAAAAATAAATTTATCTTCACGTACACTTTATTTTAATACATAAAACAAATAAAAATAAATTTATCTTCACGTACACTTTATTTTAATACATAACACAAATAAAAATAAATCTATCTTCACGTACACTTTATTTTAATACATGAAACAAATAAAAATAAATTTATCTTCACGTACACTTTATTTTAATACATAAAACAAATAAAAGTAAATTTATCTTCACGTACACTTTATTTTAATACATAAAACAAATAAAAGTAAATTTATCTTCACGTACACTTTATTTTAATACATAAAACAAATAAAAGTAAATTTATCTTCACGTACACTTTATTTTAATACATAAAACAAATAAAAGTAAATTTATCTTCACGTACACATTATTTTAATACATAAGACAAATAAAAATAAATTTATCTTCACGTACACTTTATTTTAATACATAAAACAAATAAAAATAAATGTATCTTCACGTACACTTTATTTTAATACATAAAACAAATAAAAATAAATTTATCTTCACGTACACTTTATTTTAATACATAAAACAAATAAAAATAAATTTATCTTCACGTACACTTTATTTTAATACATAACACAAATAAAAATAAATCTATCTTCACGTACACTTTATTTTAATACATAAAACAAATAAAAATAAATTTATCTTCACGTACACTTTATTTTAATACATAAAACAAATAAAAATAAGTTTATCTTCACGTACACTTTATTTAAATACATAAAACAATTAAAAATAAATTTATCTTCACGTACACTTTATTTTAATACATAAAACAAATAAAAATAAATTTATCTTCACGTACACTTTATTTTAATACATAAAACAAATAAAAATAAATTTATCTTCACGTACACTTTATTTTAATACATAACACAAATAAAAATAAATCTATCTTCACGTACACTTTATTTTAATACATAAAACAAATAAAAATAAATTTATCTTCACGTACACTTTATTTTAATACATAAAACAAATAAAAATAAATTTATCTTCACGTACACTTTATTTTAATACATAAAACAAATAAAAGTAAATTTATCTTCACGTACACTTTATTTTAATACATAAAACAAATAAAAGTAAATTTATCTTCACGTACACTTTATTTTAATACATAAAACAAATAAAAGTAAATTTATCTTCACGTACACTTTATTTTAATACATAAAACAAATAAAAGTAAATTTATCTTCACGTACACATTATTTTAATACATAAGACAAATAAAAATAAATTTATCTTCACGTACACTTTATTTTAATATATAAAACAAATAAAAATAAATTTATCTTCACGAACACTTTATTTTAATACATAAAACAAATAAAAATAAATTTATCTTCACGTACACTTTATTTTAATACATAAAACAAATAAAAATAAATTTATCTTCACGTACACTTTATTTTAATACATAAAACAAATAAAAATAAATCTATCTTCACGTACACTTTATTTTAATTCATAAAACAAATAAAAATAAATTTATCTTCACGTACACTTTATTTTAATACATAAAACAAATAAAAATAAATTTATCTTCACGTACACTTTATTTTAATACATGAAACAAATAAAAATAAATTTATCTTCACGTACACTTTATTTTAATACATAAAACAAATAAAAGTAAATTTATCTTCACGTACACTTTATTTTAATACATAAAACAAATAAAAGTAAATTTATCTTCACGTACACTTTATTTTAATACATAAAACAAATAAAAGTAAATTTATCTTCACGTACACTTTATTTTAATACATAAAACAAATAAAAGTAAATTTATCTTCACGTACACATTATTTTAATACATAAGACAAATAAAAATAAATTTATCTTCACGTACACTTTATTTTAATACATAAAACAAATAAAAATAAATGTATCTTCACGTACACTTTATTTTAATACATAAAACAAATAAAAATAAATTTATCTTCACGTACACTTTATTTTAATACATAAAACAAATAAAAATAAATTTATCTTCACGTACACTTTATTTTAATACATAACACAAATAAAAATAAATCTATCTTCACGTACACTTTATTTTAATACATAAAACAAATAAAAATAAATTTATCTTCACGTACACTTTATTTTAATACATAAAACAAATAAAAATAAGTTTATCTTCACGTACACTTTATTTAAATACATAAAACAATTAAAAATAAATTTATCTTCACGTACACTTTATTTTAATACATAAAACAAATAAAAATAAATTTATCTTCACGTACACTTTATTTTAATACATAAAACAAATAAAAATAAATTTATCTTCACGTACACTTTATTTTAATACATAACACAAATAAAAATAAATCTATCTTCACGTACACTTTATTTTAATACATAAAACAAATAAAAATAAATTTATCTTCACGTACACATTATTTTAATACATAAAACAAATAAAAATAAATTTATCTTCACGTACATTTTATTTTAATACATAAAACAAATAAAAATAAATTTATCTTCACGTACACTTTATTTTAATACATAAAACAAATAAAAATAAATTTATCTTCACGTACACTTTATTTTAATACATAAAACAAATAAAAATAAATTTATCTTCACGTACACTTTATTTTAATACATAAAACAAATAAAAATAAATTTATCTTCACGTACACTTTATTTTAATACATAAAACAAATAAAAATACATTTATCTTCACGTACACTTTATTTTAATACATAAAACAAATAAAAGTAAATTTATCTTCACGTACACTTTATTTTAATACATAAAACAAATAAAAGTAAATTTATCTTCACGTACACTTTATTTTAATACATAAAACAAATAAAAATAAATTTATCTTCACGTACACTTTATTTTAATACATAAAACAAATAAAAATAAATTTATCTTCACGTACACTTTATTTTAATACATAACACAAATAAAAATAAATCTATCTTCACGTACACTTTATTTTAATACATAAAACAAATAAAAATAAATTTATCTTCACGTACACTTTATTTTAATACATAAAACAAATAAAAATAAATTTATCTTCACGTACACTTTATTTTAATACAAAAAACAAATAGAAATAAATTTATCTTCACGTACACTTTATTTTAATACATAAACAAATAAAAATAAATTTATCTTCACGTACACTTTATTTTAATATATAAAACAAATAAAAATAAATTTATCTTCACGTACACTTTATTTTAATACATAAAACAAATAAAAATAAATTTATCTTCACGTACACTTTATTTTAATACATAAAACAAATAAAAATAAATTTATCTTCACGTACACTTTATTTTAATACATAAAACAAATAAAAATAAATTTATCTTCACGTACACTTTATTTTAATACATAAAACAAATAAAAATAAATTTATCTTCACGTACACTTTATTTTAATACATAAAACAAATAAAAGTAAATTTATCTTCACGTACACTTTATTTTAATACATAAAACAAATAAAAGTAAATTTATCTTCACGTACACTTTATTTTAATACATAAAACAAATAAAAGTAAATTTATCTTCACGTACACTTTATTTTAATACATAAAACAAATAAAAGTAAATTTATCTTCACGTACACATTATTTTAATACATAAGACAAATAAAAATAAATTTATCTTCACGTACACTTTATTTTAATATATAAAACAAATAAAAATAAATTTATCTTCACGAACACTTTATTTTAATACATAAAACAAATAAAAATAAATTTATCTTCACGTACACTTTATTTTAATACATAAAACAAATAAAAATAAATTTATCTTCACGTACACTTTATTTTAATACATAAAACAAATAAAAATAAATCTATCTTCACGTACACTTTATTTTAATACATAAAACAAATAAAAATAAATTTATCTTCACGTACACTTTATTTTAATACATAAAACAAATAAAAATAAATTTATCTTCACGTACACTTTATTTTAATACATGAAACAAATAAAAATAAATTTATCTTCACGTACACTTTATTTTAATACATAAAACAAATAAAAGTAAATTTATCTTCACGTACACTTTATTTTAATACATAAAACAAATAAAAGTAAATTTATCTTCACGTACACTTTATTTTAATACATAAAACAAATAAAAGTAAATTTATCTTCACGTACACTTTATTTTAATACATAAAACAAATAAAAGTAAATTTATCTTCACGTACACATTATTTTAATACATAAGACAAATAAAAATAAATTTATCTTCACGTACACTTTATTTTAATACATAAAACAAATAAAAATAAATGTATCTTCACGTACACTTTATTTTAATACATAAAACAAATAAAAATAAATTTATCTTCACGTACACTTTATTTTAATACATAAAACAAATAAAAATAAATTTATTCTTCACGTACACTTTATTTTAATACATAACACAAATAAAAATAAATCTATCTTCACGTACACTTTATTTTAATACATAAAACAAATAAAAATAAATTTATCTTCAGGTACACTTTATTTTAATACATAAAACAAATAAAAATAAGTTTATCTTCACGTACACTTTATTTAAATACATAAAACAAATAAAAATAAATTTATCTTCACGTACACTTTATTTTAATACATAAAACAAATAAAAATAAATTTATCTTCACGTACACTTTATTTTAATACATAAAACAAATAAAAATAAATTTATCTTCACGTACACTTTATTTTAATACATAAAACAAATAAAAATAAATTTATCTTCACGTACACTTTATTTTAATACATAAAACAAATAAAAGTAAATTTATCTTCACGTACACTTTATTTTAATACATAAAACAAATAAAAGTAAATTTATCTTCACGTACACTTTATTTTAATACATAAAACAAATAAAAGTAAATTTATCTTCACGTACACTTTATTTTAATACATAAAACAAATAAAAGTAAATTTATCTTCACGTACACATTATTTTAATACATAAGACAAATAAAAATAAATTTATCTTCACGTACACTTTATTTTAATATATAAAACAAATAAAAATAAATTTATCTTCACGAACACTTTATTTTAATACATAAAACAAATAAAAATAAATTTATCTTCACGTACACTTTATTTTAATACATAAAACAAATAAAAATAAATTTATCTTCACGTACACTTTATTTTAATACATAAAACAAATAAAAATAAATCTATCTTCACGTACACTTTATTTTAATACATAAAACAAATAAAAATAAATTTATCTTCACGTACACTTTATTTTAATACATAAAACAAATAAAAATAAATTTATCTTCACGTACACTTTATTTTAATACATGAAACAAATAAAAATAAATTTATCTTCACGTACACTTTATTTTAATACATAAAACAAATAAAAGTAAATTTATCTTCACGTACACTTTATTTTAATACATAAAACAAATAAAAGTAAATTTATCTTCACGTACACTTTATTTTAATACATAAAACAAATAAAAGTAAATTTATCTTCACGTACACTTTATTTTAATACATAAAACAAATAAAAGTAAATTTATCTTCACGTACACATTATTTTAATACATAAGACAAATAAAAATAAATTTATCTTCACGTACACTTTATTTTAATACATAAAACAAATAAAAATAAATGTATCTTCACGTACACTTTATTTTAATACATAAAACAAATAAAAATAAATTTATCTTCACGTACACTTTATTTTAATACATAAAACAAATAAAAATAAATTTATTCTTCACGTACACTTTATTTTAATACATAACACAAATAAAAATAAATCTATCTTCACGTACACTTTATTTTAATACATAAAACAAATAAAAATAAATTTATCTTCAGGTACACTTTATTTTAATACATAAAACAAATAAAAATAAGTTTATCTTCACGTACACTTTATTTAAATACATAAAACAAATAAAAATAAATTTATCTTCACGTACACTTTATTTTAATACATAAAACAAATAAAAATAAATTTATCTTCACGTACACTTTATTTTAATACATAACACAAATAAAAATAAATCTATCTTCACGTACACTTTATTTTAATACATAAAACAAATAAAAATAAATTTATCTTCACGTACACTTTATTTTAATACATAAAACAAATAAAAATAAATTTATCTTCACGTACACTTTATTTTAATACATAAAACAAATAAAAGTAAATTTATCTTCACGTACACTTTATTTTAATACATAAAACAAATAAAAGTAAATTTATCTTCACGTACACTTTATTTTAATACATAAAACAAATAAAAGTAAATTTATCTTCACGTACACTTTATTTTAATACATAAAACAAATAAAAGTAAATTTATCTTCACGTACACATTATTTTAATACATAAGACAAATAAAAATAAATTTATCTTCACGTACACTTTATTTTAATATATAAAACAAATAAAAATAAATTTATCTTCACGAACACTTTATTTTAATACATAAAACAAATAAAAATAAATTTATCTTCACGTACACTTTATTTTAATACATAAAACAAATAAAAATAAATTTATCTTCACGTACACTTTATTTTAATACATAAAACAAATAAAAATAAATTTATCTTCACGTACACTTTATTTTAATACATAAAACAAATAAAAATAAATTTATCTTCACGTACACTTTATTTTAATACATAAAACAAATAAAAATACATTTATCTTCACGTACACTTTATTTTAATACATAAAACAAATAAAAGTAAATTTATCTTCACGTACACTTTATTTTAATACATAAAACAAATAAAAGTAAATTTATCTTCACGTACACTTTATTTTAATACATAAAACAAATAAAAATAAATTTATCTTCACGTACACTTTATTTTAATACATAAAACAAATAAAAATAAATTTATCTTCACGTACACTTTATTTTAATACATAACACAAATAAAAATAAATCTATCTTCACGTACACTTTATTTTAATACATAAAACAAATAAAAATAAATTTATCTTCACGTACACTTTATTTTAATACATAAAACAAATAAAAATAAATTTATCTTCACGTACACTTTATTTTAATACAAAAAACAAATAGAAATAAATTTATCTTCACGTACACTTTATTTTAATACATAAACAAATAAAAATAAATTTATCTTCACGTACACTTTATTTTAATATATAAAACAAATAAAAATAAATTTATCTTCACGTACACTTTATTTTAATACATAAAACAAATAAAAATAAATTTATCTTCACGTACACTTTATTTTAATACATAAAACAAATAAAAATAAATTTATCTTCACGTACACTTTATTTTAATACATAAAACAAATAAAAATAAATTTATCTTCACGTACACTTTATTTTAATACATAAAACAAATAAAAATAAATTTATCTTCACGTACACTTTATTTTAATACATAAAACAAATAAAAGTAAATTTATCTTCACGTACACTTTATTTTAATACATAAAACAAATAAAAGTAAATTTATCTTCACGTACACTTTATTTTAATACATAAAACAAATAAAAGTAAATTTATCTTCACGTACACTTTATTTTAATACATAAAACAAATAAAAGTAAATTTATCTTCACGTACACATTATTTTAATACATAAGACAAATAAAAATAAATTTATCTTCACGTACACTTTATTTTAATATATAAAACAAATAAAAATAAATTTATCTTCACGAACACTTTATTTTAATACATAAAACAAATAAAAATAAATTTATCTTCACGTACACTTTATTTTAATACATAAAACAAATAAAAATAAATTTATCTTCACGTACACTTTATTTTAATACATAAAACAAATAAAAATAAATCTATCTTCACGTACACTTTATTTTAATACATAAAACAAATAAAAATAAATTTATCTTCACGTACACTTTATTTTAATACATAAAACAAATAAAAATAAATTTATCTTCACGTACACTTTATTTTAATACATGAAACAAATAAAAATAAATTTATCTTCACGTACACTTTATTTTAATACATAAAACAAATAAAAGTAAATTTATCTTCACGTACACTTTATTTTAATACATAAAACAAATAAAAGTAAATTTATCTTCACGTACACTTTATTTTAATACATAAAACAAATAAAAGTAAATTTATCTTCACGTACACTTTATTTTAATACATAAAACAAATAAAAGTAAATTTATCTTCACGTACACATTATTTTAATACATAAGACAAATAAAAATAAATTTATCTTCACGTACACTTTATTTTAATACATAAAACAAATAAAAATAAATGTATCTTCACGTACACTTTATTTTAATACATAAAACAAATAAAAATAAATTTATCTTCACGTACACTTTATTTTAATACATAAAACAAATAAAAATAAATTTATCTTCACGTACACTTTATTTTAATACATAACACAAATAAAAATAAATCTATCTTCACGTACACTTTATTTTAATACATAAAACAAATAAAAATAAATTTATCTTCACGTACACTTTATTTTAATACATAAAACAAATAAAAATAAGTTTATCTTCACGTACACTTTATTTAAATACATAAAACAATTAAAAATAAATTTATCTTCACGTACACTTTATTTTAATACATAAAACAAATAAAAATAAATTTATCTTCACGTACACTTTATTTTAATACATAAAACAAATAAAAATAAATTTATCTTCACGTACACTTTATTTTAATACATAACACAAATAAAAATAAATCTATCTTCACGTACACTTTATTTTAATACATAAAACAAATAAAAATAAATTTATCTTCACGTACACTTTATTTTAATACATAAAACAAATAAAAATAATTTTATCTTCACGTACACTTTATTTTAATACATAAAACAAATAAAAGTAAATTTATCTTCACGTACACTTTATTTTAATACATAAAACAAATAAAAGTAAATTTATCTTCACGTACACTTTATTTTAATACATAAAACAAATAAAAGTAAATTTATCTTCACGTACACTTTATTTTAATACATAAAACAAATAAAAGTAAATTTATCTTCACGTACACATTATTTTAATACATAAGACAAATAAAAATAAATTTATCTTCACGTACACTTTATTTTAATATATAAAACAAATAAAAATAAATTTATCTTCACGAACACTTTATTTTAATACATAAAACAAATAAAAATAAATTTATCTTCACGTACACTTTATTTTAATACATAAAACAAATAAAAATAAATTTATCTTCACGTACACTTTATTTTAATACATAAAACAAATAAAAATAAATCTATCTTCACGTACACTTTATTTTAATTCATAAAACAAATAAAAATAAATTTATCTTCACGTACACTTTATTTTAATACATAAAACAAATAAAAATAAATTTATCTTCACGTACACTTTATTTTAATACATGAAACAAATAAAAATAAATTTATCTTCACGTACACTTTATTTTAATACATAAAACAAATAAAAGTAAATTTATCTTCACGTACACTTTATTTTAATACATAAAACAAATAAAAGTAAATTTATCTTCACGTACACTTTATTTTAATACATAAAACAAATAAAAGTAAATTTATCTTCACGTACACTTTATTTTAATACATAAAACAAATAAAAGTAAATTTATCTTCACGTACACATTATTTTAATACATAAGACAAATAAAAATAAATTTATCTTCACGTACACTTTATTTTAATACATAAAACAAATAAAAATAAATGTATCTTCACGTACACTTTATTTTAATACATAAAACAAATAAAAATAAATTTATCTTCACGTACACTTTATTTTAATACATAAAACAAATAAAAATAAATTTATCTTCACGTACACTTTATTTTAATACATAACACAAATAAAAATAAATCTATCTTCACGTACACTTTATTTTAATACATAAAACAAATAAAAATAAATTTATCTTCACGTACACTTTATTTTAATACATAAAACAAATAAAAATAAGTTTATCTTCACGTACACTTTATTTAAATACATAAAACAATTAAAAATAAATTTATCTTCACGTACACTTTATTTTAATACATAAAACAAATAAAAATAAATTTATCTTCACGTACACTTTATTTTAATACATAAAACATATAAAAATAAATTTATCTTCACGTACACTTTATTTTAATACATAAAACAAATAAAAATAAATTTATCTTCACGTACACTTTATTTTAATACATAAAACAAATAGAAATAAATTTATCTTCACGTACACTTTATTTTAATACATAAAACAAATAAAAATAAATTTATCTTCACGTACACTTTATTTTAATACATAAAACAAATAAAAATAAATTTATCTTCACGTACACTTTATTTAAATACATAAAACAAATAAAAATAAATTTATCTTCACGTACACTTTATTTTAATACATAAAACAAATAAAAATAAATTTATCTTCACGTACACTTTATTTTAATACATAAAACAAATAAAAATAAATTTATCTTCACGTACACTTTATTTTAATACATAAAACAAATAAAAATAAATTTATCTTCACGTACACTTTATTTTAATACATAAAACAAATAAAAATAAATTTATCTTCAAGTACACTTTATTTTAATACATAAAACAAATAAAAATAAATTTATCTTCACGTACACTTTATTTTAATACATAAAACAAATAAAAATAAATTTATCTTCACGTACACTTTATTTTAATACATGAAACAAATAAAAATAAATTTATCTTCACGTACACTTTATTTTAATACATAAAACAAATAAAAATAAATTTATCTTCACGTACACTTTATTTTAATACATAACACAAATAAAAATAAATCTATCTTCACGTACACTTTATTTTAATACATAAAACAAATAAAAATAAATTTATCTTCACGTACACTTTATTTTAATACATAAAACAAATAAAAATAAATTTATCTTCACGTACACTTTATTTTAATACATAAAACAAATAAAAGTAAATTTATCTTCACGTACACTTTATTTTAATACATAAAACAAATAAAAGTAAATTTATCTTCACGTACACTTTATTTTAATACATAAAACAAATAAAAGTAAATTTATCTTCACGTACACTTTATTTTAATACATAAAACAAATAAAAGTAAATTTATCTTCACGTACACATTATTTTAATACATAAGACAAATAAAAATAAATTTATCTTCACGTACACTTTATTTTAATATATAAAACAAATAAAAATAAATTTATCTTCACGAACACTTTATTTTAATACATAAAACAAATAAAAATAAATTTATCTTCACGTACACTTTATTTTAATACATAAAACAAATAAAAATAAATCTATCTTCACGTACACTTTATTTTAATACATAAAACAAATAAAAATAAATTTATCTTCACGTACACTTTATTTTAATACATAAAACAAATAAAAATAAATTTATCTTCACGTACACTTTATTTTAATACATAAAACAAATAAAAGTAAATTTATCTTCACGTACACTTTATTTTAATACATAAAACAAATAAAAGTAAATTTATCTTCACGTACACTTTATTTTAATACATAAAACAAATAAAAGTAAATTTATCTTCACGTACACTTTATTTTAATACATAAAACAAATAAAAGTAAATTTATCTTCACGTACACATTATTTTAATACATAAGACAAATAAAAATAAATTTATCTTCACGTACACTTTATTTTAATATATAAAACAAATAAAAATAAATTTATCTTCACGAACACTTTATTTTAATACATAAAACAAATAAAAATAAATTTATCTTCACGTACACTTTATTTTAATACATAAAACAAATAAAAATAAATTTATCTTCACGTACACTTTATTTTAATACATAAAACAAATAAAAATAAATTTATCTTCACGTACACTTTATTTTAATACATAAAACAAATAAAAATAAATTTATCTTCACGTACACTTTATTTTAATACATAAAACAAATAAAAATACATTTATCTTCACGTACACTTTATTTTAATACATAAAACAAATAAAAGTAAATTTATCTTCACGTACACTTTATTTTAATACATAAAACAAATAAAAGTAAATTTATCTTCACGTACACTTTATTTTAATACATAAAACAAATAAAAATAAATTTATCTTCACGTACACTTTATTTTAATACATAAAACAAATAAAAATAAATTTATCTTCACGTACACTTTATTTTAATACATAACACAAATAAAAATAAATCTATCTTCACGTACACTTTATTTTAATACATAAAACAAATAAAAATAAATTTATCTTCACGTACACTTTATTTTAATACATAAAACAAATAAAAATAAATTTATCTTCACGTACACTTTATTTTAATACAAAAAACAAATAGAAATAAATTTATCTTCACGTACACTTTATTTTAATACATAAACAAATAAAAATAAATTTATCTTCACGTACACTTTATTTTAATATATAAAACAAATAAAAATAAATTTATCTTCACGTACACTTTATTTTAATACATAAAACAAATAAAAATAAATTTATCTTCACGTACACTTTATTTTAATACATAAAACAAATAAAAATAAATTTATCTTCACGTACACTTTATTTTAATACATAAAACAAATAAAAATAAATTTATCTTCACGTACACTTTATTTTAATACATAAAACAAATAAAAATAAATTTATCTTCACGTACACTTTATTTTAATACATAAAACAAATAAAAGTAAATTTATCTTCACGTACACTTTATTTTAATACATAAAACAAATAAAAGTAAATTTATCTTCACGTACACTTTATTTTAATACATAAAACAAATAAAAGTAAATTTATCTTCACGTACACTTTATTTTAATACATAAAACAAATAAAAGTAAATTTATCTTCACGTACACATTATTTTAATACATAAGACAAATAAAAATAAATTTATCTTCACGTACACTTTATTTTAATATATAAAACAAATAAAAATAAATTTATCTTCACGAACACTTTATTTTAATACATAAAACAAATAAAAATAAATTTATCTTCACGTACACTTTATTTTAATACATAAAACAAATAAAAATAAATTTATCTTCACGTACACTTTATTTTAATACATAAAACAAATAAAAATAAATCTATCTTCACGTACACTTTATTTTAATACATAAAACAAATAAAAATAAATTTATCTTCACGTACACTTTATTTTAATACATAAAACAAATAAAAATAAATTTATCTTCACGTACACTTTATTTTAATACATGAAACAAATAAAAATAAATTTATCTTCACGTACACTTTATTTTAATACATAAAACAAATAAAAGTAAATTTATCTTCACGTACACTTTATTTTAATACATAAAACAAATAAAAGTAAATTTATCTTCACGTACACTTTATTTTAATACATAAAACAAATAAAAGTAAATTTATCTTCACGTACACTTTATTTTAATACATAAAACAAATAAAAGTAAATTTATCTTCACGTACACATTATTTTAATACATAAGACAAATAAAAATAAATTTATCTTCACGTACACTTTATTTTAATACATAAAACAAATAAAAATAAATGTATCTTCACGTACACTTTATTTTAATACATAAAACAAATAAAAATAAATTTATCTTCACGTACACTTTATTTTAATACATAAAACAAATAAAAATAAATTTATCTTCACGTACACTTTATTTTAATACATAACACAAATAAAAATAAATCTATCTTCACGTACACTTTATTTTAATACATAAAACAAATAAAAATAAATTTATCTTCACGTACACTTTATTTTAATACATAAAACAAATAAAAATAAGTTTATCTTCACGTACACTTTATTTAAATACATAAAACAATTAAAAATAAATTTATCTTCACGTACACTTTATTTTAATACATAAAACAAATAAAAATAAATTTATCTTCACGTACACTTTATTTTAATACATAAAACAAATAAAAATAAATTTATCTTCACGTACACTTTATTTTAATACATAACACAAATAAAAATAAATCTATCTTCACGTACACTTTATTTTAATACATAAAACAAATAAAAATAAATTTATCTTCACGTACACTTTATTTTAATACATAAAACAAATAAAAATAAATTTATCTTCACGTACACTTTATTTTAATACATAAAACAAATAAAAGTAAATTTATCTTCACGTACACTTTATTTTAATACATAAAACAAATAAAAGTAAATTTATCTTCACGTACACTTTATTTTAATACATAAAACAAATAAAAGTAAATTTATCTTCACGTACACTTTATTTTAATACATAAAACAAATAAAAGTAAATTTATCTTCACGTACACATTATTTTAATACATAAGACAAATAAAAATAAATTTATCTTCACGTACACTTTATTTTAATATATAAAACAAATAAAAATAAATTTATCTTCACGAACACTTTATTTTAATACATAAAACAAATAAAAATAAATTTATCTTCACGTACACTTTATTTTAATACATAAAACAAATAAAAATAAATTTATCTTCACGTACACTTTATTTTAATACATAAAACAAATAAAAATAAATCTATCTTCACGTACACTTTATTTTAATTCATAAAACAAATAAAAATAAATTTATCTTCACGTACACTTTATTTTAATACATAAAACAAATAAAAATAAATTTATCTTCACGTACACTTTATTTTAATACATGAAACAAATAAAAATAAATTTATCTTCACGTACACTTTATTTTAATACATAAAACAAATAAAAGTAAATTTATCTTCACGTACACTTTATTTTAATACATAAAACAAATAAAAGTAAATTTATCTTCACGTACACTTTATTTTAATACATAAAACAAATAAAAGTAAATTTATCTTCACGTACACTTTATTTTAATACATAAAACAAATAAAAGTAAATTTATCTTCACGTACACATTATTTTAATACATAAGACAAATAAAAATAAATTTATCTTCACGTACACTTTATTTTAATACATAAAACAAATAAAAATAAATTTATCTTCACGTACACTTTATTTTAATACATAAAACAAATAAAAATAAATCTATCTTCACGTACACTTTATTTTAATACATAAAACAAATAAAAATAAATTTATCTTCACGTACACTTTATTTTAATACATAAAACAAATAAAAATAAATTTATCTTCACGTACACTTTATTTTAATACATGAAACAAATAAAAATAAATTTATCTTCACGTACACTTTATTTTAATACATAAAACAAATAAAAGTAAATTTATCTTCACGTACACTTTATTTTAATACATAAAACAAATAAAAGTAAATTTATCTTCACGTACACTTTATTTTAATACATAAAACAAATAAAAGTAAATTTATCTTCACGTACACTTTATTTTAATACATAAAACAAATAAAAGTAAATTTATCTTCACGTACACATTATTTTAATACATAAGACAAATAAAAATAAATTTATCTTCACGTACACTTTATTTTAATACATAAAACAAATAAAAATAAATGTATCTTCACGTACACTTTATTTTAATACATAAAACAAATAAAAATAAATTTATCTTCACGTACACTTTATTTTAATACATAAAACAAATAAAAATAAATTTATCTTCACGTACACTTTATTTTAATACATAACACAAATAAAAATAAATCTATCTTCACGTACACTTTATTTTAATACATAAAACAAATAAAAATAAATTTATCTTCACGTACACTTTATTTTAATACATAAAACAAATAAAAATAAGTTTATCTTCACGTACACTTTATTTAAATACATAAAACAATTAAAAATAAATTTATCTTCACGTACACTTTATTTTAATACATAAAACAAATAAAAATAAATTTATCTTCACGTACACTTTATTTTAATACATAAAACAAATAAAAATAAATTTATCTTCACGTACACTTTATTTTAATACATAACACAAATAAAAATAAATCTATCTTCACGTACACTTTATTTTAATACATAAAACAAATAAAAATAAATTTATCTTCACGTACACTTTATTTTAATACATAAAACAAATAAAAATAAATTTATCTTCACGTACACTTTATTTTAATACATAAAACAAATAAAAGTAAATTTATCTTCACGTACACTTTATTTTAATACATAAAACAAATAAAAGTAAATTTATCTTCACGTACACTTTATTTTAATACATAAAACAAATAAAAGTAAATTTATCTTCACGTACACTTTATTTTAATACATAAAACAAATAAAAGTAAATTTATCTTCACGTACACATTATTTTAATACATAAGACAAATAAAAATAAATTTATCTTCACGTACACTTTATTTTAATATATAAAACAAATAAAAATAAATTTATCTTCACGAACACTTTATTTTAATACATAAAACAAATAAAAATAAATTTATCTTCACGTACACTTTATTTTAATACATAAAACAAATAAAAATAAATTTATCTTCACGTACACTTTATTTTAATACATAAAACAAATAAAAATAAATCTATCTTCACGTACACTTTATTTTAATTCATAAAACAAATAAAAATAAATTTATCTTCACGTACACTTTATTTTAATACATAAAACAAATAAAAATAAATTTATCTTCACGTACACTTTATTTTAATACATGAAACAAATAAAAATAAATTTATCTTCACGTACACTTTATTTTAATACATAAAACAAATAAAAGTAAATTTATCTTCACGTACACTTTATTTTAATACATAAAACAAATAAAAGTAAATTTATCTTCACGTACACTTTATTTTAATACATAAAACAAATAAAAGTAAATTTATCTTCACGTACACTTTATTTTAATACATAAAACAAATAAAAGTAAATTTATCTTCACGTACACATTATTTTAATACATAAGACAAATAAAAATAAATTTATCTTCACGTACACTTTATTTTAATACATAAAACAAATAAAAATAAATGTATCTTCACGTACACTTTATTTTAATACATAAAACAAATAAAAATAAATTTATCTTCACGTACACTTTATTTTAATACATAAAACAAATAAAAATAAATTTATCTTCACGTACACTTTATTTTAATACATAACACAAATAAAAATAAATCTATCTTCACGTACACTTTATTTTAATACATAAAACAAATAAAAATAAATTTATCTTCACGTACACTTTATTTTAATACATAAAACAAATAAAAATAAGTTTATCTTCACGTACACTTTATTTAAATACATAAAACAATTAAAAATAAATTTATCTTCACGTACACTTTATTTTAATACATAAAACAAATAAAAATAAATTTATCTTCACGTACACTTTATTTTAATACATAAAACATATAAAAATAAATTTATCTTCACGTACACTTTATTTTAATACATAAAACAAATAAAAATAAATTTATCTTCACGTACACTTTATTTTAATACATAAAACAAATAGAAATAAATTTATCTTCACGTACACTTTATTTTAATACATAAAACAAATAAAAATAAATTTATCTTCACGTACACTTTATTTTAATACATAAAACAAATAAAAATAAATTTATCTTCACGTACACTTTATTTAAATACATAAAACAAATAAAAATAAATTTATCTTCACGTACACTTTATTTTAATACATAAAACAAATAAAAATAAATTTATCTTCACGTACACTTTATTTTAATACATAAAACAAATAAAAATAAATTTATCTTCACGTACACTTTATTTTAATACATAAAACAAATAAAAATAAATTTATCTTCACGTACACTTTATTTTAATACATAAAACAAATAAAAATAAATTTATCTTCAAGTACACTTTATTTTAATACATAAAACAAATAAAAATAAATTTATCTTCACGTACACTTTATTTTAATACATAAAACAAATAAAAATAAATTTATCTTCACGTACACTTTATTTTAATACATGAAACAAATAAAAATAAATTTATCTTCACGTACACTTTATTTTAATACATAAAACAAATAAAAATAAATTTATCTTCACGTACACTTTATTTTAATACATAACACAAATAAAAATAAATCTATCTTCACGTACACTTTATTTTAATACATAAAACAAATAAAAATAAATTTATCTTCACGTACACTTTATTTTAATACATAAAACAAATAAAAATAAATTTATCTTCACGTACACTTTATTTTAATACATAAAACAAATAAAAGTAAATTTATCTTCACGTACACTTTATTTTAATACATAAAACAAATAAAAGTAAATTTATCTTCACGTACACTTTATTTTAATACATAAAACAAATAAAAGTAAATTTATCTTCACGTACACTTTATTTTAATACATAAAACAAATAAAAGTAAATTTATCTTCACGTACACATTATTTTAATACATAAGACAAATAAAAATAAATTTATCTTCACGTACACTTTATTTTAATACATAAAACAAATAAAAATAAATGTATCTTCACGTACACTTTATTTTAATACATAAAACAAATAAAAATAAATTTATCTTCACGTACACTTTATTTTAATACATAAAACAAATAAAAATAAATTTATCTTCACGTACACTTTATTTTAATACATAACACAAATAAAAATAAATCTATCTTCACGTACACTTTATTTTAATACATAAAACAAATAAAAATAAATTTATCTTCACGTACACTTTATTTTAATACATAAAACAAATAAAAATAAGTTTATCTTCACGTACACTTTATTTAAATACATAAAACAATTAAAAATAAATTTATCTTCACGTACACTTTATTTTAATACATAAAACAAATAAAAATAAATTTATCTTCACGTACACTTTATTTTAATACATAAAACAAATAAAAATAAATTTATCTTCACGTACACTTTATTTTAATACATAACACAAATAAAAATAAATCTATCTTCACGTACACTTTATTTTAATACATAAAACAAATAAAAATAAATTTATCTTCACGTACACTTTATTTTAATACATAAAACAAATAAAAATAAATTTATCTTCACGTACACTTTATTTTAATACATAAAACAAATAAAAGTAAATTTATCTTCACGTACACTTTATTTTAATACATAAAACAAATAAAAGTAAATTTATCTTCACGTACACTTTATTTTAATACATAAAACAAATAAAAGTAAATTTATCTTCACGTACACTTTATTTTAATACATAAAACAAATAAAAGTAAATTTATCTTCACGTACACATTATTTTAATACATAAGACAAATAAAAATAAATTTATCTTCACGTACACTTTATTTTAATATATAAAACAAATAAAAATAAATTTATCTTCACGAACACTTTATTTTAATACATAAAACAAATAAAAATAAATTTATCTTCACGTACACTTTATTTTAATACATAAAACAAATAAAAATAAATTTATCTTCACGTACACTTTATTTTAATACATAAAACAAATAAAAATAAATCTATCTTCACGTACACTTTATTTTAATTCATAAAACAAATAAAAATAAATTTATCTTCACGTACACTTTATTTTAATACATAAAACAAATAAAAATAAATTTATCTTCACGTACACTTTATTTTAATACATGAAACAAATAAAAATAAATTTATCTTCACGTACACTTTATTTTAATACATAAAACAAATAAAAGTAAATTTATCTTCACGTACACTTTATTTTAATACATAAAACAAATAAAAGTAAATTTATCTTCACGTACACTTTATTTTAATACATAAAACAAATAAAAGTAAATTTATCTTCACGTACACTTTATTTTAATACATAAAACAAATAAAAGTAAATTTATCTTCACGTACACATTATTTTAATACATAAGACAAATAAAAATAAATTTATCTTCACGTACACTTTATTTTAATACATAAAACAAATAAAAATAAATGTATCTTCACGTACACTTTATTTTAATACATAAAACAAATAAAAATAAATTTATCTTCACGTACACTTTATTTTAATACATAAAACAAATAAAAATAAATTTATCTTCACGTACACTTTATTTTAATACATAACACAAATAAAAATAAATCTATCTTCACGTACACTTTATTTTAATACATAAAACAAATAAAAATAAATTTATCTTCACGTACACTTTATTTTAATACATAAAACAAATAAAAATAAGTTTATCTTCACGTACACTTTATTTAAATACATAAAACAATTAAAAATAAATTTATCTTCACGTACACTTTATTTTAATACATAAAACAAATAAAAATAAATTTATCTTCACGTACACTTTATTTTAATACATAAAACATATAAAAATAAATTTATCTTCACGTACACTTTATTTTAATACATAAAACAAATAAAAATAAATTTATCTTCACGTACACTTTATTTTAATACATAAAACAAATAGAAATAAATTTATCTTCACGTACACTTTATTTTAATACATAAAACAAATAAAAATAAATTTATCTTCACGTACACTTTATTTTAATACATAAAACAAATAAAAATAAATTTATCTTCACGTACACTTTATTTAAATACATAAAACAAATAAAAATAAATTTATCTTCACGTACACTTTATTTTAATACATAAAACAAATAAAAATAAATTTATCTTCACGTACACTTTATTTTAATACATAAAACAAATAAAAATAAATTTATCTTCACGTACACTTTATTTTAATACATAAAACAAATAAAAATAAATTTATCTTCACGTACACTTTATTTTAATACATAAAACAAATAAAAATAAATTTATCTTCAAGTACACTTTATTTTAATACATAAAACAAATAAAAATAAATTTATCTTCACGTACACTTTATTTTAATACATAAAACAAATAAAAATAAATTTATCTTCACGTACACTTTATTTTAATACATGAAACAAATAAAAATAAATTTATCTTCACGTACACTTTATTTTAATACATAAAACAAATAAAAATAAATTTATCTTCACGTACACTTTATTTTAATACATAACACAAATAAAAATAAATCTATCTTCACGTACACTTTATTTTAATACATAAAACAAATAAAAATAAATTTATCTTCACGTACACTTTATTTTAATACATAAAACAAATAAAAATAAATTTATCTTCACGTACACTTTATTTTAATACATAAAACAAATAAAAGTAAATTTATCTTCACGTACACTTTATTTTAATACATAAAACAAATAAAAGTAAATTTATCTTCACGTACACTTTATTTTAATACATAAAACAAATAAAAGTAAATTTATCTTCACGTACACTTTATTTTAATACATAAAACAAATAAAAGTAAATTTATCTTCACGTACACATTATTTTAATACATAAGACAAATAAAAATAAATTTATCTTCACGTACACTTTATTTTAATATATAAAACAAATAAAAATAAATTTATCTTCACGAACACTTTATTTTAATACATAAAACAAATAAAAATAAATTTATCTTCACGTACACTTTATTTTAATACATAAAACAAATAAAAATAAATTTATCTTCACGTACACTTTATTTTAATACATAAAACAAATAAAAATAAATCTATCTTCACGTACACTTTATTTTAATTCATAAAACAAATAAAAATAAATTTATCTTCACGTACACTTTATTTTAATACATAAAACAAATAAAAATAAATTTATCTTCACGTACACTTTATTTTAATACATGAAACAAATAAAAATAAATTTATCTTCACGTACACTTTATTTTAATACATAAAACAAATAAAAGTAAATTTATCTTCACGTACACTTTATTTTAATACATAAAACAAATAAAAGTAAATTTATCTTCACGTACACTTTATTTTAATACATAAAACAAATAAAAGTAAATTTATCTTCACGTACACTTTATTTTAATACATAAAACAAATAAAAGTAAATTTATCTTCACGTACACATTATTTTAATACATAAGACAAATAAAAATAAATTTATCTTCACGTACACTTTATTTTAATACATAAAACAAATAAAAATAAATGTATCTTCACGTACACTTTATTTTAATACATAAAACAAATAAGAATAAATTTATCTTCACGTACACTTTATTTTAATACATAAAACAAATAAAAATAAATTTATCTTCACGTACACTTTATTTTAATACATAACACAAATAAAAATAAATCTATCTTCACGTACACTTTATTTTAATACATAAAACAAATAAAAATAAATTTATCTTCACGTACACTTTATTTTAATACATAAAACAAATAAAAATAAGTTTATCTTCACGTACACTTTATTTAAATACATAAAACAATTAAAAATAAATTTATCTTCACGTACACTTTATTTTAATACATAAAACAAATAAAAATAAATTTATCTTCACGTACACTTTATTTTAATACATAAAACAAATAAAAATAAATTTATCTTCACGTACACTTTATTTTAATACATAACACAAATAAAAATAAATCTATCTTCACGTACACTTTATTTTAATACATAAAACAAATAAAAATAAATTTATCTTCACGTACACATTATTTTAATACATAAAACAAATAAAAATAAATTTATCTTCACGTACACTTTATTTAAATACATAAAACAATTAAAAATAAATTTATCTTCACGTACACTTTATTTTAATACATAAAACAAATAAAAGTAAATTTATCTTCACGTACACTTGATTTTAATACATAAAACAAATAAAAGTAAATTTATCTTCACGTACACTTTATTTTAATTCATAAAACAAATAAAAGTAAATTTATCTTCACGTACACATTATTTTAATACATAAGACAAATAAAAATAAATTTATCTTCACGTACACTTTATTTTAATACATAAAACAAATAAAAATAAATTTATCTTCACGGACACTTTATTTTAATACATAAAACAAATAAAAATAAATTTATCTTCACGTACACTTTATTTTAATACATAAAACAAATAAAAATAAATTTATCTTCACGTACACTTTATTTTAATACATAAAACAAATAAAAATAAATTTATCTTCACGTACACTTTATTTTAATACATAAAACAAATAAAAATAAATTTATCTTCACGTACACTTTATTTTAATACATAAAACAAATAAAAATAAATTTATCTTCACGTACACTTTATTTTAATACATAAAACAAATAAAAATACATTTATCTTCACGTACACTTTATTTTAATACATAAAACAAATAAAAGTAAATTTATCTTCACGTACACTTTATTTTAATACATAAAACAAATAAAAGTAAATTTATCTTCACGTACACTTTATTTTAATACATAAAACAAATAAAAGTAAATTTATCTTCACGTACACATTATTTTAATACATAAGACAAATAAAAATAAATTTATCTTCACGTACACTTTATTTTAATACATAAAACAAATAAAAATAAATGTATCTTCACGTACACTTTATTTTAATACATAAAACAAATAAAAATAAATTTATCTTCACGTACACTTTATTTTAATACATAAAACAAATAAAAATAAATTTATCTTCACGTACACTTTATTTTAATACATAACACAAATAAAAATAAATTTATCTTCACGTACACTTTATTTTAATACATAAAACAAATAAAAATAAATTTATCTTCACGTACACTTTATTTTAATACATAAAACAAATAAAAATAAATTTATCTTCACGTACACTTTATTTTAATACATAAAACAAATAAAAGTAAATTTATCTTCACGTACACTTTATTTTAATTCATAAAACAAATAAAAATAAATTTATCTTCACGTACACTTTATTTTAATACATAAAACAAATAAAAGTAAATTTATCTTCACGTACACATTATTTTAATACATAAGACAAATAAAAATAAATTTATCTTCACGTACACTTTATTTTAATACATAAAACAAATAAAAGTAAATTTATCTTCACGTACACTTTATTTTAATACATGAAACAAATAAAAGTAAATTTATCTTCACGTACACTTTATTTTAATACATAAAACAAATAAAAGTAAATTTATCTTCACGTACACATTATTTTAATACATAAGACAAATAAAAATAAATTTATCTTCCGTACACTTTATTTTAATACATAAAACAAATAAAAATAAATTTATCTTCACGTACACTTTATTTTAATACATAAAACAAATAAAAATAAATTTATCTTCACGTACACTTTATTTAGATACATAAAACAAATAAAAATAAATTTATCTTCACGTACACTTTATTTTAATACATAAAACAAATAAAAGTAAATTTATCTTCACATACACTTTATTTTAATACATAAAACAAATAAAAGTAAATTTATCTTCACGTACACTTTATTTTAATACATAAAACAAATAAAAATAAATTTATCTTCACGTACACTTTATTTTAATACATAAAACAAATAAAAATAAATTTATCTTCACGTACACTTTATTTTAATACATAAAACAAATAAAAATAAATTTATCTTCACGTACACTTTATTTTAATACATAAAACAAATAGAAATAAATTTATCTTCACGTACACTTTATTTTAATACATAAAACAAATAAAAATAAATTTATCTTCACGTACACTTTATTTTAATACATAAAACAAATAAAAATAAATTTATCTTCACGTACACTTTATTTAAATACATAAAACAAATAAAAATAAATTTATCTTCACGTACACTTTATTTTAATACATAAAACAAATTAAAATAAATTTATCTTCACGTACACTTTATTTAGATACATAAAACAAATAAAAATAAATTTATTTTCATGTACACTTTATTTTAATACATAAAACAAATAAAAATAAATTTATCTTCACGTACACTTTATTTTAATACATAAAACAAATAAAAGTAAATTTATCTTCACGTACACTTTATTTTAATACATAAAACAAATAAAATTAAATTTATCTTCACGTACACTTTATTTTAATACATAAAACAAATAAAAGTAAATTTATCTTCACGTACACTTTATTTTAATACATAAAACAAATAAAAGTAAATTTATCTTCACGTACACATTATTTTAATACATAAGACAAATAAAAATAAATTTATCTTCACGTACACTTTATTTTAATACATAAAACAAATAAAAATAAATGTATCTTCACGTACACTTTATTTTAATACATAACACAAATAAAAATAAATTTATCTTCACGTACACTTTATTTTAATACATAAAACAAATAAAAATAAATTTATCTTCACGTACACTTTATTTTAATACATAACACAAATAAAAAATAAATCTATCTTCACGTACACTTTATTTTAATACATAAAACAAATAAAATAAATTTATCTTCACGTACACTTTATTTTAATATATAAAACAAATAAAAATAAATTTATCTTCACGTACATTTATTTTAATACATAAAACAAATAAAAATAAATTTATCTTCACGTAAACTTTATTTTTATACATAAAACAAATAAAAATAAATTTATCTTCACGTACACTTTATTTTAATACATAAAACAAATAAAAATAAATTTATCTTAACGTACACTTTATTTTAATACATAAAACAAATAAAAGTAAATTTATCTTCACGTACACTTTATTTAAATACATAAAACAAATAAAAATAAATTTATCTTCACGTACACTTTATTTTAATACATAAAACAAATAAAAATAAATTTATCTTCACGTACACTTTATTTAGATACATAAAACAAATAAAAATAAATTTATCTTCACGTACACTTTATTTTAATACATAAAACAAATAAAAATAAATTTATCTTCACGTACACTTTATTTTAATACATAAAACAAATAAAAATAAATTTATCTTCACGTACACTTTATTTTAATACATAAAACAAATAAAAGTAAATTTATCTTCACGTACACTTTATTTTAATACATAAAACAAATAAAAGTAAATTTATCTTCACGTACACTTTATTTTAATACATGAAACAAATAAAAGTAAATTTATCTTCACGTACACTTTATTTTAATACATAAAACAAATAAAAGTAAATTTATCTTCACGTACACTTTATTTTAATTCATAAAACAAATAAAAATAAATTTATCTTCACGTACACTTTATTTTAATACATAAAACAAATAAAAATAAATTTATCTTCACGTACACTTTATTTTAATACATAAAACAAATAAAAATAAATTTATCTTCACGTACACTTTATTTTAATACATAAAACAAATAAAAGTAAATTTATCTTCACGTACACTTTATTTTAATACATAAAACAAATAAAAGTAAATTTATCTTCACGTACACTTTATTTTAATACATGAAACAAATAAAAATAAATTTATCTTCACGTACACTTTATTTTTATACATAAAACAAATAAAAATAAATTTATCTTCACGTACACTTTATTTTAATACATAAAACAAATAAAAATAAATTTATCTTAACGTACACTTTATTTTAATACATAAAACAAATAAAAGTAAATTTATCTTCACGTACACTTTATTTAAATACATAAAACAAATAAAAATAAGTTTATCTTCACGTACACTTTATTTTAATACATAAAACAAATAAAAATAAATTTATCTTCACGTACACTTTATTTAGATACATAAAACAAATAAAAATAAATTTATCTTCACGTACACTTTATTTTAATACATAAAACAAATAAAAATAAATTTATCTTCACGTACACTTTATTTTAATACATAAAACAAATAAAAATAAATTTATCTTCACGTACACTTTATTTTAATACATAAAACAAATAAAAGTAAATTTATCTTCACGTACACTTTATTTTAATACATAAAACAAATAAAAGTAAATTTATCTTCACGTACACTTTATTTTAATACATAAAACAAATAAAAGTAAATTTATCTTCACGTACACTTTATTTTAATACATAAAACAAATAAAAGTAAATTTATCTTCACGTACACATTATTTTAATACATAAGACAAATAAAAATAAATTTATCTTCCGTACACTTTATTTTAATACATAAAACAAATAAAAATAAATTTATCTTCACGTACACTTTATTTTAATACATAAAACAAATAAAAATAAATTTATCTTCACGTACACTTTATTTAGATACATAAAACAAATAAAAATAAATTTATCTTCACGTACACTTTATTTTAATACATAAAACAAATAAAAGTAAATTTATCTTCACATACACTTTATTTTAATACATAAAACAAATAAAAGTAAATTTATCTTCACGTACACTTTATTTTAATACATAAAACAAATAAAAATAAATTTATCTTCACGTACACTTTATTTTAATACATAAAACAAATAAAAATAAATTTATCTTCACGTACACTTTATTTTAATACATAAAACAAATAAAAATAAATTTATCTTCACGTACACTTTATTTTAATACATAAAACAAATAGAAATAAATTTATCTTCACGTACACTTTATTTTAATACATAAAACAAATAAAAATAAATTTATCTTCACGTACACTTTATTTTAATACATAAAACAAATAAAAATAAATTTATCTTCACGTACACTTTATTTAAATACATAAAACAAATAAAAATAAATTTATCTTCACGTACACTTTATTTTAATACATAAAACAAATAAAAATAAATTTATCTTCACGTACACTTTATTTAGATACATAAAACAAATAAAAATAAATTTATTTTCATGTACACTTTATTTTAATTCATAAAACAAATAAAAATAAATCTATCTTCACGTACACTTTATTTTAATACATAAAACAAATAAAAATAAATTTATCTTCACGTACACATTATTTTAATACATAAAACAAATAAAAATAAATTTATCTTCACGTACACTTTATTTAAATACATAAAACAATTAAAAATAAATTTATCTTCACGTACACTTTATTTTAATACATAAAACAAATAAAAGTAAATTTATCTTCACGTACACTTGATTTTAATACATAAAACAAATAAAAGTAAATTTATCTTCACGTACACTTTATTTTAATTCATAAAACAAATAAAAGTAAATTTATCTTCACGTACACATTATTTTAATACATAAGACAAATAAAAATAAATTTATCTTCACGTACACTTTATTTTAATACATAAAACAAATAGAAATAAATTTATCTTCACGTACACTTTATTTTAATACATAAAACAAATAAAAATAAATTTATCTTCACGTACACTTTATTTTAATACATAAAACAAATAAAAATAAATTTATCTTCACGTACACTTTATTTAAATACATAAAACAAATAAAAATAAATTTATCTTCACGTACACTTTATTTTAATACATAAAACAAATAAAAATAAATTTATCTTCACGTACACTTTATTTAGATACATAAAACAAATAAAAATAAATTTATTTTCATGTACACTTTATTTTAATTCATAAAACAAATAAAAATAAATCTATCTTCACGTACACTTTATTTTAATACATAAAACAAATAAAAATAAATTTATCTTCACGTACACATTATTTTAATACATAAAACAAATAAAAATAAATTTATCTTCACGTACACTTTATTTAAATACATAAAACAATTAAAAATAAATTTATCTTCACGTACACTTTATTTTAATACATAAAACAAATAAAAGTAAATTTATCTTCACGTACACTTGATTTTAATACATAAAACAAATAAAAGTAAATTTATCTTCACGTACACTTTATTTTAATTCATAAAACAAATAAAAGTAAATTTATCTTCACGTACACATTATTTTAATACATAAGACAAATAAAAATAAATTTATCTTCACGTACACTTTATTTTAATACATAAAACAAATAAAAATAAATTTATCTTCACGGACACTTTATTTTAATACATAAAACAAATAAAAATAAATTTATCTTCACGTACACTTTATTTTAATACATAAAACAAATAAAAATAAATTTATCTTCACGTACACTTTATTTTAATACATAAAACAAATAAAAATAAATTTATCTTCACGTACACTTTATTTTAATACATAAAACAAATAAAAATAAATTTATCTTCACGTACACTTTATTTTAATACATAAAACAAATAAAAATAAATTTATCTTCACGTACACTTTATTTTAATACATAAAACAAATAAAAATACATTTATCTTCACGTACACTTTATTTTAATACATAAAACAAATAAAAGTAAATTTATCTTCACGTACACTTTATTTTAATACATAAAACAAATAAAAGTAAATTTATCTTCACGTACACTTTATTTTAATACATAAAACAAATAAAAGTAAATTTATCTTCACGTACACATTATTTTAATACATAAGACAAATAAAAATAAATTTATCTTCACGTACACTTTATTTTAATACATAAAACAAATAAAAATAAATGTATCTTCACGTACACTTTATTTTAATACATAAAACAAATAAAAATAAATTTATCTTCACTACACTTTATTTTAATACATAAAACAAATAAAAATAAATTTATCTTCACGTACACTTTATTTTAATACATAACACAAATAAAAATAAATTTATCTTCACGTACACTTTATTTTAATACATAAAACAAATAAAAATAAATTTATCTTCACGTACACTTTATTTTAATACATAAAACAAATAAAAATAAATTTATCTTCACGTACACTTTATTTTAATACATAAAACAAATAAAAGTAAATTTATCTTCACGTACACTTTATTTTAATTCATAAAACAAATAAAAATAAATTTATCTTCACGTACACTTTATTTTAATACATAAAACAAATAAAAGTAAATTTATCTTCACGTACACATTATTTTAATACATAAGACAAATAAAAATAAATTTATCTTCACGTACACTTTATTTTAATACATAAAACAAATAAAAGTAAATTTATCTTCACGTACACTTTATTTTAATACATGAAACAAATAAAAGTAAATTTATCTTCACGTACACTTTATTTTAATACATAAAACAAATAAAAGTAAATTTATCTTCACGTACACATTATTTTAATACATAAGACAAATAAAAATAAATTTATCTTCCGTACACTTTATTTTAATACATAAAACAAATAAAAATAAATTTATCTTCACGTACACTTTATTTTAATACATAAAACAAATAAAAATAAATTTATCTTCACGTACACTTTATTTAGATACATAAAACAAATAAAAATAAATTTATCTTCACGTACACTTTATTTTAATACATAAAACAAATAAAAGTAAATTTATCTTCACATACACTTTATTTTAATACATAAAACAAATAAAAGTAAATTTATCTTCACGTACACTTTATTTTAATACATAAAACAAATAAAAATAAATTTATCTTCACGTACACTTTATTTTAATACATAAAACAAATAAAAATAAATTTATCTTCACGTACACTTTATTTTAATACATAAAACAAATAAAAATAAATTTATCTTCACGTACACTTTATTTTAATACATAAAACAAATAGAAATAAATTTATCTTCACGTACACTTTATTTTAATACATAAAACAAATAAAAATAAATTTATCTTCACGTACACTTTATTTTAATACATAAAACAAATAAAAATAAATTTATCTTCACGTACACTTTATTTAAATACATAAAACAAATAAAAATAAATTTATCTTCACGTACACTTTATTTTAATACATAAAACAAATTAAAATAAATTTATCTTCACGTACACTTTATTTAGATACATAAAACAAATAAAAATAAATTTATTTTCATGTACACTTTATTTTAATACATAAAACAAATAAAAATAAATTTATCTTCACGTACACTTTATTTTAATACATAAAACAAATAAAAGTAAATTTATCTTCACGTACACTTTATTTTAATACATAAAACAAATAAAATTAAATTTATCTTCACGTACACTTTATTTTAATACATAAAACAAATAAAAGTAAATTTATCTTCACGTACACTTTATTTTAATACATAAAACAAATAAAAGTAAATTTATCTTCACGTACACATTATTTTAATACATAAGACAAATAAAAATAAATTTATCTTCACGTACACTTTATTTTAATACATAAAACAAATAAAAATAAATGTATCTTCACGTACACTTTATTTTAATACATAACACAAATAAAAATAAATTTATCTTCACGTACACTTTATTTTAATACATAAAACAAATAAAAATAAATTTATCTTCACGTACACTTTATTTTAATACATAACACAAATAAAAAATAAATCTATCTTCACGTACACTTTATTTTAATACATAAAACAAATAAAATAAATTTATCTTCACGTACACTTTATTTTAATATATAAAACAAATAAAAATAAATTTATCTTCACGTACATTTATTTTAATACATAAAACAAATAAAAATAAATTTATCTTCACGTAAACTTTATTTTTATACATAAAACAAATAAAAATAAATTTATCTTCACGTACACTTTATTTTAATACATAAAACAAATAAAAATAAATTTATCTTAACGTACACTTTATTTTAATACATAAAACAAATAAAAGTAAATTTATCTTCACGTACACTTTATTTAAATACATAAAACAAATAAAAATAAATTTATCTTCACGTACACTTTATTTTAATACATAAAACAAATAAAAATAAATTTATCTTCACGTACACTTTATTTAGATACATAAAACAAATAAAAATAAATTTATCTTCACGTACACTTTATTTTAATACATAAAACAAATAAAAATAAATTTATCTTCACGTACACTTTATTTTAATACATAAAACAAATAAAAATAAATTTATCTTCACGTACACTTTATTTTAATACATAAAACAAATAAAAGTAAATTTATCTTCACGTACACTTTATTTTAATACATAAAACAAATAAAAGTAAATTTATCTTCACGTACACTTTATTTTAATACATGAAACAAATAAAAGTAAATTTATCTTCACGTACACTTTATTTTAATACATAAAACAAATAAAAGTAAATTTATCTTCACGTACACTTTATTTTAATTCATAAAACAAATAAAAATAAATTTATCTTCACGTACACTTTATTTTAATACATAAAACAAATAAAAATAAATTTATCTTCACGTACACTTTATTTTAATACATAAAACAAATAAAAATAAATTTATCTTCACGTACACTTTATTTTAATACATAAAACAAATAAAAGTAAATTTATCTTCACGTACACTTTATTTTAATACATAAAACAAATAAAAGTAAATTTATCTTCACGTACACTTTATTTTAATACATGAAACAAATAAAAATAAATTTATCTTCACGTACACTTTATTTTTATACATAAAACAAATAAAAATAAATTTATCTTCACGTACACTTTATTTTAATACATAAAACAAATAAAAATAAATTTATCTTAACGTACACTTTATTTTAATACATAAAACAAATAAAAGTAAATTTATCTTCACGTACACTTTATTTAAATACATAAAACAAATAAAAATAAGTTTATCTTCACGTACACTTTATTTTAATACATAAAACAAATAAAAATAAATTTATCTTCACGTACACTTTATTTAGATACATAAAACAAATAAAAATAAATTTATCTTCACGTACACTTTATTTTAATACATAAAACAAATAAAAATAAATTTATCTTCACGTACACTTTATTTTAATACATAAAACAAATAAAAATAAATTTATCTTCACGTACACTTTATTTTAATACATAAAACAAATAAAAGTAAATTTATCTTCACGTACACTTTATTTTAATACATAAAACAAATAAAAGTAAATTTATCTTCACGTACACTTTATTTTAATACATAAAACAAATAAAAGTAAATTTATCTTCACGTACACTTTATTTTAATACATAAAACAAATAAAAGTAAATTTATCTTCACGTACACATTATTTTAATACATAAGACAAATAAAAATAAATTTATCTTCCGTACACTTTATTTTAATACATAAAACAAATAAAAATAAATTTATCTTCACGTACACTTTATTTTAATACATAAAACAAATAAAAATAAATTTATCTTCACGTACACTTTATTTAGATACATAAAACAAATAAAAATAAATTTATCTTCACGTACACTTTATTTTAATACATAAAACAAATAAAAGTAAATTTATCTTCACATACACTTTATTTTAATACATAAAACAAATAAAAGTAAATTTATCTTCACGTACACTTTATTTTAATACATAAAACAAATAAAAATAAATTTATCTTCACGTACACTTTATTTTAATACATAAAACAAATAAAAATAAATTTATCTTCACGTACACTTTATTTTAATACATAAAACAAATAAAAATAAATTTATCTTCACGTACACTTTATTTTAATACATAAAACAAATAGAAATAAATTTATCTTCACGTACACTTTATTTTAATACATAAAACAAATAAAAATAAATTTATCTTCACGTACACTTTATTTTAATACATAAAACAAATAAAAATAAATTTATCTTCACGTACACTTTATTTAAATACATAAAACAAATAAAAATAAATTTATCTTCACGTACACTTTATTTTAATACATAAAACAAATAAAAATAAATTTATCTTCACGTACACTTTATTTAGATACATAAAACAAATAAAAATAAATTTATTTTCATGTACACTTTATTTTAATACATAAAACAAATAAAAATAAATTTATCTTCACGTACACTTTATTTTAATACATAAAACAAATAAAAGTAAATTTATCTTCACGTACACTTTATTTTAATACATAAAACAAATAAAATTAAATTTATCTTCACGTACACTTTATTTTAATACATAAAACAAATAAAAGTAAATTTATCTTCACGTACACATTATTTTAATACATAAGACAAATAAAAATAAATTTATCTTCACGTACACTTTATTTTAATACATAAAACAAATAAAAATAAATGTATCTTCACGTACACTTTATTTTAATACATAACACAAATAAAAATAAATTTATCTTCACGTACACTTTATTTTAATACATAAAACAAATAAAAATAAATTTATCTTCACGTACACTTTATTTTAATACATAACACAATTAAAAATAAATCTATCTTCACGTACACTTTATTTTAATACATAAAACAAATAAAATAAATTTATCTTCACGTACACTTTATTTTAATATATAAAACAAATAAAAATAAATTTATCTTCACGTACATTTATTTTAATACATAAAACAAATAAAAATAAATTTATCTTCACGTACACTTTATTTTTATACATAAAACAAATAAAAATAAATTTATCTTCACGTACACTTTATTTTAATACATAAAACAAATAAAAATAAATTTATCTTAACGTACACTTTATTTTAATACATAAAACAAATAAAAGTAAATTTATCTTCACGTACACTTTATTTAAATACATAAAACAAATAAAAATAAATTTATCTTCACGTACACTTTATTTTAATACATAAAACAAATAAAAATAAATTTATCTTCACGTACACTTTATTTAGATACATAAAACAAATAAAAATAAATTTATCTTCACGTACACTTTATTTTAATACATAAAACAAATAAAAGTAAATTTATCTTCACATACACTTTATTTTAATACATAAAACAAATAAAAGTAAATTTATCTTCACGTACACTTTATTTTAATACATAAAACAAATAAAAATAAATTTATCTTCACGTACACTTTATTTTAATACATAAAACAAATAAAAGTAAATTTATTTTCACGTACACTTTATTTTAATACATAAAACAAATAAAAATAAATTTATCTTCACGTACACTTTATTTTAATACATAAAACAAATAAAAATAAATTTATCTTCACGTACACTTTATTTTAATACATAACACAAATAAAAATAAATCTATCTTCACGTACACTATATTTTAACACATAAAACAAATAAAAGTAAATTTATCTCCACATACACTTTATTTTAATACATAAAACAAATAAAAGTAAATTTATCTTCACGTACACTTTATTTTAATACATAAAACAAATAAAAGTAAATTTATCTTCACGTACACTTTATTTTAATACATAAAACAAATAAAAGTAAATTTATCTTCACGTACACATTATTTTAATACATAAGACAAATAAAAATAAATTTATCTTCACGTACACTTTATTTTAATACATAAAACAAATAAAAATAAATGTATCTTCACGTACACTTTATTTTAATACATAAAACAAATAAAAATAAATTTATCTTCACGTACACTTTATTTTAATACATAAAACAAATAAAAATAAATTTATCTTCACGTACACTTTATTTTAATACATAACACAAATAAAAATAAATCTATCTTCACGTACACTTTATTTTAATACATAAAACAAATAAAAATTAATTTATCTTCACGGACACTTTATTTTAATACATAAAACAAATAAAAATAAATTTATCTTCACGTACACTTTATCTTAATACATAAAACAAATAAAAATAAATTTATCTTCACGTACACTTTATTTTAATACATAAAACAAATAAAAATAAATTTATCTTCACGTACACTTTATTTTAATACATAAAACAAATAAAAATAAATTTATCTTCACGTACACTTTATTTTAATACATAAAACAAATAAAAGTAAATTTATCTTCACGTACACTTTATTTTAATACATAAAACAAATAAAAATAAATTTATCTTCACGTACACTTTATTTTAATACATAAAACAAATAAAAGTAAATTTATCTTCACGTACACTTTATTTTAATACATAAAACAAATAAAAGTAAATTTATCTTCACGTACACTTTATTTTAATACATAAAACAAATAAAAGTAAATTTATCTTCACGTACACATTATTTTAATACATAAGACAAATAAAAATAAATTTATCTTCACGTACACTTTATTTTAATACATAAAACAAATAAAAATAAATGTATCTTCACGTACACTTTATTTTAATACATAAAACAAATAAAAATAAATTTATCTTCACGTACACTTTATTTTAATACATAAAACAAATAAAAATAAATTTATCTTCACGTACACTTTATTTTAATACATAACACAAATAAAAATAAATCTATCTTCACGTACACTTTATTTTAATACATAAAACAAATAAAAATAAATTTATCTTCACGTACACTTTATTTAAATACATAAAACAATTAAAAATAAATTTATCTTCACGTACACTTTATTTTAATACATAAAACAAATAAAAATAAATTTATCTTCACGTAGACTTTATTTTAATATATAAAACAAATAAAAATAAATTTATCTTCACGTACATTTATTTTAATACATAAAACAAATTATAATAAATTTATCTTCACGTACACTTTATTTTAATACATAAAACAAATAAAAGTAAATTTATCTTCACATACACTTTATTTTAATACATAAAACAAATAAAAGTAAATTTATCTTCACGTACACTTTATTTTAATACATAAAACAAATAAAAATAAATTTATCTTCACGTACACTTTATTTTAATACATAAAACAAATAAAAGTAAATTTATCTTCACGTACACTTTATTTTAATACATAAAACAAATAAAAATAAATTTATCTTCACGTACACTTTATTTTAATAGATAAAACAAATAGAAATAAATTGATCTTCGCGTACACTTTATTTAGATACATAAAACAAATAAAAATAAATTTATCTTCACGTACACTTTATTTTAATACATAAAACAAATAAAAGTAAATTTATCTTCACATACACTTTATTTTAATACATAAAACAAATAAAAGTAAATTTATCTTCACGTACACTTTATTTTAATACATAAAACAAATAAAAATAAATTTATCTTCACGTACACTTTATTTTAATACATAAAACAAATAAAAATAAATTTATCTTCACGTACACTTTATTTTAATACATAAAACAAATAAAAATAAATTTATCTTCACGTACACTTTATTTTAATACATAAAACAAATAAAAATAAATTTATCTTCACGTACACTTTATTTTAATACATAAAACAAATAAAAATAAATTTATCTTCACGTACAATTTATTTTAATACATAAAACAAATAAAAGTAAATTTATCTTCACGTACACTTTATTTTAATACATAAAACAAATAAAAATAAATTTATCTTCACGTACACTTTATTTAGATACATAAAACAAATAAAAATAAATTTATCTTCACGTACACTTTATTTTAATACATAAAACAAATAAAAGTAAATTTATCTTCACATACACTTTATTTTAATACATAAAACAAATAAAAATAAATTTATCTTCACGTACACTTTATTTTAATACATAAAACAAATAAAAATAAATTTATCTTCACGTACACTTTATTTTAATACATAACACAAATAAAAATAAATCTATCTTCACGTACACTATATTTTAACACATAAAACAAATAAAAGTAAATTTATCTCCACATACACTTTATTTTAATACATAAAACAAATAAAAGTAAATTTATCTTCACGTACACTTTATTTTAATACATAAAACAAATAAAAATTAATTTATCTTCACGGACACTTTATTTTAATACATAAAACAAATAAAAATAAATTTATCTTCACGTACACTTTATTTTAATACATAAAACAAATAAAAGTAAATTTATCTTCACGTACACTTTATTTTAATACATAAAACAAATAAAAGTAAATTTATCTTCACGTACACTTTATTTTAATACATAAAACAAATAAAAGTAAATTTATCTTCACGTACACATTATTTTAATACATAAGACAAATAAAAATAAATTTATCTTCACGTACACTTTATTTTAATACATAAAACAAATAAAAATAAATGTATCTTCACGTACACTTTATTTTAATACATAAAACAAATAAAAATAAATTTATCTTCACGTACACTTTATTTTAATACATAAAACAAATAAAAATAAATTTATCTTCACGTACACTTTATTTTAATACATAACACAAATAAAAATAAATCTATCTTCACGTACACTTTATTTTAATACATAAAACAAATAAAAATAAATTTATCTTCACGTACACTTTATTTTAATACATAAAACAAATAAAAATAAATTTATCTTCACGTACACTTTATTTAAATACATAAAACAATTAAAAATAAATTTATCTTCACGTACACTTTATTTTAATACATAAAACAAATAAAAATAAATTTATCTTCACGTAGACTTTATTTTAATATATAAAACAAATAAAAATAAATTTATCTTCACGTACATTTATTTTAATACATAAAACAAATTATAATAAATTTATCTTCACGTACACTTTATTTTAATACATAAAACAAATAAAAGTAAATTTATCTTCACATACACTTTATTTTAATACATAAAACAAATAAAAGTAAATTTATCTTCACGTACACTTTATTTTAATACATAAAACAAATAAAAATAAATTTATCTTCACGTACACTTTATTTTAATACATAAAACAAATAAAAGTAAATTTATCTTCACGTACACTTTATTTTAATACATAAAACAAATAAAAATAAATTTATCTTCACGTACACTTTATTTTAATAGATAAAACAAATAGAAATAAATTGATCTTCGCGTACACTTTATTTAGATACATAAAACAAATAAAAATAAATTTATCTTCACGTACACTTTATTTTAATACATAAAACAAATAAAAGTAAATTTATCTTCACATACACTTTATTTTAATACATAAAACAAATAAAAGTAAATTTATCTTCACGTACACTTTATTTTAATACATAAAACAAATAAAAATAAATTTATCTTCACGTACACTTTATTTTAATACATAAAACAAATAGAAATAAATTTATCTTCACGTACACTTTATTTTAATACATAAAACAAATAAAAATAAATTTATCTTCACGTACACTTTATTTTAATACATAAAACAAATAAAAATAAATTTATCTTCACGTACACTTTATTTTAATACATAAAACAAATAAAAATAAATTTATCTTCACGTACACTTTATTTAAATACATAAAACAAATAAAAATAAATTTATCTTCACGTACACTTTATTTTAATACATAAAACAAATAAAAATAAATTTATCTTCACGTACACTTTATTTAGATACATAAAACAAATAAAAATAAATTTATTTTCATGTACACTTTATTTTAATACATAAAACAAATAGAAATAAATTTATCTTCACGTACACTTTATTTTAATACATAAAACAAATAAAAATAAATTTATCTTCACGTACACTTTATTTTAATACATAAAACAAATAAAGATAAATTTATCTTCACGTACACTTTATTTTAATACATAAAACAAATAAAGATAAATTTATCTTCACGTACACTTTATTTTAATACATAAAACAAATAAAAATAAATTTATCTTCACGTACACTTTATTTTAATACATGAAACAAATAAAAATAAATTTATCTTCACGTACACTTTATTTTAATACATAAAACAAATAAAAATAAATTTATCTTCACGTATACTTTATTTAAATACATAAAACAATTAAAAATAAATTTATCTTCACGTACACTTTATTTTAATACATAAAACAAATAAAAATAAATTTATCTTCACGTACACTTTATTTTAATACATAAAACAAATAAAAATAAATTTATCTTCACGTACACTTTATTTTAATACATAAAACAAATAAAAATAAATTTATCTTCACGTACACTTTATTTAAATACATAAAACAAATAAAAATAAATTTATCTTCACGTACACTTTATTTTAATACATAAAACATATAAAAATAAATTTATCTTCACGTACACTTTATTTTAATACATAAAACAAATAAAAATAAATTTATCTTCACGTACACTTTATTTTAATACATAAAACAAATAGAAATAAATTTATCTTCACGTACACTTTATTTTAATACATAAAACAAATAAAAATAAATTTATCTTCACGTACACTTTATTTAAATACATAAAACAAATAAAAATAAATTTATCTTCACGTACACTTTATTTTAATACATAAAACAAATAAAAATAAATTTATCTTCACGTACACTTTATTTAGATACATAAAACAAATAAAAATAAATTTATTTTCATGTACACTTTATTTTAATACATAAAACAAATAAAAATAAATTTATCTTCACGTACACTTTATTTTAATACATAAAACAAATAAAAATAAATTTATCTTCACGTACACTTTATTTTAATACATAAAACAAATAAAAATAAATTTATCTTCACGTACACTTTATTTTAATACATAAAACAAATAAAAATAAATTTATCTTCACGTACACTTTATTTTAATACATAAAACAAATAAAAATAAATTTATCTTCAAGTACACTTTATTTTAATACATAAAACAAATAAAAATAAATTTATCTTCACGTACACTTTATTTTAATACATAAAACAAATAAAAATAAATTTATCTTCACGTACACTTTATTTTAATACATGAAACAAATAAAAATAAATTTATCTTCACGTAGACTTTATTTTAATACATAAAACAAATAAAAATAAATTTATCTTCACGTACACTTTATTTTAATACATAAAACAAATAAAAATAAATTTATCTTCACGTACACTTTATTTTAATACATAAAACAAATAAAAGTAAATTTATCTTCACGTACACTTTATTTTAATACATAAAACAAATAAAAATAAATTTATCTTCACGTACACTTTATTTTAATACATAAAACAAATAAAAGTAAATTTATCTTCACGTACACTTTATTTTAATACATAAAACAAATAAAAATAAATTTATCTTCACGTACACTTTATTTTAATACATAAAACAAATAAAAATAAATTTATCTTCACGTACACTTTATTTAGATACATAAAACAAATAAAAATAAATTTATTTTCATGTACACTTTATTTTAATACATAAAACAAATAGAAATAAATTTATCTTCACGTACACTTTATTTTAATACATAAAACAAATAAAAATAAATTTATCTTCACGTACACTTTATTTTAATACATAAAACAAATAAAGATAAATTTATCTTCACGTACACTTTATTTTAATACATAAAACAAATAAAGATAAATTTATCTTCACGTACACTTTATTTTAATACATAAAACAAATAAAAATAAATTTATCTTCACGTACACTTTATTTTAATACATGAAACAAATAAAAATAAATTTATCTTCACGTACACTTTATTTTAATACATAAAACAAATAAAAATAAATTTATCTTCACGTATACTTTATTTAAATACATAAAACAATTAAAAATAAATTTATCTTCACGTACACTTTATTTTAATACATAAAACAAATAAAAATAAATTTATCTTCACGTACACTTTATTTTAATACATAAAACAAATAAAAATAAATTTATCTTCACGTACACTTTATTTTAATACATAAAACAAATAAAAATAAATTTATCTTCACGTACACTTTATTTAAATACATAAAACAAATAAAAATAAATTTATCTTCACGTACACTTTATTTTAATACATAAAACATATAAAAATAAATTTATCTTCACGTACACTTTATTTTAATACATAAAACAAATAAAAATAAATTTATCTTCACGTACACTTTATTTTAATACATAAAACAAATAGAAATAAATTTATCTTCACGTACACTTTATTTTAATACATAAAACAAATAAAAATAAATTTATCTTCACGTACACTTTATTTTAATACATAAAACAAATAAAAATAAATTTATCTTCACGTACACTTTATTTAAATACATAAAACAAATAAAAATAAATTTATCTTCACGTACACTTTATTTTAATACATAAAACAAATAAAAATAAATTTATCTTCACGTACACTTTATTTAGATACATAAAACAAATAAAAATAAATTTATTTTCATGTACACTTTATTTTAATACATAAAACAAATAAAAATAAATTTATCTTCACGTACACTTTATTTTAATACATAAAACAAATAAAAATAAATTTATCTTCACGTACACTTTATTTTAATACATAAAACAAATAAAAATAAATTTATCTTCACGTACACTTTATTTTAATACATAAAACAAATAAAAATAAATTTATCTTCACGTACACTTTATTTTAATACATAAAACAAATAAAAATAAATTTATCTTCAAGTACACTTTATTTTAATACATAAAACAAATAAAAATAAATTTATCTTCACGTACACTTTATTTTAATACATAAAACAAATAAAAATAAATTTATCTTCACGTACACTTTATTTTAATACATGAAACAAATAAAAATAAATTTATCTTCACGTACACTTTATTTTAATACATAAAACAAATAAAAATAAATTTATCTTCACGTACACTTTATTTTAATACATAAAACAAATAAAAATAAATTTATCTTCACGTACACTTTATTTTAATACATAAAACAAATAAAAGTAAATTTATCTTCACGTACACTTTATTTTAATACATAAAACAAATAAAAATAAATTTATCTTCACGTACACTTTATTTTAATACATAAAACAAATAAAAGTAAATTTATCTTCACGTACACTTTATTTTAATACATAAAACAAATAAAAATAAATTTATCTTCACGTACACTTTATTTTAATACATAAAACAAATAAAAATAAATTTATCTTCACGTACACATTATTTTAATACATAACACAAATAAAAATAAATCTATCTTCACGTACACTATATTTTAACACATAAAACAAATAAAAGTAAATTTATCTCCACATACAATTTATTTTAATACATAAAACAAATAAAAGTAAATTTATCTTCACGTACACTTTATTTTAATACATAAAACAAATAAAAATTAATTTATCTTCACGGACACTTTATTTTAATACATAAAACAAATAAAAATAAATTTATCTTCACGTACACTTTATCTTAATACATAAAACAAATAAAAATAAATTTATCTTCACGTACACTTTATTTTAATACATAAAACAAATAAAAATAAATTTATCTTCACGTACACTTTATTTTAATACATAAAACAAATAAAAATAAATTTATCTTCACGTACACTTTATTTTAATACATAAAACAAATAAAAGTAAATTTATCTTCACGTACACTTTATTTTAATACATAAAACAAATAAAAATAAATTTATCTTCACGTACACTTTATTTTAATACATAAAACAAATAAAAGTAAATTTATCTTCACGTACACTTTATTTTAATACATAAAACAAATAAAAGTAAATTTATCTTCACGTACACATTATTTTAATACATAAGACAAATAAAAATAAATTTATCTTCACGTACACTTTATTTTAATACATAAAACAAATAAAAATAAATGTATCTTCACGTACACTTTATTTTAATACATAAAACAAATAAAAATAAATTTATCTTCACGTACACTTTATTTTAATACATAAAACAAATAAAAATAAATTTATCTTCACGTACACTTTATTTTAATACATAACACAAATAAAAATAAATCTATCTTCACGTACACTTTATTTTAATACATAAAACAAATAAAAATAAATTTATCTTCACGTACACTTTATTTTAATACATAAAACAAATAAAAATAAATTTATCTTCACGTACACTTTATTTAAATACATAAAACAATTAAAAATAAATTTATCTTCACGTACACTTTATTTTAATACATAAAACAAATAAAAATAAATTTATCTTCACGTAGACTTTATTTTAATATATAAAACAAATAAAAATAAATTTATCTTCACGTACATTTATTTTAATACATAAAACAAATAAAAATAAATTTATCTTCACGTACACTTTATTTTAATACATAAAACAAATAAAAGTAAATTTATCTTCACATACACTTTATTTTAATACATAAAACAAATAAAAGTAAATTTATCTTCACGTACACTTTATTTTAATACATAAAACAAATAAAAATAAATTTATCTTCACGTACACTTTATTTTAATACATAAAACAAATAAAAGTAAATTTATCTTCACGTACACTTTATTTTAATACATAAAACAAATAAAAATAAATTTATCTTCACGTACACTTTATTTTAATAGATAAAACAAATAGAAATAAATTGATCTTCGCGTACACTTTATTTAGATACATAAAAGAAATAAAAATAAATTTATCTTCACGTACACTTTATTTTAATACATAAAACAAATAAAAGTAAATTTATCTTCACATACACTTTATTTTAATACATAAAACAAATAAAAGTAAATTTATCTTCACGTACACTTTATTTTAATACATAAAACAAATAAAAATAAATTTATCTTCACGTACACTTTATTTTAATACATAAAACAAATAAAAATAAATTTATCTTCACGTACACTTTATTTTAATACATAAAACAAATAAAAATAAATTTATCTTCACGTACACTTTATTTTAATACATAAAACAAATAAAAATAAATTTATCTTCACGTACACTTTATTTTAATACATAAAACAAATAAAAATAAATTTATCTTCACGTACAATTTATTTTAATACATAAAACAAATAAAAGTAAATTTATCTTCACGTACACTTTATTTTAATACATAAAACAAATAAAAATAAATTTATCTTCACGTACACTTTATTTTAATACATAAAACAAATAAAAATAAATTTATCTTCACGTACAATTTATTTTAATACATAAAACAAATAAAAGTAAATTTATCTTCACGTACACTTTATTTTAATACATAAAACAAATAAAAATAAATTTATCTTCACGTACACTTTATTTAGATACATAAAACAAATAAAAATAAATTTATCTTCACGTACACTTTATTTTAATACATAAAACAAATAAAAGTAAATTTATCTTCACATACACTTTATTTTAATACATAAAACAAATAAAAGTAAATTTATCTTCACGTACACTTTATTTTAATACATAAAACAAATAAAAATAAATTTATCTTCACGTACACTTTATTTTAATACATAAAACAAATAAAAATAAATTTATCTTCACGTACACTTTATTTTAATACATAAAACATATAAAAATAAATTTATCTTCACGTACACTTTATTTTAATACATAAAACAAATAAAAATAAATTTATCTTCACGTACACTTTATTTTAATACATAAAACAAATAGAAATAAATTTATCTTCACGTACACTTTATTTTAATACATAAAACAAATAAAAATAAATTTATCTTCACGTACACTTTATTTTAATACATAAAACAAATAAAAATAAATTTATCTTCACGTACACTTTATTTAAATACATAAAACAAATAAAAATAAATTTATCTTCACGTACACTTTATTTTAATACATAAAACAAATAAAAATAAATTTATCTTCACGTACACTTTATTTTAATACATAAAACAAATAAAAATAAATTTATCTTCACGTACACTTTATTTTAATACATAAAACAAATAAAAATAAATTTATCTTCACGTACACTTTATTTTAATACATAAAACAAATAAAAATAAGTTTATCTTCAAGTACACTTTATTTTAATACATAAAACAAATAAAAATAAATTTATCTTCACGTACACTTTATTTTAATACATAAAACAAATAAAAATAAATTTATCTTCACGTACACTTTATTTTAATACATGAAACAAATAAAAATAAATTTATCTTCACGTACACTTTATTTTAATACATAAAACAAATAAAAATAAATTTATCTTCACGTACACTTTATTTTAATACATAAAACAAATAAAAATAAATTTATCTTCACGTACACTTTATTTTAATACATAAAACAAATAAAGATAAATTTATCTTCACGTACACTTTATTTTAATACATAAAACAAATAAAAATAAATTTATCTTCACGTACACTTTATTTTAATACATGAAACAAATAAAAATAAATTTATCTTCACGTACACTTTATTTTAATACATAAAACAAATAAAAATAAATTTATCTTCACGTATACTTTATTTAAATACATAAAACAATTAAAAATAAATTTATCTTCACGTACACTTTATTTTAATACATAAAACAAATAAAAATAAATTTATCTTCACGTACACTTTATTTTAATACATAAAACAAATAAAAATAAATTTATCTTCACGTACACTTTATTTTAATACATAAAACAAATAAAAATAAATTTATCTTCACGTACACTTTATTTTAATACATAAAACAAATAAAAATAAATTTATCTTCACGTACACTTTATTTAAATACATAAAACAAATAAAAATAAATTTATCTTCACGTACACTTTATTTTAATACATAAAACAAATAAAAATAAATTTATCTTCACGTACACTTTATTTTAATACATGAAACAAATAAAAATAAATTTATCTTCACGTACACTTTATTTTAATACATAAAACAAATAAAAATAAATTTATCTTCACGTTCACTTTATTTTAATACATAAAACAAATAAAAGTAAATTTATCTTCACATGCACTTTATTTTAATACATAAAACAAATAAAAGTAAATTTATCTTCACGTACACTTTATTTTAATACATAAAACAAATAAAAATAAATTTATCTTCACGTACACTTTATTTTAATACATAAAACAAATAAAAATAAATTTATCTTCACGTACACTTGATTTTAATACATAAAACAAATAAAGATAAATTTATCTTCACGTACACTTTATTTTAATACATAAAACAAATAAAGATAAATTTATCTTCACGTACACTTTATTTTAATACATAAAACAAATAAAAATAAATTTATCTTCATGTACACTTTATTTTAATACATAAAACAAATAAAAATAAATTTATCTTCAAGTACACTTTATTTTAATACATAAAACAAATAAAAATAAATTTATCTTCACGTACACTTTATTTTAATACATAAAACAAATAAAAATAAATTTATCTTCACGTACACTTTATTTTAATACATGAAACAAATAAAAATAAATTTATCTTCACGTACACTTTATTTTAATACATAAAACAAATAAAAATATATTTATCTTCACGTACACTTTATTTTAATACATAAAACAAATAAAAATAAATTTATCTTCACGTACACTTTATTTTAATACATGAAACAAATAAAAATAAATTTATCTTCACGTACACTTTATTTTAATACATAAAACAAATAAAAATAAATTTATCTTCACGTTCACTTTATTTTAATACATAAAACAAATAAAAGTAAATTTATCTTCACATACACTTTATTTTAATACATAAAACAAATAAAAGTAAATTTATCTTCACGTACACTTTATTTTAATACATAAAACAAATAAAAATAAATTTATCTTCACGTACACTTTATTTTAATACATAAAACAAATAAAAATAAATTTATCTTCACGTACACTTTATTTTAATACATAAAACAAATAAAGATAAATTTATCTTCACGTACACTTTATTTTAATACATAAAACAAATAAAGATAAATTTATCTTCACGTACACTTTATTTTAATACATAAAACAAATAAAAATAAATTTATCTTCACGTACACTTTATTTTAATACATGAAACAAATAAAAATAAATTTATCTTCACGTACACTTTATTTTAATACATAAAACAAATAAAAATAAATTTATCTTCACGTATACTTTATTTAAATACATAAAACAATTAAAAATAAATTTATCTTCACGTACACTTTATTTTAATACATAAAACAAATAAAAATAAATTTATCTTCACGTACACTTTATTTTAATACATAAAAAAAATAAAAATAAATTTATCTTCACGTACACTTTATTTTAATACATGAAACAAATAAAAATAAATTTATCTTCACGTACACTTTATTTTAATACATAAAACAAATAAAAATGAATTTATCTTCACGTTCACTTTATTTTAATACATAAAACAAATAAAAGTAAATTTATCTTCACATACACTTTATTTTAATACATAAAACAAATAAAAGTAAATTTATCTTCACGTACACTTTATTTTAATACATAAAACAAATAAAAATAAATTTATCTTCACGTACACTTTATTTTAATACATAAAACAAATAAAAATAAATTTATCTTCACGTACACTTTATTTTAATACATAAAACAAATAAAGATAAATTTATCTTCACGTACACTTTATTTTAATACATAAAACAAATAAAGATAAATTTATCTTCACGTACACTTTATTTTAATACATAAAACAAATAAAAATAAATTTATCTTCACGTACACTTTATTTTAATACATGAAACAAATAAAAATAAATTTATCTTCACGTACACTTTATTTTAATACATAAAACAAATAAAAATAAATTTATCTTCACGTATACTTTATTTAAATACATAAAACAATTAAAAATAAATTTATCTTCACGTACACTTTATTTTAATACATAAAACAAATAAAAATAAATTTATCTTCACGTACACTTTATTTTAATACATAAAACAAATAAAAATAAATTTATCTTCACGTACACTTTATTTTAATACATAAAACAAATAAAAATAAATTTATCTTCACGTACACTTTATTTAAATACATAAAACAAATAAAAATAAATTTATCTTCACGTACACTTTATTTTAATACATAAAACATATAAAAATAAATTTATCTTCACGTACACTTTATTTTAATACATAAAACAAATAAAAATAAATTTATCTTCACGTACACTTTATTTTAATACATAAAACAAATAGAAATAAATTTATCTTCACGTACACTTTATTTTAATACATAAAACAAATAAAAATAAATTTATCTTCACGTACACTTTATTTTAATACATAAAACAAATAAAAATAAATTTATCTTCACGTACACTTTATTTAAATACATAAAACAAATAAAAATAAATTTATCTTCACGTACACTTTATTTTAATACATAAAACAGATAAAAATAAATTTATCTTCACGTACACTTTATTTAGATACATAAAACAAATAAAAATAAATTTATTTTCATGTACACTTTATTTTAATACATAAAACAAATAAAAATAAATTTATCTTCACGTACACTTCATTTTAATACATAAAACAAATAAAAATAAATTTATCTTCACGTACACTTTATTTTAATACATAAAACAAATAAAAATAAATTTATCTTCACGTACACTTCATTTTAATACATAAAACAAATAAAAATAAATTTATCTTCACGTACACTTTATTTTAATACATAAAACAAATAAAAATAAATTTATCTTCAAGTACACTTTATTTTAATACATAAAACAAATAAAAATAAATTTATCTTCACGTACACTTTATTTTAATACATAAAACAAATAAAAATAAATTTATCTTCACGTACACTTTATTTTAATACATGAAACAAATAAAAATAAATTTATCTTCACGTACACTTTATTTTAATACATAAAACAAATAAAAATAAATTTATCTTCACGTACACTTTATTTTAATACATAAAACAAATAAAAATAAATTTATCTTCACGTACACTTTATTTTAATACATAAAACAAATAAAGATAAATTTATCTTCACGTACACTTTATTTTAATACATAAAACAAATAAAAATAAATTTATCTTCACGTACACTTTATTTTAATACATGAAACAAATAAAAATAAATTTATCTTCACGTACACTTTATTTTAATACATAAAACAAATAAAAATAAATTTATCTTCACGTATACTTTATTTAAATACATAAAACAATTAAAAATAAATTTATCTTCACGTACACTTTATTTTAATACATAAAACAAATAAAAATAAATTTATCTTCACGTACACTTTATTTTAATACATAAAACAAATAAAAATAAATTTATCTTCACGTACACTTTATTTTAATACATAAAACAAATAAAAATAAATTTATCTTCACGTACACTTTATTTTAATACATAAAACAAATAAAAATAAATTTATCTTCACGTACACTTTATTTAAATACATAAAACAAATAAAAATAAATTTATCTTCACGTACACTTTATTTTAATACATAAAACAAATAAAAATAAATTTATCTTCACGTACACTTTATTTTAATATATAAAACAAATAAAAATAAATTTATCTTCACGTACACTTTATTTTAATACATAAAACAAATAAAAATAAATTTATCTTCACGTACACTTTATTTTAATACATAAAACAAATAAAAATAAATTTATCTTCAAGTACACTTTATTTTAATACATAAAACAAATAAAAATAAATTTATCTTCACGTACACTTTATTTTAATACATAAAACAAATAAAAATAAATTTATCTTCACGTACACTTTATTTTAATACATGAAACAAATAAAAATAAATTTATCTTCACGTACACTTTATTTTAATACATAAAACAAATAAAAATAAATTTATCTTCACGTACACTTTATTTTAATACATAAAACAAATAAAAATAAATTTATCTTCAAGTACACTTTATTTTAATACATAAAACAAATAAAAATAAATTTATCTTCACGTACACTTTATTTTAATACATAAAACAAATAAAAATAAATTTATCTTCACGTACACTTTATTTTAATACATGAAACAAATAAAAATAAATTTATCTTCACGTACACTTTATTTTAATACATAAAACAAATAAAAATAAATTTATCTTCACGTACACTTTATTTTAATACATAAAACAAATAAAAATAAATTTATCTTCACGTACACTTTATTTTAAAACATGAAACAAATAAAAATAAATTTATCTTCACGTACACTTTATTTTAATACATAAAACAAATAAAAATAAATTTATCTTCACGTTCACTTTATTTTAATACATAAAACAAATAAAAGTAAATTTATCTTCACATACACTTTATTTTAATACATAAAACAAATAAAAGTAAATTTATCTTCACGTACACTTTATTTTAATACATAAAACAAATAAAAATAAATTTATCTTCACGTACACTTTATTTTAATACATAAAACAAATAAAAATAAATTTATCTTCACGTACACTTTATTTTAATACATAAAACAAATAAAGATAAATTTATCTTCACGTACACTTTATTTTAATACATAAAACAAATAAAGATAAATTTATCTTCACGTACACTTTATTTTAATACATAAAACAAATAAAAATAAATTTATCTTCACGTACACTTTATTTTAATACATGAAACAAATAAAAATAAATTTATCTTCACGTACACTTTATTTTAATACATAAAACAAATAAAAATAAATTTATCTTCACGTACACTTTATTTTAATACATAAAACAAATAAAAATAAATTTATCTTCACGTACACTTTATTTTAATACATGAAACAAATAAAAATAAATTTATCTTCACGTACACTTTATTTTAATACATAAAACAAATAAAAATGAATTTATCTTCACGTTCACTTTATTTTAATACATAAAACAAATAAAAGTAAATTTATCTTCACATACACTTTATTTTAATACATAAAACAAATAAAAGTAAATTTATCTTCACGTACACTTTATTTTAATACATAAAACAAATAAAAATAAATTTATCTTCACGTACACTTTATTTTAATACATAAAACAAATAAAAATAAATTTATCTTCACGTACACTTTATTTTAATACATAAAACAAATAAAGATAAATTTATCTTCACGTACACTTTATTTTAATACATAAAACAAATAAAAATAAATTTATCTTCACGTACACTTTATTTTAATACATGAAACAAATAAAAATAAATTTATCTTCACGTACACTTTATTTTAATACATAAAACAAATAAAAATAAATTTATCTTCACGTATACTTTATTTAAATACATAAAACAATTAAAAATAAATTTATCTTCACGTACACTTTATTTTAATACATAAAACAAATAAAAATAAATTTATCTTCACGTACACTTTATTTTAATACATAAAACAAATAAAAATAAATTTATCTTCACGTACACTTTATTTTAATACATAAAACAAATAAAAATAAATTTATCTTCACGTACACTTTATTTAAATACATAAAACAAATAAAAATAAATTTATCTTCACGTACACTTTATTTTAATACATAAAACATATAAAAATAAATTTATCTTCACGTACACTTTATTTTAATACATAAAACAAATAAAAATAAATTTATCTTCACGTACACTTTATTTTAATACATAAAACAAATAGAAATAAATTTATCTTCACGTACACTTTATTTTAATACATAAAACAAATAAAAATAAATTTATCTTCACGTACACTTTATTTTAATACATAAAACAAATAAAAATAAATTTATCTTCACGTACACTTTATTTAAATACATAAAACAAATAAAAATAAATTTATCTTCACGTACACTTTATTTTAATACATAAAACAAATAAAAATAAATTTATCTTCACGTACACTTTATTTAGATACATAAAACAAATAAAAATAAATTTATTTTCATGTACACTTTATTTTAATACATGAAACAAATAAAAATAAATTTATCTTCACGTACACTTTATTTTAATACATAAAACAAATAAAAATAAATTTATCTTCACGTACACTTTATTTTAATACATAAAACAAATAAAAATAAATTTATCTTCAAGTACACTTTATTTTAATACATAAAACAAATAAAAATAAATTTATCTTCACGTACACTTTATTTTAATACATAAAACAAATAAAAATAAATTTATCTTCACGTACACTTTATTTTAATACATGAAACAAATAAAAATAAATTTATCTTCACGTACACTTTATTTTAATACATAAAACAAATAAAAATAAATTTATCTTCACGTACACTTTATTTTAATACATAAAACAAATAAAAATAAATTTATCTTCACGTACACTTTATTTTAAAACATGAAACAAATAAAAATAAATTTATCTTCACGTACACTTTATTTTAATACATAAAACAAATAAAAATAAATTTATCTTCACGTTCACTTTATTTTAATACATAAAACAAATAAAAGTAAATTTATCTTCACATACACTTTATTTTAATACATAAAACAAATAAAAGTAAATTTATCTTCACGTACACTTTATTTTAATACATAAAACAAATAAAAATAAATTTATCTTCACGTACACTTTATTTTAATACATAAAACAAATAAAAATAAATTTATCTTCACGTACACTTTATTTTAATACATAAAACAAATAAAGATAAATTTATCTTCACGTACACTTTATTTTAATACATAAAACAAATAAAGATAAATTTATCTTCACGTACACTTTATTTTAATACATAAAACAAATAAAAATAAATTTATCTTCACGTACACTTTATTTTAATACATGAAACAAATAAAAATAAATTTATCTTCACGTACACTTTATTTTAATACATAAAACAAATAAAAATAAATTTATCTTCACGTACACTTTATTTTAATACATAAAACAAATAAAAATAAATTTATCTTCACGTACACTTTATTTTAATACATGAAACAAATAAAAATAAATTTATCTTCACGTACACTTTATTTTAATACATAAAACAAATAAAAATGAATTTATCTTCACGTTCACTTTATTTTAATACATAAAACAAATAAAAGTAAATTTATCTTCACATACACTTTATTTTAATACATAAAACAAATAAAAGTAAATTTATCTTCACGTACACTTTATTTTAATACATAAAACAAATAAAAATAAATTTATCTTCACGTACACTTTATTTTAATACATAAAACAAATAAAAATAAATTTATCTTCACGTACACTTTATTTTAATACATAAAACAAATAAAGATAAATTTATCTTCACGTACACTTTATTTTAATACATAAAACAAATAAAAATAAATTTATCTTCACGTACACTTTATTTTAATACATGAAACAAATAAAAATAAATTTATCTTCACGTACACTTTATTTTAATACATAAAACAAATAAAAATAAATTTATCTTCACGTATACTTTATTTAAATACATAAAACAATTAAAAATAAATTTATCTTCACGTACACTTTATTTTAATACATAAAACAAATAAAAATAAATTTATCTTCACGTACACTTTATTTTAATACATAAAACAAATAAAAATAAATTTATCTTCACGTACACTTTATTTTAATACATAAAACAAATAAAAATAAATTTATCTTCACGTACACTTTATTTAAATACATAAAACAAATAAAAATAAATTTATCTTCACGTACACTTTATTTTAATACATAAAACATATAAAAATAAATTTATCTTCACGTACACTTTATTTTAATACATAAAACAAATAAAAATAAATTTATCTTCACGTACACTTTATTTTAATACATAAAACAAATAGAAATAAATTTATCTTCACGTACACTTTATTTTAATACATAAAACAAATAAAAATAAATTTATCTTCACGTACACTTTATTTTAATACATAAAACAAATAAAAATAAATTTATCTTCACGTACACTTTATTTAAATACATAAAACAAATAAAAATAAATTTATCTTCACGTACACTTTATTTTAATACATAAAACAAATAAAAATAAATTTATCTTCACGTACACTTTATTTAGATACATAAAACAAATAAAAATAAATTTATTTTCATGTACACTTTATTTTAATACATAAAACAAATAAAAATAAATTTATCTTCACGTACACTTCATTTTAATACATAAAACAAATAAAAATAAATTTATCTTCACGTACACTTTATTTTAATACATAAAACAAATAAAAATAAATTTATCTTCACGTACACTTTATTTTAATACATAAAACAAATAAAAATAAATTTATCTTCACGTACACTTTATTTTAATACATAAAACAAATAAAAATAAATTTATCTTCAAGTACACTTTATTTTAATACATAAAACAAATAAAAATAAATTTATCTTCACGTACACTTTATTTTAATACATAAAACAAATAAAGATAAATTTATCTTCACGTACACTTTATTTTAATACATAAAACAAATAAAAATAAATTTATCTTCACGTACACTTTATTTTAATACATGAAACAAATAAAAATAAATTTATCTTCACGTACACTTTATTTTAATACATAAAACAAATAAAAATAAATTTATCTTCACGTATACTTTATTTAAATACATAAAACAATTAAAAATAAATTTATCTTCACGTACACTTTATTTTAATACATAAAACAAATAAAAATAAATTTATCTTCACGTACACTTTATTTTAATACATAAAACAAATAAAAATAAATTTATCTTCACGTACACTTTATTTTAATACATAAAACAAATAAAAATAAATTTATCTTCACGTACACTTTATTTTAATACATAAAACAAATAAAAATAAATTTATCTTCACGTACACTTTATTTAAATACATAAAACAAATAAAAATAAATTTATCTTCACGTACACTTTGTTTTAATACATAAAACATATAAAAATAAATTTATCTTCACGTACACTTTATTTAGATACATAAAACAAATAAAAATAAATTTATCTTCACGTACACTTTATTTTAATACATAAAACAAATAAAAATAAATTTATCTTCACGTACACTTTATTTAAATACATAAAACAAATAAAAATAAATTTATCTTCACGTACACTTTATTTTAATACATAAAACAAATAAAAATAAATTTATCTTCACGTACACTTTATTTTAATACATAAAACAAATAAAAATAAATTTATCTTCACGTACACTTTATTTTAATACATAAAACAAATAAAAGTAAATTTATCTTCACGTACACTTTATTTTAATACATAAAACAAATAAAAATAAATTTATCTTCACGTACACTTTATTTTAATACATAAAACAAATAAAAATAAATTTATCTTCACGTACACTTTATTTTAATACATAAAACAAATAAAAATAAATTTATCTTCACGTACACTTTATTTTAATACATAAAACAAATAAAAATAAATTTATCTTCACGTACACTTTATTTTAATACATAAAACAAATAAAAATAAATTTATCTTCACGTACACTTTATTTTAATACATGAAACAAATAAAAATAAATTTATCTTCACGTACACTTTATTTTAATACATAAAACAAATAAAAATAAATTTATCTTCACGTACACTTTATTTTAATACATAAAACAAATAAAAATAAATTTATCTTCACGTACACTTTATTTTAATACATGAAACAAATAAAAATAAATTTATCTTCACGTACACTTTATTTTAATACATAAAACAAATAAAAATAAATTTATCTTCACGTTCACTTTATTTTAATACATAAAACAAATAAAAGTAAATTTATCTTCACATACACTTTATTTTAATACATAAAACAAATAAAAGTAAATTTATCTTCACGTACACTTTATTTTAATACATAAAACAAATAAAAATAAATTTATCTTCACGTACACTTTATTTTAATACATAAAACAAATAAAAATAAATTTATCTTCACGTACACTTTATTTTAATACATAAAACAAATAAAAATAAATTTATCTTCACGTACACTTTATTTTAATACATAAAACAAATAAAGATAAATTTATCTTCACGTACACTTTATTTTAATACATAAAACAAATAAAAATAAATTTATCTTCACGTACACTTTATTTTAATACATAAAACAAATAAAAATAAATTTATCTTCACGTGCACTTTATTTTAATACATAAAACAAATAAAAATAAATTTATCTTCACGTACACTTTATTTAAATACATAAAACAATTAAAAATAAATTTATCTTCACGTACACTTTATTTTAATACATAAAACAAATAAAAATAAATTTATCTTCACGTACACTTTATTTTAATACATAAAACAAATAAAAATAAATTTATCTTCACGTACACTTTATTTTAATACATAAAACAAATAAAGATAAATTTATCTTCACGTACACTTTATTTTAATACATAAAACAAATAAAGATAAATTTATCTTCACGTACACTTTATTTTAATACATAAAACAAATAAAAATAAATTTATCTTCACGTACACTTTATTTTAATACATGAAACAAATAAAAATAAATTTATCTTCACGTACACTTTATTTTAATACATAAAACAAATAAAAATAAATTTATCTTCACGTACACTTTATTTTAATACATAAAACAAATAAAAATAAATTTATCTTCACGTACACTTTATTTTAATACATGAAACAAATAAAAATAAATTTATCTTCACGTACACTTTATTTTAATACATAAAACAAATAAAAATGAATTTATCTTCACGTTCACTTTATTTTAATACATAAAACAAATAAAAGTAAATTTATCTTCACATACACTTTATTTTAATACATAAAACAAATAAAAGTAAATTTATCTTCACGTACACTTTATTTTAATACATAAAACAAATAAAAATAAATTTATCTTCACGTACACTTTATTTTAATACATAAAACAAATAAAAATAAATTTATCTTCACGTACACTTTATTTTAATACATAAAACAAATAAAGATAAATTTATCTTCACGTACACTTTATTTTAATACATAAAACAAATAAAAATAAATTTATCTTCACGTACACTTTATTTTAATACATGAAACAAATAAAAATAAATTTATCTTCACGTACACTTTATTTTAATACATAAAACAAATAAAAATAAATTTATCTTCACGTATACTTTATTTAAATACATAAAACAATTAAAAATAAATTTATCTTCACGTACACTTTATTTTAATACATAAAACAAATAAAAATAAATTTATCTTCACGTACACTTTATTTTAATACATAAAACAAATAAAAATAAATTTATCTTCACGTACACTTTATTTTAATACATAAAACAAATAAAAATAAATTTATCTTCACGTACACTTTATTTAAATACATAAAACAAATAAAAATAAATTTATCTTCACGTACACTTTATTTTAATACATAAAACATATAAAAATAAATTTATCTTCACGTACACTTTATTTTAATACATAAAACAAATAAAAATAAATTTATCTTCACGTACACTTTATTTTAATACATAAAACAAATAGAAATAAATTTATCTTCACGTACACTTTATTTTAATACATAAAACAAATAAAAATAAATTTATCTTCACGTACACTTTATTTTAATACATAAAACAAATAAAAATAAATTTATCTTCACGTACACTTTATTTAAATACATAAAACAAATAAAAATAAATTTATCTTCACGTACACTTTATTTTAATACATAAAACAAATAAAAATAAATTTATCTTCACGTACACTTTATTTAGATACATAAAACAAATAAAAATAAATTTATTTTCATGTACACTTTATTTTAATACATGAAACAAATAAAAATAAATTTATCTTCACGTACACTTTATTTTAATACATAAAACAAATAAAAATAAATTTATCTTCACGTACACTTTATTTTAATACATAAAACAAATAAAAATAAATTTATCTTCAAGTACACTTTATTTTAATACATAAAACAAATAAAAATAAATTTATCTTCACGTACACTTTATTTTAATACATAAAACAAATAAAAATAAATTTATCTTCACGTACACTTTATTTTAATACATGAAACAAATAAAAATAAATTTATCTTCACGTACACTTTATTTTAATACATAAAACAAATAAAAATAAATTTATCTTCACGTACACTTTATTTTAATACATAAAACAAATAAAAATAAATTTATCTTCACGTACACTTTATTTTAAAACATGAAACAAATAAAAATAAATTTATCTTCACGTACACTTTATTTTAATACATAAAACAAATAAAAATAAATTTATCTTCACGTTCACTTTATTTTAATACATAAAACAAATAAAAGTAAATTTATCTTCACATACACTTTATTTTAATACATAAAACAAATAAAAGTAAATTTATCTTCACGTACACTTTATTTTAATACATAAAACAAATAAAAATAAATTTATCTTCACGTACACTTTATTTTAATACATAAAACAAATAAAAATAAATTTATCTTCACGTACACTTTATTTTAATACATAAAACAAATAAAGATAAATTTATCTTCACGTACACTTTATTTTAATACATAAAACAAATAAAGATAAATTTATCTTCACGTACACTTTATTTTAATACATAAAACAAATAAAAATAAATTTATCTTCACGTACACTTTATTTTAATACATGAAACAAATAAAAATAAATTTATCTTCACGTACACTTTATTTTAATACATAAAACAAATAAAAATAAATTTATCTTCACGTACACTTTATTTTAATACATAAAACAAATAAAAATAAATTTATCTTCACGTACACTTTATTTTAATACATGAAACAAATAAAAATAAATTTATCTTCACGTACACTTTATTTTAATACATAAAACAAATAAAAATGAATTTATCTTCACGTTCACTTTATTTTAATACATAAAACAAATAAAAGTAAATTTATCTTCACATACACTTTATTTTAATACATAAAACAAATAAAAGTAAATTTATCTTCACGTACACTTTATTTTAATACATAAAACAAATAAAAATAAATTTATCTTCACGTACACTTTATTTTAATACATAAAACAAATAAAAATAAATTTATCTTCACGTACACTTTATTTTAATACATAAAACAAATAAAGATAAATTTATCTTCACGTACACTTTATTTTAATACATAAAACAAATAAAAATAAATTTATCTTCACGTACACTTTATTTTAATACATGAAACAAATAAAAATAAATTTATCTTCACGTACACTTTATTTTAATACATAAAACAAATAAAAATAAATTTATCTTCACGTATACTTTATTTAAATACATAAAACAATTAAAAATAAATTTATCTTCACGTACACTTTATTTTAATACATAAAACAAATAAAAATAAATTTATCTTCACGTACACTTTATTTTAATACATAAAACAAATAAAAATAAATTTATCTTCACGTACACTTTATTTTAATACATAAAACAAATAAAAATAAATTTATCTTCACGTACACTTTATTTAAATACATAAAACAAATAAAAATAAATTTATCTTCACGTACACTTTATTTTAATACATAAAACATATAAAAATAAATTTATCTTCACGTACACTTTATTTTAATACATAAAACAAATAAAAATAAATTTATCTTCACGTACACTTTATTTTAATACATAAAACAAATAGAAATAAATTTATCTTCACGTACACTTTATTTTAATACATAAAACAAATAAAAATAAATTTATCTTCACGTACACTTTATTTTAATACATAAAACAAATAAAAATAAATTTATCTTCACGTACACTTTATTTAAATACATAAAACAAATAAAAATAAATTTATCTTCACGTACACTTTATTTTAATACATAAAACAAATAAAAATAAATTTATCTTCACGTACACTTTATTTAGATACATAAAACAAATAAAAATAAATTTATTTTCATGTACACTTTATTTTAATACATAAAACAAATAAAAATAAATTTATCTTCACGTACACTTCATTTTAATACATAAAACAAATAAAAATAAATTTATCTTCACGTACACTTTATTTTAATACATAAAACAAATAAAAATAAATTTATCTTCACGTACACTTTATTTTAATACATAAAACAAATAAAAATAAATTTATCTTCACGTACACTTTATTTTAATACATAAAACAAATAAAAATAAATTTATCTTCAAGTACACTTTATTTTAATACATAAAACAAATAAAAATAAATTTATCTTCACGTACACTTTATTTTAATACATAAAACAAATAAAGATAAATTTATCTTCACGTACACTTTATTTTAATACATAAAACAAATAAAAATAAATTTATCTTCACGTACACTTTATTTTAATACATGAAACAAATAAAAATAAATTTATCTTCACGTACACTTTATTTTAATACATAAAACAAATAAAAATAAATTTATCTTCACGTATACTTTATTTAAATACATAAAACAATTAAAAATAAATTTATCTTCACGTACACTTTATTTTAATACATAAAACAAATAAAAATAAATTTATCTTCACGTACACTTTATTTTAATACATAAAACAAATAAAAATAAATTTATCTTCACGTACACTTTATTTTAATACATAAAACAAATAAAAATAAATTTATCTTCACGTACACTTTATTTTAATACATAAAACAAATAAAAATAAATTTATCTTCACGTACACTTTATTTAAATACATAAAACAAATAAAAATAAATTTATCTTCACGTACACTTTGTTTTAATACATAAAACATATAAAAATAAATTTATCTTCACGTACACTTTATTTAGATACATAAAACAAATAAAAATAAATTTATCTTCACGTACACTTTATTTTAATACATAAAACAAATAAAAATAAATTTATCTTCACGTACACTTTATTTAAATACATAAAACAAATAAAAATAAATTTATCTTCACGTACACTTTATTTTAATACATAAAACAAATAAAAATAAATTTATCTTCACGTACACTTTATTTTAATACATAAAACAAATAAAAATAAATTTATCTTCACGTACACTTTATTTTAATACATAAAACAAATAAAAGTAAATTTATCTTCACGTACACTTTATTTTAATACATAAAACAAATAAAAATAAATTTATCTTCACGTACACTTTATTTTAATACATAAAACAAATAAAAATAAATTTATCTTCACGTACACTTTATTTTAATACATAAAACAAATAAAAATAAATTTATCTTCACGTACACTTTATTTTAATACATAAAACAAATAAAAATAAATTTATCTTCACGTACACTTTATTTTAATACATAAAACAAATAAAAATAAATTTATCTTCACGTACACTTTATTTTAATACATGAAACAAATAAAAATAAATTTATCTTCACGTACACTTTATTTTAATACATAAAACAAATAAAAATAAATTTATCTTCACGTACACTTTATTTTAATACATAAAACAAATAAAAATAAATTTATCTTCACGTACACTTTATTTTAATACATGAAACAAATAAAAATAAATTTATCTTCACGTACACTTTATTTTAATACATAAAACAAATAAAAATAAATTTATCTTCACGTTCACTTTATTTTAATACATAAAACAAATAAAAGTAAATTTATCTTCACATACACTTTATTTTAATACATAAAACAAATAAAAGTAAATTTATCTTCACGTACACTTTATTTTAATACATAAAACAAATAAAAATAAATTTATCTTCACGTACACTTTATTTTAATACATAAAACAAATAAAAATAAATTTATCTTCACGTACACTTTATTTTAATACATAAAACAAATAAAAATAAATTTATCTTCACGTACACTTTATTTTAATACATAAAACAAATAAAGATAAATTTATCTTCACGTACACTTTATTTTAATACATAAAACAAATAAAAATAAATTTATCTTCACGTACACTTTATTTTAATACATAAAACAAATAAAAATAAATTTATCTTCACGTGCACTTTATTTTAATACATAAAACAAATAAAAATAAATTTATCTTCACGTACACTTTATTTAAATACATAAAACAATTAAAAATAAATTTATCTTCACGTACACTTTATTTTAATACATAAAACAAATAAAAATAAATTTATCTTCACGTACACTTTATTTTAATACATAAAACAAATAAAAATAAATTTATCTTCACGTACACTTTATTTTAATACATAAAACAAATAAAAATAAATTTATCTTCACGTACACTTTATTTTAATACATAAAACAAATAAAAATAAATTTATCTTCAAGTACACTTTATTTTAATACATAAAACAAATAAAAATAAATTTATCTTCACGTACACTTTATTTTAATACATAAAACAAATAAAAATAAATTTATCTTCACGTACACTTTATTTTAATACATGAAACAAATAAAAAATAATTTATCTTCACGTACACTTTATTTTAATACATAAAACAAATAAAAATAAATTTATCTTCACGTACACTTTATTTTAATACATAAAACAAATAAAAATAAATTTATCTTCAAGTACACTTTATTTTAATACATAAAACAAATAAAAATAAATTTATCTTCACGTACACTTTATTTTAATACATAAAACAAATAAAAATAAATTTATCTTCACGTACACTTTATTTTAATACATGAAACAAATAAAAATAAATTTATCTTCACGTACACTTTATTTTAATACATAAAACAAATAAAAATAAATTTATCTTCACGTACACTTTATTTTAATACATAAAACAAATAAAAATAAATTTATCTTCACGTACACTTTATTTTAATACATAAAACAAATAAAAATAAATTTATCTTCACGTACACTTTATTTTAATACATGAAACAAATAAAAATAAATTTATCTTCACGTACACTTTATTTTAATACATAAAACAAATAAAAATAAATTTATCTTCACGTACACTTTATTTTAATACATAAAACAAATAAAAATAAATTTATCTTCACGTACACTTTATTTTAATACATGAAACAAATAAAAATAAATTTATCTTCACGTACACTTTATTTTAATACATAAAACAAATAAAAATAAATTTATCTTTACGTTCACTTTATTTTAATACATAAAACAAATAAAAGTAAATTTATCTTCACATACACTTTATTTTAATACATAAAACAAATAAAAGTAAATTTATCTTCACGTACACTTTATTTTAATACATAAAACAAATAAAAATAAATTTATCTTCACGTACACTTTATTTTAATACATAAAACAAATAAAAATAAATTTATCTTCACGTACACTTTATTTTAATACATAAAACAAATAAAAATAAATTTATCTTCACGTACACTTTATTTAATTACATAAAACAATTAAAAATAAATTTATCTTCACGTACACTTTATTTTAATACATAAAACAAATAAAAATAAATTTATCTTCACGTACACTTTATTTTAATACATAAAACAAATAAAAGTAAATTTATCTTTACGTACACTTTATTTTAATACATAAAACAAATAAAAATAAATTTATCTTCACGTACACTTTATTTTAATACATAAAACAAATAAAAGTAAATTTATCTTCACGTACACATTATTTTAATACATAAGACAAATAAAAATAAATTTATCTTCACGTACACTTTATTTTAATACATAAAACAAATAAAAATAAATGTATCTTCACGTACACTTTATTTTAATACATAAAACAAATAAAAATAGATTTATCTTCACGTACACTTTATTTTAATACATAAAACAAATAAAAGTAAATTTATCTTCACGTACACTTTATTTAAATACATAAAACAATTAAAAATAAATTTATCTTCACGTACACTTTATTTTAATACATAAAACAAATAAAAATAAATGTATCTTCACGTACACTTTATTTTAATACATAAAACAAATAAAAATAAATTTATCTTCACGTACACTTTATTTTAATACATAAAACAAATAAAAATAAATTTATCTTCACGTACACTTTATTTTAATACATAAAACAAATAAAAATAAATTTATCTTCACGTACACTTTATTTTAATACATAAAACAAATAAAAGTAAATTTATCTTCACGTACACTTTATTTTAATACATAAAACAAATAAAAATAAATTTATCTTCACGTACACTTTATTTTAATACATAAAACAAATAAAAATAAATTTATCTTCACGTACACTTTATTTTAATACATAAAACAAATAAAAATAAATTTATCTTCACGTACACTTTATTTTAATACATAAAACAAATAAAAATAAATTTATCTTCACGTACACTTTATTTTAATACATAAAACAAATAAAAATAAATTTATCTTCACGTACACTTTATTTTAATACATGAAACAAATAAAAATAAATTTATCTTCACGTACACTTTATTTTAATACATAAAACAAATAAAAATAAATTTATCTTCACGTACACTTTATTTTAATACATAAAACAAATAAAAATAAATTTATCTTCACGTACACTTTATTTTAATACATGAAACAAATAAAAATAAATTTATCTTCACGTACACTTTATTTTAATACATAAAACAAATAAAAATAAATTTATCTTCACGTTCACTTTATTTTAATACATAAAACAAATAAAAGTAAATTTATCTTCACATACACTTTATTTTAATACATAAAACAAATAAAAGTAAATTTATCTTCACGTACACTTTATTTTAATACATAAAACAAATAAAAATAAATTTATCTTCACGTACACTTTATTTTAATACATAAAACAAATAAAAATAAATTTATCTTCACGTACACTTTATTTTAATACATAAAACAAATAAAAATAAATTTATCTTCACGTACACTTTATTTAATTACATAAAACAATTAAAAATAAATTTATCTTCACGTACACTTTATTTTAATACATAAAACAAATAAAAATAAATTTATCTTCACGTACACTTTATTTTAATACATAAAACAAATAAAAGTAAATTTATCTTCACGTACACTTTATTTTAATACATAAAACAAATAAAAATAAATTTATCTTCACGTACACTTTATTTTAATACATAAAACAAATAAAAGTAAATTTATCTTCACGTACACATTATTTTAATACATAAGACAAATAAAAATAAATTTATCTTCACGTACACTTTATTTTAATACATAAAACAAATAAAAATAAATGTATCTTCACGTACACTTTATTTTAATACATAAAACAAATAAAAATAAATTTATCTTCACGTACACTTTATTTTAATACATAAAACAAATAAAAGTAAATTTATCTTCACGTACACTTTATTTAAATACATAAAACAATTAAAAATAAATTTATCTTCACGTACACTTTATTTTAATACATAAAACAAATAAAAATAAATTTATCTTCACGTACACTTTATTTTAATACATAAAACAAATAAAAATAAATTTATCTTCACGTACACTTTATTTTAATACATAAAACAAATAAAAATAAATTTATCTTAACGTACACTTTATTTAATTATATAAAACAATTAAAAATAAATTTATCTTCACGTACACTTTATTTTAATACATAAAACAAATAAAAATAAATTTATCTTCACGTACACTTTATTTTAATACATAAAACAAAGAAAAGTAAATTTATCTTCACGTACACTTTATTTTAATACATAAAACAAATAAAAATAAATTTATCTTCACGTACACTTTATTTTAATACATAAAACAAATAAAAGTAAATTTATCTTCACGTACACATTATTTTAATACATAAGACAAATAAAAATAAATTTATCTTCACGTACACTTTATTTTAATACATAAAACAAATAAAAATAAATGTATCTTCACGTACACTTTATTTTAATACATAAAACAAATAAAAATAAATTTATCTTCACGTACACTTTATTTTAATACATAAAACAAATAAAAGTAAATTTATCTTCACGTACACTTTATTTAAATACATAAAACAATTAAATTAAAAATAAATTTATCTTCACGTACACTTTATTTTAATACATAAAACAAATAAAAATAAATTTATCTTCACGTACACTTTATTTTAATATATAAAACAAATAAAAATAAATTTATCTTCACGTACACTTTATTTTAATACATAAAACAAATAAAAATAAATTTATCTTCACGTACACTTTATTTAATTACATAAAACAATTAAAAATAAATTTATCTTCACGTACACTTTATTTTAATACATAAAACAAATAAAAATAAATTTATCTTCACGTACACTTTATTTTAATACATAAAACAAATAAAAGTAAATTTATCTTCACGTACACTTTATTTTAATACATAAAACAAATAAAAATAAATTTATCTTCACGTACACTTTATTTTAATACATAAAACAAATAAAAGTAAATTTATCTTCACGTACACATTATTTTAATACATAAGACAAATAAAAATAAATTTATCTTCACGTACACTTTATTTTAATACATAAAACAAATAAAAATAAATGTATCTTCACGTACACTTTATTTTAATACATAAAACAAATAAAAATAAATTTATCTTCACGTACACTTTATTTTAATACATAAAACAAATAAAAGTAAATTTATCTTCACGTACACTTTATTTAAATACATAAAACAATTAAAAATAAATCTATCTTCACGTACACTTTATTTTAATACATAAAACAAATAAAAATAAATTTATCTTCACGTACACTTTATTTTAATACATAAAACAAATAAAAATAAATTTATCTTCACGTACACTTTATTTAAATACATAAAACAATTAAAAATAAATTTATCTTCACGTACACTTTATTTTTATACATAAAACAAATAAAAATAAATTTATCTTCACGTACACTTTATTTTAATACATAAAACAAATAAAAATAAATTTATCTTCACGTACACTTTATTTTAATACATAAAACAAATAAAAATAAATTTATCTTCACGTACACTTTATTTAAATAGATAAAACAAATAAAAATAAATTTATCTTCACGTACACTTTATTTTAATACATAAAACAAATAAAAATAAATTTATCTTCACGTACACTTTATTTAGATACATAAAACAAATAAAAATAAATTTATTTTCACGTACACTTTATTTTAATACATAAAACAAATAGAAAAATATTTATCTTCGCGTACACTTTATTTAAATACATAAAACAAATAAAAATAAATTTATCTTCACGTACAATTTATTTTAATACATAAAACAAATAAAAATAAATTTATCTTCACGTACACTTTATTTTAATACATAAAACAAATAAAAGTAAATTTATCTTCACGTACACTTTATTTTAATACATAAAACAAATAAAAGTAAATTTATCTTCACGTACACTTTATTTTAATACATAAAACAAATAAAAGTAAATTTATCTTCACGTACACTTTATTTTAATACATAAAACAAATAAAAATAAATTTATCTTCACGTACACTTTATTTTAATATATAAAACAAATAAAAATAAATTTATCTTCACGTACACTTTATTTTAATACATAAAACAAATAAAAATAAATTTATCTTCACGTACACTTTATTTTAATACATAAAACAAATAAAAATAAATTTATCTTCACGTACACTTTATTTTAATACATAAAACAAATAAAAATAAATTTATCTTAACGTACACTTTATTTAATTATATAAAACAATTAAAAATAAATTTATCTTCACGTACACTTTATTTTAATACATAAAACAAATAAAAATAAATTTATCTTCACGTACACTTTATTTTAATACATAAAACAAATAAAAATAAATTTATCTTCACGTGCACTTTATTTTAATACATAAAACAAATAAAAATAAATTTATCTTCACGTACACTTTATTTAAATACATAAAACAATTAAAAATAAATTTATCTTCACGTACACTTTATTTTAATACATAAAACAAATAAAAATAAATTTATCTTCACGTACACTTTATTTTAATACATAAAACAAATAAAAATAAATTTATCTTCACGTACACTTTATTTTAATACATAAAACAAATAAAAATAAATTTATCTTCACGTACACTTTATTTTAATACATAAAACAAATAAAAATAAATTTATCTTCAAGTACACTTTATTTTAATACATAAAACAAATAAAAATAAATTTATCTTCACGTACACTTTATTTTAATACATAAAACAAATAAAAATAAATTTATCTTCACGTACACTTTATTTTAATACATGAAACAAATAAAAAATAATTTATCTTCACGTACACTTTATTTTAATACATAAAACAAATAAAAATAAATTTATCTTCACGTACACTTTATTTTAATACATAAAACAAATAAAAATAAATTTATCTTCAAGTACACTTTATTTTAATACATAAAACAAATAAAAATAAATTTATCTTCACGTACACTTTATTTTAATACATAAAACAAATAAAAATAAATTTATCTTCACGTACACTTTATTTTAATACATGAAACAAATAAAAATAAATTTATCTTCACGTACACTTTATTTTAATACATAAAACAAATAAAAATAAATTTATCTTCACGTACACTTTATTTTAATACATAAAACAAATAAAAATAAATTTATCTTCACGTACACTTTATTTTAATACATAAAACAAATAAAAATAAATTTATCTTCACGTACACTTTATTTTAATACATGAAACAAATAAAAATAAATTTATCTTCACGTACACTTTATTTTAATACATAAAACAAATAAAAATAAATTTATCTTCACGTACACTTTATTTTAATACATAAAACAAATAAAAATAAATTTATCTTCACGTACACTTTATTTTAATACATGAAACAAATAAAAATAAATTTATCTTCACGTACACTTTATTTTAATACATAAAACAAATAAAAATAAATTTATCTTTACGTTCACTTTATTTTAATACATAAAACAAATAAAAGTAAATTTATCTTCACATACACTTTATTTTAATACATAAAACAAATAAAAGTAAATTTATCTTCACGTACACTTTATTTTAATACATAAAACAAATAAAAATAAATTTATCTTCACGTACACTTTATTTTAATACATAAAACAAATAAAAATAAATTTATCTTCACGTACACTTTATTTTAATACATAAAACAAATAAAAATAAATTTATCTTCACGTACACTTTATTTAATTACATAAAACAATTAAAAATAAATTTATCTTCACGTACACTTTATTTTAATACATAAAACAAATAAAAATAAATTTATCTTCACGTACACTTTATTTTAATACATAAAACAAATAAAAGTAAATTTATCTTTACGTACACTTTATTTTAATACATAAAACAAATAAAAATAAATTTATCTTCACGTACACTTTATTTTAATACATAAAACAAATAAAAGTAAATTTATCTTCACGTACACATTATTTTAATACATAAGACAAATAAAAATAAATTTATCTTCACGTACACTTTATTTTAATACATAAAACAAATAAAAATAAATGTATCTTCACGTACACTTTATTTTAATACATAAAACAAATAAAAATAGATTTATCTTCACGTACACTTTATTTTAATACATAAAACAAATAAAAGTAAATTTATCTTCACGTACACTTTATTTAAATACATAAAACAATTAAAAATAAATTTATCTTCACGTACACTTTATTTTAATACATAAAACAAATAAAAATAAATGTATCTTCACGTACACTTTATTTTAATACATAAAACAAATAAAAATAAATTTATCTTCACGTACACTTTATTTTAATACATAAAACAAATAAAAATAAATTTATCTTCACGTACACTTTATTTTAATACATAAAACAAATAAAAATAAATTTATCTTCACGTACACTTTATTTTAATACATAAAACAAATAAAAGTAAATTTATCTTCACGTACACTTTATTTTAATACATAAAACAAATAAAAATAAATTTATCTTCACGTACACTTTATTTTAATACATAAAACAAATAAAAATAAATTTATCTTCACGTACACTTTATTTTAATACATAAAACAAATAAAAATAAATTTATCTTCACGTACACTTTATTTTAATACATAAAACAAATAAAAATAAATTTATCTTCACGTACACTTTATTTTAATACATAAAACAAATAAAAATAAATTTATCTTCACGTACACTTTATTTTAATACATGAAACAAATAAAAATAAATTTATCTTCACGTACACTTTATTTTAATACATAAAACAAATAAAAATAAATTTATCTTCACGTACACTTTATTTTAATACATAAAACAAATAAAAATAAATTTATCTTCACGTACACTTTATTTTAATACATGAAACAAATAAAAATAAATTTATCTTCACGTACACTTTATTTTAATACATAAAACAAATAAAAATAAATTTATCTTCACGTTCACTTTATTTTAATACATAAAACAAATAAAAGTAAATTTATCTTCACATACACTTTATTTTAATACATAAAACAAATAAAAGTAAATTTATCTTCACGTACACTTTATTTTAATACATAAAACAAATAAAAATAAATTTATCTTCACGTACACTTTATTTTAATACATAAAACAAATAAAAATAAATTTATCTTCACGTACACTTTATTTTAATACATAAAACAAATAAAAATAAATTTATCTTCACGTACACTTTATTTAATTACATAAAACAATTAAAAATAAATTTATCTTCACGTACACTTTATTTTAATACATAAAACAAATAAAAATAAATTTATCTTCACGTACACTTTATTTTAATACATAAAACAAATAAAAGTAAATTTATCTTCACGTACACTTTATTTTAATACATAAAACAAATAAAAATAAATTTATCTTCACGTACACTTTATTTTAATACATAAAACAAATAAAAGTAAATTTATCTTCACGTACACATTATTTTAATACATAAGACAAATAAAAATAAATTTATCTTCACGTACACTTTATTTTAATACATAAAACAAATAAAAATAAATGTATCTTCACGTACACTTTATTTTAATACATAAAACAAATAAAAATAAATTTATCTTCACGTACACTTTATTTTAATACATAAAACAAATAAAAGTAAATTTATCTTCACGTACACTTTATTTAAATACATAAAACAATTAAAAATAAATTTATCTTCACGTACACTTTATTTTAATACATAAAACAAATAAAAATAAATTTATCTTCACGTACACTTTATTTTAATATATAAAACAAATAAAAATAAATTTATCTTCACGTACACTTTATTTTAATACATAAAACAAATAAAAATAAATTTATCTTCACGTACACTTTATTTTAATACATAAAACAAATAAAAATAAATTTATCTTCACGTACACTTTATTTTAATACATAAAACAAATAAAAATAAATTTATCTTAACGTACACTTTATTTAATTATATAAAACAATTAAAAATAAATTTATCTTCACGTACACTTTATTTTAATACATAAAACAAATAAAAATAAATTTATCTTCACGTACACTTTATTTTAATACATAAAACAAAGAAAAGTAAATTTATCTTCACGTACACTTTATTTTAATACATAAAACAAATAAAAATAAATTTATCTTCACGTACACTTTATTTTAATACATAAAACAAATAAAAGTAAATTTATCTTCACGTACACATTATTTTAATACATAAGACAAATAAAAATAAATTTATCTTCACGTACACTTTATTTTAATACATAAAACAAATAAAAATAAATGTATCTTCACGTACACTTTATTTTAATACATAAAACAAATAAAAATAAATTTATCTTCACGTACACTTTATTTTAATACATAAAACAAATAAAAGTAAATTTATCTTCACGTACACTTTATTTAAATACATAAAACAATTAAATTAAAAATAAATTTATCTTCACGTACACTTTATTTTAATACATAAAACAAATAAAAATAAATTTATCTTCACGTACACTTTATTTTAATATATAAAACAAATAAAAATAAATTTATCTTCACGTACACTTTATTTTAATACATAAAACAAATAAAAATAAATTTATCTTCACGTACACTTTATTTAATTACATAAAACAATTAAAAATAAATTTATCTTCACGTACACTTTATTTTAATACATAAAACAAATAAAAATAAATTTATCTTCACGTACACTTTATTTTAATACATAAAACAAATAAAAGTAAATTTATCTTCACGTACACTTTATTTTAATACATAAAACAAATAAAAATAAATTTATCTTCACGTACACTTTATTTTAATACATAAAACAAATAAAAGTAAATTTATCTTCACGTACACATTATTTTAATACATAAGACAAATAAAAATAAATTTATCTTCACGTACACTTTATTTTAATACATAAAACAAATAAAAATAAATGTATCTTCACGTACACTTTATTTTAATACATAAAACAAATAAAAATAAATTTATCTTCACGTACACTTTATTTTAATACATAAAACAAATAAAAGTAAATTTATCTTCACGTACACTTTATTTAAATACATAAAACAATTAAAAATAAATCTATCTTCACGTACACTTTATTTTAATACATAAAACAAATAAAAATAAATTTATCTTCACGTACACTTTATTTTAATACATAAAACAAATAAAAATAAATTTATCTTCACGTACACTTTATTTAAATACATAAAACAATTAAAAATAAATTTATCTTCACGTACACTTTATTTTTATACATAAAACAAATAAAAATAAATTTATCTTCACGTACACTTTATTTTAATACATAAAACAAATAAAAATAAATTTATCTTCACGTACACTTTATTTTAATACATAAAACAAATAAAAATAAATTTATCTTCACGTACACTTTATTTAAATAGATAAAACAAATAAAAATAAATTTATCTTCACGTACACTTTATTTTAATACATAAAACAAATAAAAATAAATTTATCTTCACGTACACTTTATTTAGATACATAAAACAAATAAAAATAAATTTATTTTCACGTACACTTTATTTTAATACATAAAACAAATAGAAAAATATTTATCTTCGCGTACACTTTATTTAAATACATAAAACAAATAAAAATAAATTTATCTTCACGTACAATTTATTTTAATACATAAAACAAATAAAAATAAATTTATCTTCACGTACACTTTATTTTAATACATAAAACAAATAAAAGTAAATTTATCTTCACGTACACTTTATTTTAATACATAAAACAAATAAAAGTAAATTTATCTTCACGTACACTTTATTTTAATACATAAAACAAATAAAAGTAAATTTATCTTCACGTACACTTTATTTTAATACATAAAACAAATAAAAATAAATTTATCTTCACGTACACTTTATTTTAATATATAAAACAAATAAAAATAAATTTATCTTCACGTACACTTTATTTTAATACATAAAACAAATAAAAATAAATTTATCTTCACGTACACTTTATTTTAATACATAAAACAAATAAAAATAAATTTATCTTCACGTACACTTTATTTTAATACATAAAACAAATAAAAATAAATTTATCTTAACGTACACTTTATTTAATTATATAAAACAATTAAAAATAAATTTATCTTCACGTACACTTTATTTTAATACATAAAACAAATAAAAATAAATTTATCTTCACGTACACTTTATTTTAATACATAAAACAAAGAAAAGTAAATTTATCTTCACGTACACTTTATTTTAATACATAAAACAAATAAAAATAAATTTATCTTCACGTACACTTTATTTTAATACATAAAACAAATAAAAGTAAATTTATCTTCACGTACACATTATTTTAATACATAAGACAAATAAAAATAAATTTATCTTCACGTACACTTTATTTTAATACATAAAACAAATAAAAATAAATGTATCTTCACGTACACTTTATTTTAATACATAAAACAAATAAAAATAAATTTATCTTCACGTACACTTTATTTTAATACATAAAACAAATAAAAGTAAATTTATCTTCACGTACACTTTATTTAAATACATAAAACAATTAAATTAAAAATAAATTTATCTTCACGTACACTTTATTTTAATACATAAAACAAATAAAAATAAATTTATCTTCACGTACACTTTATTTTAATATATAAAACAAATAAAAATAAATTTATCTTCACGTACACTTTATTTTAATACATAAAACAAATAAAAATAAATTTATCTTCACGTACACTTTATTTAATTACATAAAACAATTAAAAATAAATTTATCTTCACGTACACTTTATTTTAATACATAAAACAAATAAAAATAAATTTATCTTCACGTACACTTTATTTTAATACATAAAACATATAAAAGTAAATTTATCTTCACGTACACTTTATTTTAATACATAAAACAAATAAAAATAAATTTATCTTCACGTACACTTTATTTTAATACATAAAACAAATAAAAGTAAATTTATCTTCACGTACACATTATTTTAATACATAAGACAAATAAAAATAAATTTATCTTCACGTACACTTTATTTTAATACATAAAACAAATAAAAATAAATGTATCTTCACGTACACTTTATTTTAATACATAAAACAAATAAAAATAAATTTATCTTCACGTACACTTTATTTTAATACATAAAACAAATAAAAGTAAATTTATCTTCACGTACACTTTATTTAAATACATAAAACAATTAAAAATAAATTTATCTTCACGTACACTTTATTTTAATACATAAAACAAATAAAAATAAATTTATCTTCACGTACACTTTATTTTAATACATAAAACAAATAAAAATAAATTTATCTTCACGTACACTTTATTTAAATACATAAAACAATTAAAAATAAATTTATCTTCACGTACACTTTATTTTTATACATAAAACAAATAAAAATAAATTTATCTTCACGTACACTTTATTTTAATACATAAAACAAATAAAAATAAATTTATCTTCACGTACACTTTATTTTAATACATAAAACAAATAAAAATAAATTTATCTTCACGTACACTTTATTTAAATAGATAAAACAAATAAAAATAAATTTATCTTCACGTACACTTTATTTTAATACATAAAACAAATAAAAATAAATTTATCTTCACGTACACTTTATTTAGATACATAAAACAAATAAAAATAAATTTATTTTCACGTACACTTTATTTTAATACATAAAACAAATAGAAAAATATTTATCTTCGCGTACACTTTATTTAAATACATAAAACAAATAAAAATAAATTTATCTTCACGTACAATTTATTTTAATACATAAAACAAATAAAAATAAATTTATCTTCACGTACACTTTATTTTAATACATAAAACAAATAAAAGTAAATTTATCTTCACGTACACTTTATTTTAATACATAAAACAAATAAAAGTAAATTTATCTTCACGTACACTTTATTTTAATACATAAAACAAATAAAAGTAAATTTATCTTCACGTACACTTTATTTTAATACATAAAACAAATAAAAATAAATTTATCTTCACGTACACTTTATTTTAATACATAAAACAAATAAAAATAAATTTATCTTCACGTACACTTTATTTTAATACATAAAACAAATAAAAATAAATTTATCTTCACGTACACTTTATTTAATTACATAAAACAATTAAAAATAAATTTATCTTCACGTACACTTTATTTTAATACATAAAACAAATAAAAATAAATTTATCTTCACGTACACTTTATTTTAATACATAAAACATATAAAAGTAAATTTATCTTCACGTACACTTTATTTTAATACATAAAACAAATAAAAATAAATTTATCTTCACGTACACTTTATTTTAATACATAAAACAAATAAAAGTAAATTTATCTTCACGTACACATTATTTTAATACATAAGACAAATAAAAATAAATTTATCTTCACGTACACTTTATTTTAATACATAAAACAAATAAAAATAAATGTATCTTCACGTACACTTTATTTTAATACATAAAACAAATAAAAATAAATTTATCTTCACGTACACTTTATTTTAATACATAAAACAAATAAAAGTAAATTTATCTTCACGTACACTTTATTTAAATACATAAAACAATTAAAAATAAATTTATCTTCACGTACACTTTATTTTAATACATAAAACAAATAAAAATAAATTTATCTTCACGTACACTTTATTTTAATACATAAAACAAATAAAAATAAATTTATCTTCACGTACACTTTATTTAAATACATAAAACAATTAAAAATAAATTTATCTTCACGTACACTTTATTTTTATACATAAAACAAATAAAAATAAATTTATCTTCACGTACACTTTATTTTAATACATAAAACAAATAAAAATAAATTTATCTTCACGTACACTTTATTTTAATACATAAAACAAATAAAAATAAATTTATCTTCACGTACACTTTATTTAAATAGATAAAACAAATAAAAATAAATTTATCTTCACGTACACTTTATTTTAATACATAAAACAAATAAAAATAAATTTATCTTCACGTACACTTTATTTAGATACATAAAACAAATAAAAATAAATTTATTTTCACGTACACTTTATTTTAATACATAAAACAAATAGAAAAATATTTATCTTCGCGTACACTTTATTTAAATACATAAAACAAATAAAAATAAATTTATCTTCACGTACAATTTATTTTAATACATAAAACAAATAAAAATAAATTTATCTTCACGTACACTTTATTTTAATACATAAAACAAATAAAAGTAAATTTATCTTCACGTACACTTTATTTTAATACATAAAACAAATAAAAGTAAATTTATCTTCACGTACACTTTATTTTAATACATAAAACAAATAAAAGTAAATTTATCTTCACGTACACTTTATTTTAATACATAAAACAAATAAAAATAAATTTATCTTCACGTACACTTTATTTTAATACATAAAACAAATAAAAATAAATTTATCTTCACGTACACTTTATTTTAATACATAAAACAAATAAAAATAAATTTATCTTCACGTACACTTTATTTTAATACATAAAACAAATAAAAATAAATTTATCTTCACGTACACTTTATTTTAATACATAAAACAAATACAAATAAATTTATCTTCACGTACACTTTATTTTAATACATAAAACAAATAAAAGTAAATTTATCTTCACGTACACTTTATTTTAATACATAAAACAAATAAAAATAAATTTATCTTCACGTACACTTTATTTTAATACATAAAACAAATAAAAGTAAATTTATCTTCACGTACACATTATTTTAATACATAAGACAAATAAAAATAAATTTATCTTCACGTACACTTTATTTTAATACATAAAACAAATAAAAATAAATGTATCTTCACGTACACTTTATTTTAATACATAAAACAAATAAAAATAAATTTATCTTCACGTACACTTTATTTTAATACATAAAACAAATAAAAATAAATTTATCTTCACGTACACTTTATTTTAATACATAAAACAAATAAAAATAAATTTATCTTCACGTACACTTTATTTTAATACATAAAACAAATAAAAGTAAATTTATCTTCACGTACACTTTATTTTAATACATAAAACAAATAAAAATAAATTTATCTTCACGTACACTTTATTTTAATACATAAAACAAATAAAAGTAAATTTATCTTCACGTACACATTATTTTAATACATAAGACAAATAAAAATAAATTTATCTTCACGTACACTTTATTTTAATACATAAAACAAATAAAAATAAATGTATCTTCACGTACACTTTATTTTAATACATAAAACAAATAAAAATAAATTTATCTTCACGTACACTTTATTTTAATACATAAAACAAATAAAAGTAAATTTATCTTCACGTACACTTTATTTAAATACATAAAACAATTAAAAATAAATTTATCTTCACGTACACTTTATTTTAATACATAAAACAAATAGAAATAAATTTATCTTCACGTACACTTTATTTTAATACATAAAACAAATAAAAATAAATTTATCTTCACGTCCACTTTATTTAAATACATAAAACAATTAAAAATAAATTTATCTTCACGTACACTTTATTTTTATACATAAAACAAATAAAAATAAATTTATCTTCACGTACACTTTATTTTAATACATAAAACAAATAAAAATAAATTTATCTTCACGTACACTTTATTTTAATACATAAAACAAATAAAAATAAATTTATCTTCACGTACACTTTATTTAAATACATAAAACAAATAAAAATAGATTTATCTTCACGTACACTTTATTTTAATACATAAAACAAATAAAAATAAATTTATCTTCACGTACACTTTATTTAGATACATAAAACAAATAAAAATAAATTTATTTTCACGTACACTTTATTTTAATACATAAAACAAATAGAAAAATATTTATCTTCGCGTACACTTTATTTAAATACATAAAACAAATAAAAATAAATTTATCTTCACGTACACTTTATTTTAATACATAAAACAAATAAAAATAAATTTATCTTCACGTACACTTTATTTTAATACATAAAACAAATAAAAGTAAATTTATCTTCACGTACACTTTATTTTAATACATAAAACAAATAAAAGTAAATTTATCTTCACGTACACTTTATTTTAATACATAAAACAAATAAAAGTAAATTTATCTTCACGTACACTTTATTTTAATACATAAAACAAATAAAAATAAATTTATCTTCACGTACACTTTATTTTAATACATAAAACGAATAAAAATAAATTTATCTTCACGTACACTTTATTTTAATACATAAAACAAATAAAAATAAATTTATCTTCACGTACACTTTATTTTAATACATAAAACAAATAAAAATAAATTTATCTTCACGTACACTTTATTTTAATACATAAAACAAATAAAAATAAATTTATCTTCACGTACACTTTATTTTAATACATAAAACAAATAAAAATAAAATTATCTTCACGTACACTTTATTTTAATACATAAAACAAATAAAAATAAATTTATCTTCACGTACACTTTATTTAAATACATAAAACAATTAAAAATAAATTTATCTTCACGTACACTTTATTTTAATACATAAAACAAATAAAAATAAATTTATCTTCACGTACACTTTATTTTAATACATAAAACAAATAAAAATAAATTTATCTTCACGTACACTTTATTTTAATACATAAAACAAATAAAAATAAATTTATCTTCACGTACACTTTATTTTAATACATAAAACAAATAAAAATAAATTTATCTTCACGTACACTTTATTTTAATACATAAAACAAATAAAAATAAATTTATCTTCACGTACACTTTATTTTAATACATAAAACAAATAAAAATAAATTTATCTTCACGTACACTTTATTTTAATACATAAAACAAATAAAAGTAAATTTATCTTCACGTACACTTTATTTTAATACATAAAAAAAATAAAAGTAAATTTATCTTCACGTACACTTTATTTTAATACATAAAACAAATAAAAGTAAATTTATCTTCACGTACACTTTATTTTAATACATAAAACAAATAAAAGTAAATTTATCTTCACGTACACATTATTTTAATACATAAGACAAATAAAAATAAATTTATCTTCACGTACACTTTATTTTAATACATAAAACAAATAAAAATAAATGTATCTTCACGTACACTTTATTTTAATACATAAAACTAATAAAAATAAATTTATCTTCACGTACACTTTATTTTAATACATAAAACAAATAAAAATAAATTTATCTTCACGTACACTTTATTTTAATACATAACACAAATAAAAATAAATCTATCTTCACGTACACTATATTTTAACACATAAAACAAATAAAAATAAATTTATCTTCACGTACACTTTATTTTAATACATAAGACAAATAAAAATAAATTTATCTTCACGTACACTTTATTTTAATACATAAAACAAATAAAAATAAATTTATCTTCACGTACACTTTATTTTAATACATAAAACAAATAAAAATAAATTTATCTTCACGTACCCTTTATTTTAATACATAAAACAAATAAAAATAAATTTATCTTCACGTACACTTTATTTTAATACATAAAACAAATAAAAATAAATTTATCTTCACGTACACTTTATTTTAATACATAAAACAAATAAAAATAAATTTATCTTCACGTACACTTTATTTTAATACATAAAACAAATAAAAATAAATTTATCTTCACGTACACTTTATTTTAATACATAAAACAAATAAAAATAAATTTATCTTCACGTACACTTTATTTTAATACATAAAACAAATAAAAATAAATTTATCTTCACGTACACTTTATTTTAATACATAAAACAAATAAAAATAAATTTATCTTCACGTACACTTTATTTTAATACATAAAACAAATAAAAATAAATTTATCTTCACGTACACTTTATTTTAATACATAAAACAAATAAAAATAAATTTATCTTCACGTACACTTTATTTTAATACATAAAACAAATAAAAATAAATTTATCTTCACGTACACTTTATTTTAATACATAAAACAAATAAAAATAAATTTATCTTCACGTACACTTTATTTTAATACATAAAACAAATAAAAGTAAATTTATCTTCACGTACACTTTATTTTAATACATAAAACAAATAAAAGTAAATTTATCTTCACGTACACTTTATTTTAATACATAAGACAAATAAAAATAAATTTATCTTCACGTACACTTTATTTTAATACATAAAACAAATAAAAATAAATGTATCTTCACGTACACTTTATTTTAATACATAAAACAAATAAAAATAAATTTATCTTCACGTACACTTTATTTTAATACATAAAACAAATAAAAGTAAATTTATCTTCACGTACACTTTATTTAAATACATAAAACAATTAAAAATAAATTTATCTTCACGTACACTTTATTTTAATACATAAAACAAATAGAAATAAATTTATCTTCACGTACACTTTATTTTAATACATAAAACAAATAAAAATAAATTTATCTTCACGTACACTTTATTTTAATACATAAAACAAATAAAAATAAATTTATCTTCACGTACACTTTATTTTAATACATAAAACAAATAAAAATAAATTTATCTTCACGTACACTTTATTTTAATACATAAAACAAATAAAAATAAATTTATCTTCACGTACACTTTATTTTAATACATAAAACAAATAAAAATAAATTTATCTTCACGTACACTTTATTTTAATACATAAAACAAATAAAAATAAATTTATCTTCACGTACACTTTATTTTAATACATAAAACAAATAAAAGTAAATTTATCTTCACGTACACTTTATTTTAATACATAAAAAAAATAAAAGTAAATTTATCTTCACGTACACTTTATTTTAATACATAAAACAAATAAAAGTAAATTTATCTTCACGTACACTTTATTTTAATACATAAAACAAATAAAAGTAAATTTATCTTCACGTACACATTATTTTAATACATAAGACAAATAAAAATAAATTTATCTTCACGTACACTTTATTTTAATACATAAAACAAATAAAAATAAATGTATCTTCACGTACACTTTATTTTAATACATAAAACTAATAAAAATAAATTTATCTTCACGTACACTTTATTTTAATACATAAAACAAATAAAAATAAATTTATCTTCACGTACACTTTATTTTAATACATAACACAAATAAAAATAAATCTATCTTCACGTACACTATATTTTAACATAAAACAAATAAAAATAAATTTATCTTCACGTACACTTTATTTTAATACATAAGACAAATAAAAATAAATTTATCTTCACGTACACTTTATTTTAATACATAAAACAAATAAAAATAAATTTATCTTCACGTACACTTTATTTTAATACATAAAACAAATAAAAATAAATTTATCTTCACGTACCCTTTATTTTAATACATAAAACAAATAAAAATAAATTTATCTTCACGTACACTTTATTTTAATACATAAAACAAATAAAAATAAATTTATCTTCACGTACACTTTATTTTAATACATAAAACAAATAAAAATAAATTTATCTTCACGTACACTTTATTTTAATACATAAAACAAATAAAAATAAATTTATCTTCACGTACACTTTATTTTAATACATAAAACAAATAAAAATAAATTTATCTTCACGTACACTTTATTTTAATACATAAAACAAATAAAAATAAATTTATCTTCACGTACACTTTATTTTAATACATAAAACAAATAAAAATAAATTTATCTTCACGTACACTTTATTTTAATACATAAAACAAATAAAAATAAATTTATCTTCACGTACACTTTATTTTAATACATAAAACAAATAAAAATAAATTTATCTTCACGTACACTTTATTTTAATACATAAAACAAATAAAAATAAATTTATCTTCACGTACACTTTATTTTAATACATAAAACAAATAAAAATAAATTTATCTTCACGTACACTTTATTTTAATACATAAAACAAATAAAAGTAAATTTATCTTCACGTACACTTTATTTTAATACATAAAACAAATAAAAGTAAATTTATCTTCACGTACACTTTATTTTAATACATAAAACAAATAAAAGTAAATTTATCTTCACGTACACTTTATTTTAATACATAAAACAAATAAAAGTAAATTTATCTTCACGTACACATTATTTTAATACATAAGACAAATAAAAATAAATTTATCTTCACGTACACTTTATTTTAATACATAAAACAAATAAAAATAAATGTATCTTCACGTACACTTTATTTTAATACATAAAACAAATAAAAATAAATTTATCTTCACGTACACTTTATTTTAATACATAAAACAAATAAAAATAAATTTATCTTCACGTACACTTTATTTTAATACATAACACAAATAAAAATAAATCTATCTTCACGTACACTATATTTTAACACATAAAACAAATAAAAATAAATTTATCTTCACGTACACTTTATTTTAATACATAAAACAAATAAAAATAAATTTATCTTCACGTACACTTTATTTTAATACATAAAACAAATAAAAGTAAATTTATCTTCACGTACACTTTATTTTAATTCATAAAACAAATAAAAGTAAATTTATCTTCACGTACACTTTATTTTAATACATAAGACAAATAAAAATAAATTTATCTTCACGTACACTTTATTTTAATACATAAAACAAATAAAAATAAATTTATCTTCACGTACACTTTATTTTAATACATAAAACAAATAAAAATAAATTTATCTTCACGTACACTTTATTTTAATACATAAAACAAATAAAAATAAATTTATCTTCACGTACACTTTATTTTAATACATAAAACAAATAAAAATAAATTTATCTTCACGTACACTTTATTTTAATACATAAAACAAATAAAAATAAATTTATCTTCACGTACACTTTATTTTAATACATAAAACAAATAAAAATAAATTTATCTTCACGTACACTTTATTTTAATACATAAAACAAATAAAAATAAATTTATCTTCACGTACACTTTATTTTAATACATAAAACAAATAAAAATAAATTTATCTTCACGTACACTTTATTTTAATACATAACACAAATAAAAATAAATCTATCTTCACGTACACTATATTTTAACACATAAAACAAATAAAAATAAATTTATCTTCACGTACACTTTATTTTAATACATAAAACAAATAAAAATAAATTTATCTTCACGTACACTTTATTTTAATACATAAAACAAATAAAAGTAAATTTATCTTCACGTACACTTTATTTTAATTCATAAAACAAATAAAAGTAAATTTATCTTCACGTACACTTTATTTTAATACATAAGACAAATAAAAATAAATTTATCTTCACGTACACTTTATTTTAATACATAAAACAAATAAAAATAAATTTATCTTCACGTACACTTTATTTTAATACATAAAACAAATAAAAATAAATTTATCTTCACGTACACTTTATTTTAATACATAAAACAAATAAAAATAAATTTATCTTCACGTACACTTTATTTTAATACATAAAACAAATAAAAATAAATTTATCTTCACGTACACTTTATTTTAATACATAAAACAAATAAAAATAAATTTATCTTCACGTACACTTTATTTTAATACATAAAACAAATAAAAATAAATTTATCTTCACGTACACTTTATTTTAATACATAAAACAAATAAAAATAAATTTATCTTCACGTACACTTTATTTTAATACATAAAACAAATAAAAGTAAATTTATCTTCACGTACACTTTATTTTAATACATAAAACAAATAAAAGTAAATTTATCTTCACGTACACTTTATTTTAATACATAAAACAAATAAAAGTAAATTTATCTTCACGTACACTTTATTTTAATACATAAAACAAATAAAAATAAATTTATCTTCACGTACACATTATTTTAATACATAAGACAAATAAAAATAAATTTATCTTCACGTACACTTTATTTTAATACATAAAACAAATAAAAATAAATTTATCTTCACGTACACATTATTTTAATACATAAGACAAATAAAAATAAATTTATCTTCACGTACACTTTATTTTAATACATAAAACAAATAAAAATAAATTTATCTTCACGTACACTTTATTTTAATACATAAAACAAATAAAAATAAATTTATCTTCACGGACACTTTATTTTAATACATAAAACAAATAAAAATAAATTTATCTTCTCGTACACTTTATTTTAATACATAAAACAAATAAAAATAAATTTGTCTTCACGTACACTTTATTTTAATACATAAAACAAATAAAAATAAATTTATCTTCACGTACACTTTATTTTAATACATAAAACAAATAAAAATAAATTTATCTTCACGTACACTTTATTTAAATACATAAAACAAATAAAAATAAATTTATCTACACGTACACTTTATTTTAATACATAAAACAAATAAAAATAAATTTATCTTCACGTACACTTTATTTTAATACATAAAACAAATAAAAATAAATTTATCTTCACGTACACTTTATTTTAATACATAAAACAAATAAAAATAAATTTATCTTCACGTACACTTTATTTTAATACATAAAACAAATAAAAATAAATTTATCTTCACGTACACTTTATTTTAATACATAAAACAAATAAAAATAAATGTATCTTCACGTAAACTTTATTTTAATACATAAAACAAATAAAAATAAATTTATCTTCACGTACACTTTATTTTAATACATAAAACAAATAAAAATAAATTTATCTTCACGTACACTTTATTTTAATACATAAAACAAATTATAATAAATTTATCTTCACGTACACTTTATTTTAATACATAAAACAAATAAAAATAAATTTATCTTCACGTACACTTTATTTTAATACATAAAACAAATAAAAATAAATTTATCTTCACGTACACTTTATTTTAATACATAAAACAAATTATAATAAATTTATCTTCACGTACAGTTTATTTTAATACATAAAACAAATAAAAATAAATTTATCTTCACGTACACTTTATTTTAATACATAAAACAAATAAAAATAAATTTATCTTCACGTACACTTTATTTTAATACATAAAACAAATAAAAATAAATTTATCTTCACGTATACTTTATTTTAATACATAAAACAAATAAAAATAAATTTATCTTCACGTACACTTTATTTTAATATATAAAACAAATAATAATAAATGTATCTTCACGTACACTTTATTTTAATACATAAAACAAATAAAAATAAATTTATCTTCACGTACACTTTATTTTAATACATAAAACAAATAAAAATAAATTTATCTTCACGTACACTTTATTTTAATACATAAAACAAATAAAAATAAATTTATCTTCACGTACACTTTATTTTAATACATGAAACAAATAAAAATAAATTCATCTTCACGTACACTTTATTTTAATACATAAAACAAATAAAAATAAATTTATCTTCACGTACACTTTATTTTAATACATAAAACAAATAAAAATAAATTTATCTTCACGTACACTTTATTTTAATACATAAAACAAATAAAAATAAATTTATCTTCACGTACATTTTATTTTGATACATAAAACAAATAAAAGTAAATTTATCTTCACATACACTTTATTTTAATACATAAAACAAATAAAAGTAAATTTATCTTCACGTACACTTTATTTTAATACATAAAACAAATAAAAGTAAATTTATCTTCACGTACACTTTATTTTAATACATAAAACAAATAAAAATAAATTTATCTTCACGTACACTTTATTTTAATACATAAAACAAATAAAAATAAATTTATCTTCACGTACACTTTATTTTAAAACATAAAACAAATAAAAATAAATTTATCTTCACGTACACTTTATTTTAATACATAAAACAAATAAAAATAAATTTATCTTCACGTACACTTTATTTTAATACATAAAACAAATAAAAATAAATTTATCTTCACGTACACTTTATTTTAATGCATAAAACAAATAAAAATAAATTTATCTTCACGTACACTTTATTTTAATACATAAAACAAATAAAAATAAATTTATCTTCACGTACACTTTATTTTAATACATAAAACAAATAAAAATAAATTTATCTTCACGTACACTTTATTTTAATACATAAAACAAATAAAAATAAATTTATCTTCACGTACACTTTATTTTAATACATAAAACAAATAAAAATAAATTTATCTTCACGTACACTTTATTTGAATACATAAAACAAATAAAAATAAATTTATCTTCACGTACACTTTATTTGAATACATAAAACAAATAAAAATAAATTTATCTTCACGTACACTTTATTTTAATACATAAAACAAATAAAAATAAATTTATCTTCACGTACACTTTATTTTAATACATAAAACAAATAAAAATAAATTTATCTTCACGTACACTTTATTTTAATACATAAAACAAATAAAAATAAATTTATCTTCACGTACACTTTATTTTAATACATAAAACAAATAAAAATAAATTTATCTTCACGTACACTTTATTTAAATACATAAAACAAATAAAAATAAATTTATCTTCAAGTACACTTTATTTTAATACATAAAACAAATAAAAATAAATTTATCTTCACGTACACTTTATTTTAATACATAAAACAAATAAAAATAAATTTATCTTCACGTACACTTTATTTTAATACATAAAACAAATAAAAATAAATTTATCTTCACGTACACTTTATTTTAATACATAAAACAAATAAAAATAAATTTATCTTCACGTACACTTTATTTTAATACATAAAACAAATAAAAATAAATTTATCTTCACGTACACTTTATTTTAATACATAAAACAAATAAAAATAAATTTATCTTCAGGTACACTTTATTTTAATACATAAAACAAATAAAAATGAATTTATCTTCACGTACACTTTATTTTAATGCATAAAACAATTAAAAATAAATTTATCTTCACGTACACTTTATTTTAATACATAAAACAAATTATAATAAATTTATCTTCACGTACACTTTATTTTAATACATAAAACAAATAAAAATAAATTTATCTTCACGTACACTTTATTTTAATACATAAAACAAATAAAAATAAATTTATCTTCACGTACACTTTATTTTAATACATAAAACAAATAAAAATAAATTTATCTTCACGTATACTTTATTTTAATACATAAAACAAATAAAAATAAATTTATCTTCACGTACACTTTATTTTAATAGATAAAACAAATAAAAATAAATTTATCTTCACGTACACTTTATTTTAATACATAAAACAAATAAAAATAAATTTATCTTCACGTACACTTTATTTTAATACATAAAACAAATAAAAATAAATTTATCTTCACGTACACTTTATTTTAATACATAAAACAAATGAAAATAAATTTATCTTCACGTACACTTTATTTTAATACATAAAACAAATAAAAATAAATTTATCTTCACGTACACTTTATTTTAATACATAAAACAAATAAAAATAAATTTATCTTCACATACACTTTATTTTAATACATAAAACAAATAAAAATAAATTTATCTTCACGTACACTTTATTTTAATACATAAAACAAATAAAAATAAATTTATCTTCACGTACACTTTATTTTAATACATGAAACAAATAAAAATAAATTTATCTTCACGTACACTTTATTTTAATACATAAAACAAATAAAAATAAATTTATCTTCACGTACACTTTATTTTATTACATAAAACAAATAAAAATAAATTTATCTTCACGTACACTTTATTTTAATACATAAAACAAATAAAAATAAATTTATCTTCACATACACTTTATTTTAATACATAAAACAAATAAAAATAAATTTATCTTCACGTACACTTTATTTTAATACATAAAACAAATAAAAATAAATTTATCTTCACGTACACTTTATTTTAATACATGAAACAAATAAAAATAAATTTATCTTCACGTACACTTTATTTTAATACATAAAACAAATAAAAATAAATTTATCTTCACGTACAATTTATTTTAATACATAAAACAAATAAAAATAAATTTATCTTCACGTACACTTTATTTTAATACATAAAACAAATAAAAATAAATTTATCTTCACGTACACTTTATTTTAATACATAAAACAAATAAAAGTAAATTTATCTTCACGTACACTTTATTTTAATACATAAAACAAATAAAAGTAAATTTATCTTCACATACACTTTATTTTAATACATAAAACAAATAAAAGTAAATTTATCTTCACGTACACTTTATTTTAATACATAAAACAAATAAAAGTAAATTTATCTTCACGTACACTTTACTTTAATACATAAAACAAATAAAAATAAATTTATCTTCACGTACACTTTATTTTAATACATAAAACAAATAAAAATAAATTTATCTTCACGTACACTTTATTTTAATACATGAAACAAATAAAAATAAATTTATCTTCACGTACACTTTATTTTAATACATAAAACAAATAAAAATAAATTTATCTTCACGTACACTTTATTTTAATACATAAAACAAATAAAAATAAATTTATCTTCACGTACACTTTATTTTAATACATAAAACAAATAAAAATAAATTTATCTTCACGTATACTTTATTTTAATACATAAAACAAATAAAAATAAATTTATCTTCACGTACACTTTATTTTAATAGATAAAACAAATAAAAATAAATTTATCTTCACGTACACTTTATTTTAATACATAAAACAAATAAAAATAAATTTATCTTCACGTACACTTTATTTTAATACATAAAACAAATAAAAATAAATTTATCTTCACGTACACTTTATTTTAATACATAAAACAAATGAAAATAAATTTATCTTCACGTACACTTTATTTTAATACATAAAACAAATAAAAATAAATTTATCTTCACGTACACTTTATTTTAATACATAAAACAAATAAAAATAAATTTATCTTCACATACACTTTATTTTAATACATAAAACAAATAAAAATAAATTTATCTTCACGTACACTTTATTTTAATACATAAAACAAATAAAAATAAATTTATCTTCACGTACACTTTATTTTAATACATGAAACAAATAAAAATAAATTTATCTTCACGTACACTTTATTTTAATACATAAAACAAATAAAAATAAATTTATCTTCACGTACACTTTATTTTATTACATAAAACAAATAAAAATAAATTTATCTTCACGTACACTATATTTTAATACATAAAACAAATAAAAATAAATTTATCTTCACATACACTTTATTTTAATACATAAAACAAATAAAAATAAATTTATCTTCACGTACACTTTATTTTAATACATAAAACAAATAAAAATAAATTTATCTTCACGTACACTTTATTTTAATACATGAAACAAATAAAAATAAATTTATCTTCACGTACACTTTATTTTAATACATAAAACAAATAAAAATAAATTTATCTTCACGTACACTTTATTTTAATACATAAAACAAATAAAAATAAATTTATCTTCACGTACACTTTATTTTAATACATAAAACAAATAAAAATAAATTTATCTTCACGTACACTTTATTTTAATACATAAAACAAATAAAAGTAAATTTATCTTCACGTACACTTTATTTTAATACATAAAACAAATAAAAGTAAATTTATCTTCACATACACTTTATTTTAATACATAAAACAAATAAAAGTAAATTTATCTTCACGTACACTTTATTTTAATACATAAAACAAATAAAAGTAAATTTATCTTCACGTACACTTTACTTTAATACATAAAACAAATAAAAATAAATTTATCTTCACGTACACTTTATTTTAATACATAAAACAAATAAAAATAAATTTATCTTCACGTACACTTTATTTTAATACATGAAACAAATAAAAATAAATTTATCTTCACGTACACTTTATTTTAATACATAAAACAAATAAAAATAAATTTATCTTCACGTACACTTTATTTTAATACATAAAACAAATAAAAATAAATTTATCTTCACGTACACTTTATTTAAATACATAAAACAAATAAAAATAAATTTATCTTCAAGTACACTTTATTTTAATACATAAAACAAATAAAAATAAATTTATCTTCACGTACACTTTATTTTAATACATAAAACAAATAAAAATAAATTTATCTTCACGTACACTTTATTTTAATACATAAAACAAATAAAAATAAATTTATCATCACGTACACTTTATTTTAATACATAAAACAAATAAAAATAAATTTATCTTCACGTACACTTTATTTTAATACATAAAACAAATAAAAATAAATTTATCTTCACGTACACTTTATTTTAATACATAAAACAAATAAAAATAAATTTATCTTCACGTACACTTTATTTTAATGCATAAAACAAATAAAAATAAATTTATCTTCACGTACACTTTATTTTAATACATAAAACAAATTATAATAAATTTATCTTCACGTACACTTTATTTTAATACATAAAACAAATAAAAATAAATTTATCTTCACGTACACTTTATTTTAATACATAAAACAAATAAAAATAAATTTATCTTCACGTACACTTTATTTTAATACATAAAACAAATAAAAATAAATTTATCTTCACGTATACTTTATTTTAATACATAAAACAAATAAAAATAAATTTATCTTCACGTACACTTTATTTTAATACATAAAACAAATAATAATAAATGTATCTTCACGTACACTTTATTTTAATACATAAAACAAATAAAAATAAATTTATCTTCACGTACACTTTATTTTAATACATAAAACAAATAAAAATAAATTTATCTTCACGTACACTTTATTTTAATACATAAAACAAATAAAAATAAATTTATCTTCACGTACACTATATTTTAATACATAAAACAAATAAAAATAAATTTATCTTCACGTACACTTTATTTTAATACATAAAACAAATAAAAATAAATTTATCTTCACGTACACTTTATTTTGATACATAAAACAAATAAAAATTAATTTATCTTCACGTACACTTTATTTTAATACATAAAACAAATAAAAATAAATTTATCTTCACGTACACTTTATTTTAATACATAAAACAAATAAAAGTAAATTTATCTTCACGTACACTTTATTTTAATACATAAAACAAATAAAAATAAATTTATCTTCACGTACACTTTATTTTAATACATAAAACAAATGAAAATAAATTTATCTTCACGTACACTTTATTTTAATACATAAAACAAATAAAAATAAATTTATCTTCACGTACACTTTATTTTAATACATAAATCAAATAAAAATAAATTTATCTTCACGTACACTTTATTTTAATACATAAAACAAATAAAAATAAATTTATCTTCACGTACACTTTATTTAGATACATAAAACAAATAAAAATAAATTTATCTTCACGTACACTTTATTTTAATACATGAAACAAATAAAAATAAATTTATCTTCACGTACACTTTATTTTAATACATAAAACAAATAAAAATAAATTTATCTTCACGTACACTTTATTTTAATACATAAAACAAATAAAAATAAATTTATCTTCACGTACACTTTATTTTAATACATAAAACAAATAAAAATAAATTTATCTTCATGTACACTTTATTTTAATACATAAAACAAATAAAAATAAATTTATCTTCACGTATACTTTATTTTAATACATAAAACAAATAAAAATAAATTTATCTTCACGTACACTTTATTTTAATACATAAAACAAATAATAATAAATGTATCTTCACGTACACTTTATTTTAATACATAAAACAAATAAAAATAAATTTATCTTCACGTACACTTTATTTTAATACATAAAACAAATAAAAATAAATTTATCTTCACGTACACTTTATTTTAATACATAAAACAAATAAAAATAAATTTATCTTCACGTACACTTTATTTTAATACATAAAACAAATAAAAATAAATTTATCTTCACGTACACTTTATTTTAATACATAAAACAAATAAAAATAAATTTATCTTCACGTACACTTTATTTTGATACATAAAACAAATAAAAATAAATTTATCTTCACTACACTTTATTTTAATACATAAAACAAATAAAAATAAATTTATCTTCACGTACACTTTATTTTAATACATAAAACAAATAAAAATAAATTTATCTTCACGTACACTTTATTTGAATACATAAAACAAATAAAAGTAAATTTATCTTCACGTACACTTTATTTTAATACATAAAACAAATAAAAGTAAATTTATCTTCACATACACTTTATTTTAATACATAAAACAAATAAAAGTAAATTTATCTTCACGTACACTTTATTTTAATACATAAAACAAATAAAAGTAAATTTATCTTCACGTACACTTTACTTTAATACATAAAACAAATAAAAATAAATTTATCTTCACGTACACTTTATTTTAATACATAAAACAAATAAAAATAAATTTATCTTCACGTACACTTTATTTTAATACATGAAACAAATAAAAATAAATTTATCTTCACGTACACTTTATTTTAATACATAAAACAAATAAAAATAAATTTATCTTCACGTACACTTTATTTTAATACATAAAACAAATAAAAATAAATTTATCTTCACGTACACTTTATTTAAATACATAAAACAAATAAAAATAAATTTATCTTCAAGTACACTTTATTTTAATACATAAAACAAATAAAAATAAATTTATCTTCACGTACACTTTATTTTAATACATAAAACAAATAAAAATAAATTTATCTTCACGTACACTTTATTTTAATACATAAAACAAATAAAAATAAATTTATCATCACGTACACTTTATTTTAATACATAAAACAAATAAAAATAAATTTATCTTCACGTACACTTTATTTTAATACATAAAACAAATAAAAATAAATTTATCTTCACGTACACTTTATTTTAATACATAAAACAAATAAAAATAAATTTATCTTCACGTACACTTTATTTTAATGCATAAAACAAATAAAAATAAATTTATCTTCACGTACACTTTATTTTAATACATAAAACAAATTATAATAAATTTATCTTCACGTACACTTTATTTTAATACATAAAACAAATAAAAATAAATTTATCTTCACGTACACTTTATTTTAATACATAAAACAAATAAAAAAAATTTATCTTCACGTACACTTTATTTTAATACATAAAACAAATAAAAATAAATTTATCTTCACGTATACTTTATTTTAATACATAAAACAAATAAAAATAAATTTATCTTCACGTACACTTTATTTTAATACATAAAACAAATAATAATAAATGTATCTTCACGTACACTTTATTTTAATACATAAAAACAAATAAAAATAAATTTATCTTCACGTACACTTTATTTTTAATACATAAAACAAATAAAAATAAATTTATCTTCACGTACACTTTATTTTAATACATAAAACAAATAAAAATAAATTTATCTTCACGTACACTATATTTTAATACATAAAACAAATAAAAAATAAATTTATCTTCACGTACACTTTATTTTAATACATAAAACAAATAAAAATAAATTTATCTTCACGTACACTTTATTTTGATACATAAAACAAATAAAAATTAATTTATCTTCACGTACACTTTATTTAATACATAAAACAAATAAAAATAAATTTATCTTCACGTACACTTTATTTTAATACATAAAACAAATAAAAGTAAATTTATCTTCACGTACACTTTATTTTAATACATAAAACAAATAAAAATAAATTTATCTTCACGTACACTTTATTTTAATACATAAAACAAATGAAAATAAATTTATCTTCACGTACACTTTATTTTAATACATAAAACAAATAAAAATAAATTTATCTTCACGTACACTTTATTTTAATACATAAATCAAATAAAAATAAATTTATCTTCACGTACACTTTATTTTAATACATAAAACAAATAAAAATAAATTTATCTTCACGTACACTTTATTTAGATACATAAAACAAATAAAAATAAATTTATCTTCACGTACACTTTATTTTAATACATGAAACAAATAAAAATAAATTTATCTTCACGTACACTTTATTTTAATACATAAAACAAATAAAAATAAATTTATCTTCACGTACACTTTATTTTAATACATAAAACAAATAAAAATAAATTTATCTTCACGTACACTTTATTTTAATACATAAAACAAATAAAAATAAATTTATCTTCATGTACACTTTATTTTAATACATAAAACAAATAAAAATAAATTTATCTTCACGTATACTTTATTTTAATACATAAAACAAATAAAAATAAATTTATCTTCACGTACACTTTATTTTAATACATAAAACAAATAATAATAAATGTATCTTCACGTACACTTTATTTTAATACATAAAACAAATAAAAATAAATTTATCTTCACGTACACTTTATTTTAATACATAAAACAAATAAAAATAAATTTATCTTCACGTACACTTTATTTTAATACATAAAACAAATAAAAATAAATTTATCTTCACGTACACTTTATTTTAATACATAAAACAAATAAAAATAAATTTATCTTCACGTACACTTTATTTTAATACATAAAACAAATAAAAATAAATTTATCTTCACGTACACTTTATTTTGATACATAAAACAAATAAAAATAAATTTATCTTCACTACACTTTATTTTAATACATAAAACAAATAAAAATAAATTTATCTTCACGTACACTTTATTTTAATACATAAAACAAATAAAAGTAAATTTATCTTCACGTACACTTTATTTTAATACATAAAACAAATAAAAATAAATTTATCTTCACGTACACTTTATTTTAATACATAAAACAAATAAAAGTAAATTTATCTTCACGTACACTTTATTTTAATACATAAAACAAATAAAAATAAATTTATCTTCACGTACACTTTATTTTAATACATAAAACAAATGAAAATAAATTTATCTTCACGTACACTTTATTTTAATACATAAAACAAATAAAAATAAATTTATCTTCACGTACACTTTATTTTAATACATAAAACAAATGAAAATAAATTTATCTTCACGTACACTTTATTTTAATACATAAAACAAATAAAAATAAATTTATCTTCACGTACACTTTATTTTAATACATAAAACAAATAAAAATAAATTTATCTTCACGTACACTTTATTTTAATACATAAAACAAATAAAAATAAATTTATCTTCACGTACACTTTATTTAGATACATAAAACAAATAAAAATAAATTTATCTTCACGTACACTTTATTTTAATACATGAAACAAATAAAAATAAATTTATCTTCACGTACACTTTATTTTAATACATAAAACAAATAAAAATAAATTTATCTTCACGTACACTTTATTTTAATACATAAAACAAATAAAAATAAATTTATCTTCACGTACACTTTATTTCAATACATAAAACAAATAAAAATAAATTTATCTTCACGTACACTTTATTTTAATACATAAAACAAATAAAAATAAATTTATCTTCACGTACACTTTATTTTGATACATAAAACAAATAAAAATAAATTTATCTTCACGTACACTTTATTTTAATACATAAAACAAATAAAAATAAATTTATCTTCACGTACACTTTATTTTAATACATAAAACAAATAAAAATAAATTTATCTTCATGTACACTTTATTTTAATACATAAAACAAATAAAAATAAATTTATCTTCACGTACACTTTATTTTAATACATAAAACAAATAAAAATAAATTTATCTTCACGTACACTTTATTTTAATACATAAAACAAATAAAAATAAATTTATCTTCACGTACACTTTATTTTAATACATAAAACAAATAAAAATAAATTTATCTTCACGTACACTTTATTTTAATACATAAAACAAATAAAAATAAATTTATCTTCACGTACACTTTATTTTAATACATAAAACAAATAAAAATAAATTTATCTTCACGTACACTTTATTTTGATACATAAAACAAATAAAAATAAATTTATCTTCACGTACACTTTATTTTAATACATAAAACAAATAAAAATAAATTTATCTTCACGTACACTTTATTTTAATACATAAAACAAATAAAAGTAAATTTATCTTCACGTACACTTTATTTTAATACATAAAACAAATAAAAATAAATTTATCTTCACGTACACTTTATTTTAATACATAAAACAAATGAAAATAAATTTATCTTCACGTACACTTTATTTTAATACATAAAACAAATAAAAATAAATTTATCTTCACGTACACTTTATTTTAATACATAAATCAAATAAAAATAAATTTATCTTCACGTACACTTTATTTTAATACATAAAACAAATAAAAATAAATTTATCTTCACGTACACTTTATTTAGATACATAAAACAAATAAAAATAAATTTATCTTCACGTACACTTTATTTTAATACATGAAACAAATAAAAATAAATTTATCTTCACGTACACTTTATTTTAATACATAAAACAAATAAAGATAAATTTATCTTCACGTACACTTTATTTTAATACATAAAACAAATAAAAATAAATTTATCTTCACGTACACTTTATTTTAATACATAAAACAAATAAAAATAAATTTATCTTCAGGCACACTTTATTTTAATACATAAAACAAATAAAAATAAATTTATCTTCACGTACACTTTATTTTAATACATAAAACAAATAAAAATAAATTTATCTTCACGTACACTTTATTTTGATACATAAAACAAATAAAAATAAATTTATCTTCACGTACACTTTATTTTAATACATAAAACAAATAAAAATAAATTTATCTTCACGTACACTTTATTTTAATACATAAAACAAATAAAAATAAATTTATCTTCATGTACACTTTATTTTAATACATAAAACAAATAAAAATAAATTTATCTTCACGTACACTTTATTTTAATACATAAAATAAATAAAAATAAATTTATCTTCACGTACACTTTATTTTAATACATAAAACAAATAAAAATAAATTTATCTTCACGTACACTTTATTTTAATACATAAAACAAATAAAAATAAATTTATCTTCACGTACACTTTATTTTAATACATAAAACAAATAAAAATAAATTTATCTTCACGTACACTTTATTTTAATACATAAAACAAATAAAAATAAATTTATCTTCACGTACACTTTATTTTAATACATAAAACAAATAAAAATAAACTTATCTTCACGTACACTTTATTTTAATACATAAAACAAATAAAAGTAAATTTATCTTCACATACACTTTATTTTAATACATAAAACAAATAAAAGTAAATTTATCTTCAAGTACACTTTATTTTAATACATAAAACAAATAAAAATAAATTTATCTTCACGTACACTTTATTTAAATACATAAAACAAATAAAAATAAATTTATCTTCAAGTACACTTTATTTTAATACATAAAACAAATAAATATAAATTTATCTTCACGTACACTTTATTTTAATACATAAAACAAATAAAAATAAATTTATCTTCACGTACACTTTATTTTAATACATAAAACAAATAAAAATAAATTTATCATCACGTACACTTTATTTTAATACATAAAACAAATAAAAATAAATTTATCTTCACGTACACTTTATTTTAATACATAAAACAAATAAAAATAAATTTATCTTCACGTACACTTTATTTTAATGCATAAAACAAATAAAAATAAATTTATCTTCACGTACACTTTATTTTAATACATAAAACAAATTATAATAAATTTATCTTCACGTACACTTTATTTTAATACATAAAACAAATAAAAATAAATTTATCTTCACGTACACTTTATTTTAATACATAAAACAAATAAAAATAAATTTATCTTCACGTACACTTTATTTTAATACATAAAACAAATAAAAATAAATTTATCTTCACGTATACTTTATTTTAATACATAAAACAAATAAAAATAAATTTATCTTCACGTACACTTTATTTTAATACATAAAACAAATAATAATAAATGTATCTTCACGTACACTTTATTTTAATACATAAAACAAATAAAAATAAATTTATCTTCACGTACACTTTATTTTAATACATAAAACAAATAAAAATAAATTTATCTTCACGTACACTTTATTTTAATACATAAAACAAATAAAAATAAATTTATCTTCACGTACACTTTATTTTAATACATAAAACAAATAAAAATAAATTTATCTTCACGTACACTTTATTTTAATACATAAAACAAATAAAAATAAATTTATCTTCACGTACACTTTATTTTGATACATAAAACAAATAAAAATAAATTTATCTTCACTACACTTTATTTTAATACATAAAACAAATAAAAATAAATTTATCTTCACGTACACTTTATTTTAATACATAAAACAAATAAAAGTAAATTTATCTTCACGTACACTTTATTTTAATACATAAAACAAATAAAAATAAATTTATCTTCACGTACACTTTATTTTAATACATAAAACAAATGAAAATAAATTTATCTTCACGTACACTTTATTTTAATACATAAAACAAATAAAAATAAATTTATCTTCACGTACACTTTATTTTAATACATAAAACAAATAAAAATAAATTTATCTTCACGTACACTTTATTTTAATACATAAAACAAATAAAAATAAATTTATCTTCACGTACACTTTATTTAGATACATAAAACAAATAAAAATAAATTTATCTTCACGTACACTTTATTTTAATACATGAAACAAATAAAAATAAATTTATCTTCACGTACACTTTATTTTAATACATAAAACAAATAAAAATAAATTTATCTTCACGTACACTTTATTTTAATACATAAAACAAATAAAAATAAATTTATCTTCACGTACACTTTATTTCAATACATAAAACAAATAAAAATAAATTTATCTTCACGTACACTTTATTTTAATACATAAAACAAATAAAAATAAATTTATCTTCACGTACACTTTATTTTGATACATAAAACAAATAAAAATAAATTTATCTTCACGTACACTTTATTTTAATACATAAAACAAATAAAAATAAATTTATCTTCACGTACACTTTATTTTAATACATAAAACAAATAAAAATAAATTTATCTTCATGTACACTTTATTTTAATACATAAAACAAATAAAAATAAATTTATCTTCACGTACACTTTATTTTAATACATAAAACAAATAAAAATAAATTTATCTTCACGTACACTTTATTTTAATACATAAAACAAATAAAAATAAATTTATCTTCACGTACACTTTATTTTTATACATAAAACAAATAAAAATAAATTTATCTTCACGTACACTTTATTTTAATACATAAAACAAATAAAAATAAATTTATCTTCACGTACACTTTATTTAGATACATAAAACAAATACAAATAAATTTATCTTCACGTACACTTTATTTTAATACATAAAACAAATAAAAATAAATTTATCTTCACGTACACTTTATTTTAATACATAAAACAAATAAAAGTAAATTTATCTTCAATTACACTTTTATTTTAATACATAAAACAAATAAAAATAAATTTATCTTCACGTACACTTTATTTTAATACATAAAACAAATAAAAATAAATTTATCTTCACGTACACTTTATTTTAATACATAAAACAAATAAAAGTAAATTTATCTTCACGTACACTTTATTTTAATACATAAAACAAATAAAAGTAAATTTATCTTCACATACACTTTATTTTAATACATAAAACAAATAAAAATAAATTTATCTTCACGTACACTTTATTTTAATACATAAAACAAATAAAAATAAATTTATTTTCACGTACACTTTATTTTAATACATAAAACAAATAAAAATAAATTTATCTTCACGTACACTTTATTTTGATACATAAAACAAATAAAAATAAATTTATCTTCACGTACACTTTATTTTAATACATAAAACAAATAAAAATAAATTTATCTTCACGTACACTTTATTTAGATACATAAAACAAATAAAAATAAATTTATCTTCACGTACACTTTATTTTAATACATATAACAAATAAAAATAAATTTATCTTCACGAACACTTTATTTTAATACGTAAAACAAATAAAAGTAAATTTATCTTCACGTACACTTTTATTTTAATACATAAAACAAATAAAAATAAATTTATCTTCACGTACACTTTATTTTAATACATAAAACAAATAAAAATAAATTTATCTTCACGTACACTTTATTTTAATACATAAAACAAATAAAAGTAAATTTATCTTCACGTACACTTTATTTTTATACATAAAACAAATAAAAATAAATTTATCTTCACGTACACTTTATTTTAATACATAAAACAAATAAAAATAAATTTATCTTCACGTACACTTTATTTAGATACATAAAACAAATACAAATAAATTTATCTTCACGTACACTTTATTTTAATACATAAAACAAATAAAAATAAATTTATCTTCACGAACACTTTATTTTAATACATAAAACAAATAAAAGTAAATTTATCTTCACGTACACTTTTATTTTAATACATAAAACAAATAAAAATAAATTTATCTTCACGAACACTTTATTTTAATACATAAAACAAATAAAAATAAATTTATCTTCACGTACACTTTATTTTAATACATAAAACAAATAAAAATAAATTTATCTTCACGTACACTTTATTTTTATACATAAAACAAATAAAAATAAATTTATCTTCACGTACACTTTATTTTAATACATAAAACAAATGAAAATAAATTTATCTTCACGTACACTTTATTTAGATACATAAAACAAATACAAATAAATTTATCTTCACGTACACTTTATTTTAATACATAAAACAAATAAAAATAAATTTATCTTCACGTACACTTTATTTTAATACATAAAACAAATAAAAGTAAATTTATCTTCAATTACACTTTTATTTTAATACATAAAACAAATAAAAATAAATTTATCTTCACGTACACTTTATTTTAATACATAAAACAAATAAAAATAAATTTATCTTCACGTACACTTTATTTTAATACATAAAACAAATAAAAGTAAATTTATCTTCACGTACACTTTATTTTAATACATAAAACAAATAAAAGTAAATTTATCTTCACATACACTTTATTTTAATACATAAAACAAATAAAAATAAATTTATCTTCACGTACACTTTATTTTAATACATAAAACAAATAAAAATAAATTTATTTTCACGTACACTTTATTTTAATACATAAAACAAATAAAAATAAATTTATCTTCACGTACACTTTATTTTGATACATAAAACAAATAAAAATAAATTTATCTTCACGTACACTTTATTTTAATACATAAAACAAATAAAAATAAATTTATCTTCACGTACATTTTATTTAGATACATAAAACAAATAAAAATAAATTTATCTTCACGTACACTTTATTTTAATACATAAAACAAATAAAAATAAATTTATCTTCACGAACACTTTATTTTAATACATAAAACAAATAAAAGTAAATTTATCTTCACGTACACTTTTATTTTAATACATAAAACAAATAAAAATAAATTTATCTTCACGTACACTTTATTTTAATACATAAAACAAATAAAAATAAATTTATCTTCACGTACACTTTATTTTAATACATAAAACAAATAAAAGTAAATTTATCTTCACGTACACTTTATTTTAATACATAAAACAAATACAAATAAATTTATCTTCACGTACACTTTATTTTAATACATAAAACAAATAAAAATAAATTTATCTTCACGTACACTTTATTTTAATACATAAAACAAATAAAAGTAAATTTATCTTCACGTACACTTTATTTTAATACATAAAACAAATAAAAATAAATTTATCTTCACGTACACTTTATTTCAATACATAAAACAAATAAAAATAAATTTATCTTCACGTACACTTTATTTTAATACATAAAACAAATAAAAATAAATTTATCTTCACGTACACTTTATTTTGATACATAAAACAAATAAAAATAAATTTATCTTCACGTACACTTTATTTTAATACATAAAACAAATACAAATAAATTTATCTTCACGTACACTTTATTTTAATACATAAAACAAATAAAAATAAATTTATCTTCACGTACACTTTATTTCAATACATAAAACAAATAAAAATAAATTTATCTTCACGTACACTTTATTTTAATACATAAAACAAATAAAAATAAATTTATCTTCACGTACACTTTATTTTGATACATAAAACAAATAAAAATAAATTTATCTTCACGTACACTTTATTTTAATACATAAAACAAATAAAAATAAATTTATCTTCACGTACACTTTATTTTAATACATAAAACAAATAAAAATAAATTTATCTTCATGTACACTTTATTTTAATACATAAAACAAATAAAAATAAATTTATCTTCACGTACACTTTATTTTAATACATAAAACAAATAAAAATAAATTTATCTTCACGTACACTTTATTTTAATACATAAAACAAATAAAAATAAATTTATCTTCACGTACACTTTATTTTTATACATAAAACAAATAGAAATAAATTTATCTTCACGTACACTTTATTTTAATACATAAAACAAATAAAAATAAATTTATCTTCACGTACACTTTATTTAGATACATAAAACAAATACAAATAAATTTATCTTCACGTACACTTTATTTTAATACATAAAACAAATAAAAATAAATTTATCTTCACGTACACTTTATTTTAATACATAAAACAAATAAAAGTAAATTTATCTTCAATTACACTTTTATTTTAATACATAAAACAAATAAAAATAAATTTATCTTCACGTACACTTTATTTTAATACATAAAACAAATAAAAATAAATTTATCTTCACGTACACTTTATTTTAATACATAAAACAAATAAAAGTAAATTTATCTTCACGTACACTTTATTTTAATACATAAAACAAATAAAAGTAAATTTATCTTCACATACACTTTATTTTAATACATAAAACAAATAAAAATAAATTTATCTTCACGTACACTTTATTTTAATACATAAAACAAATAAAAATAAATTTATTTTCACGTACACTTTATTTTAATACATAAAACAAATAAAAATAAATTTATCTTCACGTACACTTTATTTTGATACATAAAACAAATAAAAATAAATTTATCTTCACGTACACTTTATTTTAATACATAAAACAAATAAAAATAAATTTATCTTCACGTACACTTTATTTAGATACATAAAACAAATAAAAATAAATTTATCTTCACGTACACTTTATTTTAATACATATAACAAATAAAAATAAATTTATCTTCACGAACACTTTATTTTAATACATAAAACAAATAAAAGTAAATTTATCTTCACGTACACTTTTATTTTAATACATAAAACAAATAAAAATAAATTTATCTTCACGTACACTTTATTTTAATACATAAAACAAATAAAAATAAATTTATCTTCACGTACACTTTATTTTAATACATAAAACAAATAAAAATAAATTTATCTTCACGTACACTTTATTTTTATACATAAAACAAATAAAAATAAATTTATCTTCACGTACACTTTATTTTAATACATAAAACAAATAAAAATAAATTTATCTTCACGTACACTTTATTTAGATACATAAAACAAATACAAATAAATTTATCTTCACGTACACTTTATTTTAATACATAAAACAAATAAAAATAAATTTATCTTCACGAACACTTTATTTTAATACATAAAACAAATAAAAGTAAATTTATCTTCACGTACACTTTTATTTTAATACATAAAACAAATAAAAATAAATTTATCTTCACGAACACTTTATTTTAATACATAAAACAAATAAAAATAAATTTATCTTCACGTACACTTTATTTTAATACATAAAACAAATAAAAATAAATTTATCTTCACGTACACTTTATTTTTATACATAAAACAAATAAAAATAAATTTATCTTCACGTACACTTTATTTTAATACATAAAACAAATGAAAATAAATTTATCTTCACGTACACTTTATTTAGATACATAAAACAAATACAAATAAATTTATCTTCACGTACACTTTATTTTAATACATAAAACAAATAAAAATAAATTTATCTTCACGTACACTTTATTTTAATACATAAAACAAATAAAAGTAAATTTATCTTCAATTACACTTTTATTTTAATACATAAAACAAATAAAAATAAATTTATCTTCACGTACACTTTATTTTAATACATAAAACAAATAAAAATAAATTTATCTTCACGTACACTTTATTTTAATACATAAAACAAATAAAAGTAAATTTATCTTCACGTACACTTTATTTTAATACATAAAACAAATAAAAGTAAATTTATCTTCACATACACTTTATTTTAATACATAAAACAAATAAAAATAAATTTATCTTCACGTACACTTTATTTTAATACATAAAACAAATAAAAATAAATTTATTTTCACGTACACTTTATTTTAATACATAAAACAAATAAAAATAAATTTATCTTCACGTACACTTTATTTTGATACATAAAACAAATAAAAATAAATTTATCTTCACGTACACTTTATTTTAATACATAAAACAAATAAAAATAAATTTATCTTCACGTACACTTTATTTAGATACATAAAACAAATAAAAATAAATTTATCTTCACGTACACTTTATTTTAATACATAAAACAAATAAAAATAAATTTATCTTCACGAACACTTTATTTTAATACATAAAACAAATAAAAGTAAATTTATCTTCACGTACACTTTTATTTTAATACATAAAACAAATAAAAATAAATTTATCTTCACGTACACTTTATTTTAATACATAAAACAAATAAAAATAAATTTATCTTCACGTACACTTTATTTTAATACATAAAACAAATAAAAGTAAATTTATCTTCACGTACACTTTATTTTAATACATAAAACAAATACAAATAAATTTATCTTCACGTACACTTTATTTTAATACATAAAACAAATAAAAATAAATTTATCTTCACGTACACTTTATTTTAATACATAAAACAAATAAAAGTAAATTTATCTTCAATTACACTTTTATTTTAATACATAAAACAAATAAAAATAAATTTATCTTCACGTACACTTTATTTTAATACATAAAACAAATAAAAATAAATTTATCTTCACGTACACTTTATTTTAATACATAAAACAAATAAAAGTAAATTTATCTTCACGTACACTTTATTTTAATACATAAAACAAATAAAAGTAAATTTATCTTCACATACACTTTATTTTAATACATAAAACAAATAAAAATAAATTTATCTTCACGTACACTTTATTTTAATACATAAAACAAATAAAAATAAATTTATTTTCACGTACACTTTATTTTAATACATAGAACAAATAAAAATAAATTTATCTTCACGTACACTTTATTTTGATACATAAAACAAATAAAAATAAATTTATCTTCACGTACACTTTATTTTAATACATAAAACAAATAAAAATAAATTTATCTTCACGTACACTTTATTTAGATACATAAAACAAATAAAAATAAATTTATCTTCACGTACACTTTATTTTAATACATAAAACAAATAAAAATAAATTTATCTTCACGAACACTTTATTTTAATACATAAAACAAATAAAAGTAAATTTATCTTCACGTACACTTTTATTTTAATACATAAAACAAATAAAAATAAATTTATCTTCACGTACACTTTATTTTAATACATAAAACAAATAAAAATAAATTTATCTTCACGTACACTTTATTTTAATACATAAAACAAATAAAAGTAAATTTATCTTCACGTACACTTTATTTTAATACATAAAACAAATAAAAGTAAATTTATCTTCACATACACTTTATTTTAATACATAAAACAAATAAAAATAAATTTATCTTCACGTACACTTTATTTTAATACATAAAACAAATAAAAATAAATTTATCTTCACGTACACTTTATTTTAATACATAAAACAAATAAAAATAAATTTATCTTCACGTACACTTTATTTTAATACATAAAACAAATAAAAATAAATTTATCTTCACGTACACTTTATTTTAATACATAAAACAAATAAAAATAAATTTATCTTCACGTACACTTTATTTTAATACATGAAACAAATAAAAATAAATTTATCTTCACGTACACTTTATTTTAATACATAAAACAAATAAAAATAAATTTATTTTCACGTACACTTTATTTTAATACATAAAACAAATAAAAATAAATTTATCTTCACGTACACTTTATTTTGATACATAAAACAAATAAAAATAAATTTATCTTCACGTACACTTTATTTTAATACATAAAACAAATAAAAATAAATTTATCTTCACGTACACTTTATTTAGATACATAAAACAAATAAAAATAAATTTATCTTCACGTACACTTTATTTTAATACATAAAACAAATAAAAATAAATTTATCTTCACGAACACTTTATTTTAATACATAAAACAAATAAAAGTAAATTTATCTTCACGTACACTTTTATTTTAATACATAAAACAAATAAAAATAAATTTATCTTCACGTACACTTTATTTTAATACATATAACAAATAAAAATAAATTTATCTTCACGTACACTTTATTTTAATACATAAAACAAATAAAAGTAAATTTATCTTCACGTACACTTTATTTTAATACATAAAACAAATACAAATAAATTTATCTTCACGTACACTTTATTTTAATACATAAAACAAATAAAAATAAATTTATCTTCACGTACACTTTATTTTAATACATAAAACAAATAAAAGTAAATTTATCTTCAATTACACTTTTATTTTAATACATAAAACAAATAAAAATAAATTTATCTTCACGTACACTTTATTTTAATACATAAAACAAATAAAAATAAATTTATCTTCACGTACACTTTATTTTAATACATAAAACAAATAAAAGTAAATTTATCTTCACGTACACTTTATTTTAATACATAAAACAAATAAAAGTAAATTTATCTTCACATACACTTTATTTTAATACATAAAACAAATAAAAATAAATTTATCTTCACGTACACTTTATTTTAATACATAAAACAAATAAAAATAAATTTATTTTCACGTACACTTTATTTTAATACATAGAACAAATAAAAATAAATTTATCTTCACGTACACTTTATTTTGATACATAAAACAAATAAAAATAAATTTATCTTCACGTACACTTTATTTTAATACATAAAACAAATAAAAATAAATTTATCTTCACGTACACTTTATTTAGATACATAAAACAAATAAAAATAAATTTATCTTCACGTACACTTTATTTTAATACATAAAACAAATAAAAATAAATTTATCTTCACGAACACTTTATTTTAATACATAAAACAAATAAAAGTAAATTTATCTTCACGTACACTTTTATTTTAATACATAAAACAAATAAAAATAAATTTATCTTCACGTACACTTTATTTTAATACATAAAACAAATAAAAATAAATTTATCTTCACGTACACTTTATTTTAATACATAAAACAAATAAAAGTAAATTTATCTTCACGTACACTTTATTTTAATACATAAAACAAATAAAAGTAAATTTATCTTCACATACACTTTATTTTAATACATAAAACAAATAAAAATAAATTTATCTTCACGTACACTTTATTTTAATACATAAAACAAATAAAAATAAATTTATCTTCACGTACACTTTATTTTAATACATAAAACAAATAAAAATAAATTTATCTTCACGTACACTTTATTTTAATACATAAAACAAATAAAAATAAATTTATCTTCACGTACACTTTATTTTAATACATAAAACAAATAAAAATAAATTTATCTTCACGTACACTTTATTTTAATACATGAAACAAATAAAAATAAATTTATCTTCACGTACACTTTATTTTAATACATAAAACAAATAAAAATAAATTTATCTTCACGTACACTTTATTTTAATACATAAAACAAATAAAAATAAATTTATCTTCACGTACACTTTATTTTAATACATAAAACAAATAAAAATAAATTTATCTTCACGTACACTTTATTTTAATACATAAAACAAATAAAAATAAATTTATCTTCACGTACACTTTATTTTAATACATAAAACAAATAAAAATAAATTTATCTTCACGTACACTTTATTTTAATACATAAAACAAATAAAAATAAATTTATCTTCACGTACACTTTATTTTAATACATAAAACAAATAAAAATAAATTTATCTTCACGTACACTTTATTTTAATACATAAAACAAATAAAAATAAATTTATCTTCACGTACACTTTATTTTAATACATAAAACAAATAAAAATAAATTTATCTTCACGTACACTTTATTTTAATACATAAAACAAATAAAAATAAATTTATCTTCACGTACACTTTATTTTAATACATAAAACAAATAAAAATAAATTTATCTTCACGTACACTTTATTTTAATACATAAAACAAATAAAAATAAATTTATCTTCACGTACACTTTATTTTAATACATAAAACAAATAAAAATAAATTTATCTTCACGTACACTTTATTTTAATACATAAAACAAATAAAAATAAATTTATCTTCACGTACACTTTATTTTAATACATAAAACAAATAAAAATAAATTTATCTTCACGTACACTTTATTTTAATACATAAAACAAATAAAAATAAATTTATCTTCACGTACACTTTATTTTAATACATAAAACAAATAAAAATAAATTTATCTTCACGTACACTTTATTTTAATACATAAAACAAATAAAAATAAATTTATCTTCACGTACACTTTATTTTAATACATAAAACAAATAAAAATAAATTTATCTTCACGTACACTTTATTTTAATACATAAAACAAATAAAAGTAAATTTATCTTCACGTACACTTTATTTTAATACATAAAACAAATAAAAATAAATTTATCTTCACGTACACTTTATTTTAATACATAAAACAAATAAAAATAAATTTATCTTCACGTACACATTATTTTAATACATAAAACAAATAAAAATAAATTTATCTTCACGTACACTTTATTTTAATACATAAAACAAATAAAAATAAATTTATCTTCACGTACACTTTATTTTAATACATAAAACAAATAAAAATAAATTTATCTTCACGTACACTTTATTTTAATACATAAAACAAATAAAAATAAATTTATCTTCACGTACACTTTATTTAATTACATAAAACAATTAAAAATAAATTTATCTTCACGTACACTTTATTTTAATACATAAAACAAATAAAAATAAATTTATCTTCACGTACACTTTATTTTAATACATAAAACAAATAAAAGTAAATTTATCTTCACGTACACTTTATTTTAATACATAAAACAAATAAAAATAAATTTATCTTCACGTACACTTTATTTTAATACATAAAACAAATAAAAGTAAATTTATCTTCACGTACACATTATTTTAATACATAAGACAAATAAAAATAAATTTATCTTCACGTACACTTTATTTTAATACATAAAACAAATAAAAATAAATGTATCTTCACGTACACTTTATTTTAATACATAAAACAAATAAAAATAAATTTATCTTCACGTACACTTTATTTTAATACATAAAACAAATAAAAGAAAATTTATCTTCACGTACACTTTATTTAAATACATAAAACAATTAAAAATAAATTTATCTTCACGTACACTTTATTTTAATACATAAAACAAATAAAAATAAATTTATCTTCACGTACACTTTATTTTAATACATAAAACAAATAAAAATAAATTTATCTTCACGTACACTTTATTTAAATACATAAAACAATTAAAAATAAATTTATCTTCACGTACACTTTATTTTAATACATAAAACAAATAAAAATAAATTTATCTTCACGTACACTTTATTTTAATACATAAAACAAATAAAAATAAATTTATCTTCACGTACACTTTATTTTAATACATAAAACAAATAAAAATAAATTTATCTTCACGTACACTTTATTTAAATACATAAAACAAATAAAAATAAATTTATCTTCACGTACACTTTATTTTAATACATAAAACAAATAAAAATAAATTTATCTTCACGTACACTTTATTTAGATACATAAAACAAATAAAAATAAATTTATCTTCACGTACACTTTATTTTAATACATAAAACAAATAGAAAAATAATTTATCTTCGCGTACACTTTATTTAAATACATAAAACAAATAAAAATAAATTTATCTTCACGTACACTTTATTTTAATACATAAAACAAATAAAAATAAATTTATCTTCACGTACACTTTATTTTAATACATAAAACAAATAAAAGTAAATTTATCTTCACGTACACTTTATTTTAATACATAAAACAAATAAAAGTAAATTTATCTTCACGTACACTTTATTTTAATACATAAAACAAATAAAAGTAAATTTATCTTCACGTACACTTTATTTTAATACATAAAACAAATGAAAAATAAATTTATCTTCACGTACACTTTATTTTAATACATAAAACAAATAAAAATAAATTTATCTTCACGTACACTTTATTTTAATACATAAAACAAATAAAAATAAATTTATCTTCACGTACACTTTATTTTAATACATAAAACAAATAAAAATAAATTTATCTTCACGTACACTTTATTTTAATACATAAAACAAATAAAAATAAATTTATCTTCACGTACACTTTATTTTAATACATAAAACAAATAAAAATAAATTTATCTTCACGTACACTTTATTTTAATACATAAAACAAATAAAAATAAATTTATCTTCACGTACACTTTATTTAAATACATAAAACAATTAAAAATAAATTTATCTTCACGTACACTTTATTTTAATACATAAAACAAATAAAAATAAATTTATCTTCACGTACACTTTATTTTAATACATAAAACAAATAAAAATAAATTTATCTTCACGTACACTTTATTTTAATACATAAAACAAATAAAAATAAATTTATCTTCACGTACACTTTATTTTAATACATAAAACAAATAAAAATAAATTTATCTTCACGTACACTTTATTTTAATACATAAAACAAATAAAAATAAATTTATCTTCACGTACACTTTATTTTAATACATAAAACAAATAAAAATAAATTTATCTTCACGTACACTTTATTTTAATACATAAAACAAATAAAAATAAATTTATCTTCACGTACACTTTATTTTAATACATAAAACAAATAAAAATAAATTTATCTTCACGTACACTTTATTTTAATACATAAAACAAATAAAAATAAATTTATCTTCACGTACACTTTATTTTAATACATAAAACAAATAAAAATAAATTTATCTTCACGTACACTTTATTTTAATACATAAAACAAATAAAAATAAATTTATCTTCACGTACACTTTATTTTAATACATAAAACAAATAAAAATAAATTTATCTTCACGTACACTTTATTTTAATACATAAAACAAATAAAAATAAATTTATCTTCACGTACACTTTATTTTAATACATAAAACAAATAAAAGTAAATTTATCTTCACGTACACTTTATTTTAATACATAAAACAAATAAAAGTAAATTTATCTTCACGTACACTTTATTTTAATACATAAAACAAATAAAAATAAATTTATCTTCACGTACACTTTATTTTAATACATAAAACAAATAAAAATAAATTTATCTTCACGTACACTTTATTTTAATACATAAAACAAATAAAAATAAATTTATCTTCACGTACACTTTATTTTAATACATAAAACAAATAAAAATAAATTTATCTTCACGTACACTTTATTTTAATACATAAAACAAATAAAAATAAATTTATCTTCACGTACACTTTATTTTAATACATAAAACAAATAAAAATAAATTTATCTTCACGTACACTTTATTTTAATACATAAAACAAATAAAAATAAATTTATCTTCACGTACACTTTATTTTAATACATAAAACAAATAAAAATAAATTTATCTTCACGTACACTTTATTTTAATACATAAAACAAATAAAAGTGAATTTATCTTCACGTACACTTTATTTTAATACATAAAACAAATAAAAATAAATTTATCTTCACGTACACTTTATTTTAATACATAAAACAAATAAAAATAAATTTATCTTCACGTACACTTTATTTTAATACATAAAACAAATAAAAATAAATTTATCTTCACGTACACTTTATTTTAATACATAAAACAAATTATAATAAACTTATCTTCACGTACACTTTATTTTAATACATAAAACAAATAAAAATAAATTTATCTTCACGTACACTTTATTTTAATACATAAAACAAATAAAAATAAATTTATCTTCACGTACACTTTATTTTAATACATAAAACAAATAAAAATAAATTTATCTTCACGTACACTTTATTTTAATACATAAAACAAATAAAAATAAATTTATCTTCACGTACACTTTATTTTAATACATAAAACAAATAAAAATAAATTTATCTTCACGTACACTTTATTTTAATACATAAAACAAATAAAAATAAATTTATCTTCACGTACACTTTATTTTAATACATAAAACAAATAGAAATAAATGTATCTTCACGTACACTTTATTTTAATACATAAAACAAATAAAAATAAATTTATCTTCACGTACACTTTATTTTAATACATAAAACAAATAAAAATAAATTTATCTTCACGTACACTTTATTTTAATACATAACACAAATAAAAATAAATCTATCTTCACGTACACTTTATTTTAATACATAAAACCAATAAAAATAAATTTATCTTCACGTACACTTTATTTTAATACATAAAACAAATAAAAATAAATTTATCTTCACGTACACTTTATTTAGATACATAAAACAATTAAAAATAAATTTATCTTCACGTACACTTTATTTTAATACATAAAACACATAAAAATAAATTTATCTTCACGTACACTTTATTTTAATATATAAAACAAATAAAAATAAATTTATCTTCACGTACACTTTATTTTAATACATAAAACAAATAAAAATAAATTTATCTTCACGTACACTTTATTTTTATACATAAAACAAAGAAAAATAAATTTACCTTCACGTACACTTTATTTTAATACATAAAACAAATAAAAATAAATTTATCTTCACGTACACTTTATTTTAATACATAAAACAAATAAAAATAAATTTATCTTCACGTACACTTTATTTTAATACATAAAACAAATAAAAGTAAATTTATCTTCACGTACACTTTATTTTAATACATAAAACAAATAAAAGTAGATTTATCTTCACATACACTTTATTTTAATACATAAAACAAATAAAAATAAATTTAACTTCACGTACACTTTATTTTAATACATAAAACAAATAAAAATAAATTTATCTTCACGTACACTTTATTTTAATACATAAAACAAATAAAAATAAATTTATCTTCACGTACACTTTATTTTAATACATAAAACAAATAAAAATAAATTTATCTTCACGTACACTTTATTTTAATACATAAAACAAATAAAAATAAATTTATCTTCACGTACACTTTATTTTAATACATAAAACAAATAAAAATAAATTTATCTTCACGTACACTTTATTTTAATACATAAAATAAATAAAAATAAATTTATCTTCACGTACACTTTATTTTAATACATAAAACAAATAAAAATAAATTTATCTTCACGTACACTTTATTTTAATACATAAAACAAATAAAAATAAATTTATCTTCACGTACACTTTATTTAAATACATAAAACAATTAAAAATAAATTTATCTTCACGTACACTTTATTTTAATACATAAAACAAATAAATTAAATTTATCTTCACGTACACTTTATTTTAATACATGAAATAAATAAAAATAAATTTATCTTCACGTACACTTTATTTTAATACATAAAACAAATAAAAATAAATTTATCTTCACGTACACTTTATTTTAATACATAAACAAATAAAAATAAATTTATCTTCACGTACACTTTATTTTAATACATAAAACAAATAAAAATAAATTTATCTTCACGTACACTTTATTTTAATACATAAAACAAATAAAAATAAATTTATCTTCACGTACACTTTATTTTAATACATAAAACAAATAAAAATAAATTTATCTCCACGTACACTTTATTTTAATACATAAAACAAATAAAAATAAATTTATCTTCACGTACACTTTATTTTAATACATAAAACAAATAAAAATAAATTTATCTTCACGTACACTTTATTTTAATACATAAAACAAATATAAAAATAAATTTATCTTCACGTACACTTTATTTTAATACATAAAACAAATAAAAATAAATTTATCTTCACGTACACTTTATTTTAATACATAAAACAAATAAAAATAAATTTATCTTCACGTACACTTTATTTTAATACATAAAACAAATAAAAATAAATTTATCTTCACGTACACTTTATTTTAATACATAAAACAAATAAAAATAAATTTATCTTCACGTACACTTTATTTTAATACATAAAACAAATAAAAATAAATTTATCTTCACGTACACTTTATTTTAATACATAAAACAAATAAAAATAAATTTATCTTCACGTACACTTTATTTTAATACATAAAACAAATAAAAATACATTTATCTTCACGTACACTTTATTTTAATACATAAAACAAATAAAAATAAATTTATCTTCACGTACACTTTATTTTAATACATAAAACAAATAACAATAAATTTATCTTCACGTACACTTTATTTTGATACATAAAACAAATAAAAATAAATTTATCTTCACGTACACTTTATTTTAATACATAAAACAAATAAAAATAAATTTATCTTCACGTACACTTTATTTTAATACATAAAACAAATAAAAATAAATTTATCTTCATGTACACTTTATTGTAATACATAAAACAAATAAAAATAAATTTATCTTCACGTACACTTTATTTTAATACATAACACAAATAAAAATAAATTTATCTTAACGTACACTTTATTTTAATACATAAAACAAATAAAAATAAATTTATCTTCACGTACACTTTATTTAAATACATAAAACAATTAAAAATAAATTTATCTTCACGTACACTTTATTTTAATACATAAAACAAATAAATTAAATTTATCTTCACGTACACTTTATTTTAATACATGAAATAAATAAAAATAAATTTATCTTCACGTACACTTTATTTTAATACATAAAACAAATAAAAATAAATTTATCTTCACGTACACTTTATTTTAATACATAAACAAATAAAAATAAATTTATCTTCACGTACACTTTATTTTAATACATAAAACAAATAAAAATAAATTTATCTTCACGTACACTTCATTTTAATACATAAAACAAATAAAAATAAATTTATCTTCACGTACACTTTATTTTAATACATAAAACAAATAAAAATAAATTTATCTTCACGTACACTTTATTTTAATACATAAAACAAATAAAAATAAATTTATCTTCACGTACACTTTATTTTAATACATAAAACAAATAAAAATAAATTTATCTTCACGTACACTTTATTTTAATACATAAAACAAATAAAAGTAAATTTATCTTCACGTACACTTTATTTTAATACATAAAACAAATAAAAATAAATTTATCTTCACGTACACTTTATTTTAATACATAAAACAAATAAAAGTAAATTTATCTTCACGTACACTTTATTTTAATACATAAAACAAATAAAAGTAAATTTATCTTCACGTACACTTTATTTTAATACATAAAACAAATAAAAATAAATTTATCTTCACGTACACTTTATTTTAATACATAACACAAATAAAAATAAATCTATCTTCACGTACACTTTATTTTAATACATAAAACAAATAAAAATAAATTTATCTTCACGTACACTTTATTTTAATACATAAAACAAATAAAAATAAATTTATCTTCACGTACACTTTATTTTAATACATAAAACAAATAAAAGTAAATTTATCTTCACGTACACTTTATTTTAATACATAAAACAAATAAAAGTAGATTTATCTTCACGTACACTTTATTTTAATACATAAAACAAACAAAAATAAATTTATCTTCACGTACACTTTATTTTAATACATAAAACAAATAAAAATAAATTTATCTTCACGTACACTTTATTTTAATACATAAAACAAATAAAAATAAATTTATCTTCACGTACACTTTATTTTAATACATAAAACAAATAAAAATAAATTTATCTTCACGTACACTTTATTTTAATACATAAAACAAATAAAAATAAATTTATCTTCACGTACACTTTATTTTAATACATAAAACAAATTATAATAAATTTATCTTCACGTACACTTTATTTTAATACATAAAACAAATAAAAATAAATTTATCTTCACGTACACTTTATTTTAATACATAAAACAAATAAAAATAAATTTATCTTCACGTACACTTTATTTTAATACATAAAACAAATAAAAATAAATTTATCTTCACGTACACTTTATTTTAATACATAAAACAAATAAAAATAAATTTATCTTCACGTACACTTTATTTTAATACATAAAACAAATAAAAATAAATTTATCTTCACGTACACTTTATTTTAATACATAAAACAAATAAAAATAAATTTATCTTCACGTACACTTTATTTTAATACATAAAACAAATAAAAATAAATTTATCTTCACGTACACTTTATTTTAATAAATAAAACAAATAAAAATAAATTTATCTTCACGTACACTTTATTTTAATACATAAAACAAATAAAAATAAATTTATCTTCACGTACACTTTATTTTAATACATAAAACAAATAAAAATAAATTTATCTTCACGTACACTTTATTTTAATACATAAAACAAATAAAAATAAATTTATCTTCACGTACACTTTATTTTAATACATAAAACAAATAAAAATAAATTTATCTTCACGTACACTTTATTTTAATACATAAAACAAATAAAAATAAATTTATCTTCACGTACACTTTATTTTAATACATAAAACAAATAAAAATAAATTTATCTTCACGTACACTTTATTTTAATACATAAAACAAATAAAAATAAATTTATCTTCACGTACACTTTATTTTAATACATAAAACAAATAAAAATAAATTTATCTTCACGTACACTTTATTTTAATACATAAAACAAATAAAAATAAATTTATCTTCACGTACACTTTATTTTAATACATAAAACAAATAAAAATAAATTTATCTTCACGTACACTTTATTTTAATACATAAAACAAATAAAAATAAATTTATCTTCACGTACACTTTATTTTAATACATAAAACAAATAAAAATAAATTTATCTTCACGTACACTTTATTTTAATACATAAAACAAATAAAAATAAATTTATCTTCACGTACACTTTATTTTAATACATAAAACAAATTATAATAAATTTATCTTCACGTACACTTTATTTTAATACATAAAACAAATAAAAATAAATTTATCTTCACGTACACTTTATTTTAATACATAAAACAAATAAAAATAAATTTATCTTCACGTACACTTTATTTTAATACATAAAACAAATTAAAATAAATTTATCTTCACGTACACTTTATTTTAATACATAAAACAAATAAAAATAAATTTATCTTCACGTACACTTTATTTTAATACATAAAACAAATAAAAATAAATTTATCTTCACGTACACTTTATTTTAATACATAAAACAAATAAAAATAAATTTATCTTCACGTACACTTTATTTTAATACATAAAACAAATAAAAATAAATTTATCTTCACGTACACTTTATTTTAATACATAAAACAAATAAAAATAAATTTATCTTCACGTACACTTTATTTTAATACATAAAACAAATAAAAATAAATTTATCTTCACGTACACTTTATTTTAATACATAAAACAAATAAAAATAAATTTATCTTCACGTACACTTTATTTTAATACATAAACCAAATAAAAATAAATTTATCTTCACGTACACTTTATTTTAATACATAAAACAAATAAAAATAAATTTATCTTCACGTACACTTTATTTTAATATATATGAACTTGACTAATAGTGTTTATTATTCTTTTCTGTTTCAGTATATCTGTCCTTTTTATATTTTTTCTCCTTTGGCTAAACCCTTGCGCTCTCTGTATTTGTAGATTTTGCTGAAAGGCGCAACTTGTCTCTATCTGCTTTGTTATGTCTCAGTCTGCATGGGTATGAATCGTATCGTCCTTAATGAACCGAAACCGTAGTGATTTGCCGAGGTTGACTGAGGAGATGAGACTGTCTGTCTTTTCTTTGTTCTTCCATTGTCTTAATCCTGTGCGCACCTACTTTAAATATATATATATATATATATATACAGGTACTTAACTTTCGTTGGGTTCTACACCGAGTTATGGGATATGCATCGAGTGCTTAAACTGGTAAACCAATAGTAACTTAAAGTTACACACCAATAAACTATATATATATATATATATATATATATATATATATATATATATATATATGAAAGACGTAAAATAAGAAAATTATAAAAATTAACTTATTTATTTATAAATTAACTTATATATATATATATATAATGTATAAAAATCAATACAATATAATTACCTCATTACCAGAGGTTTCCCGAATGAGGCGAATACGAAATAAACGACTTCATTCGTTCGTCAGACGAGGCAATATAAAACATGGGTAAATACTTAGAAAAACTCATCAAGAAAATCAAAAAAAGATATAGATAAATGAAATAGAAATTGAAATATATAAAAATCTATCAAGAAATATAGTTAGGTGTGTGTATATGTATGTATATACGCTCACAGATGTGCATATATGTATATGCGCACATGTATATGTATAGTGAGAAAGTGTGTGTAATTCTAAAATTTAGGGCAAATGTATCTATATGTCTGTATTATACAGACAGAAATGGTTACATCGTAAATATATGAATATGAAGGCGCGCGCATAAAACGCCTGCACACTCGTACACTTAGATGCGGAAAGAAAGGAGGTAAGGGAGTGTAATAATTAAAAGAAAAGTATCAGTCTCGATATATTTATAAAAATATAATAACGATAAATTAGAAAGAAAAATATAAAAAATATTAGAAAGAAAAAATTAAAGAAAACCAAAAAAGGGGGTACATACATACACAGACACGCGTGTCTCACAAAAGAAATGTAAAAATAATTATGCTTATATACAAACGCGCACTTACACATCCATACGTTCGATACGTGCATACACACACACACACACACACACATACTTATACTCACGCATATAAACCTGTTTGCATGCCCACGCATGAAACTGAGTAAGTAAGGAAAGGGGGGGGGGGAGAAGAAAAAAGGAACAAAAACATAAAACCGAGATATCAAAAACACGGATATAAAGACACGTACACATACGCATAATATATACATACATACACACACACACAAACACATGTACACACACATATACATACATATATATATATACATATACATACACGCACGCACGCGCACACACGTAGTCACTCATGTACATATATAAAATGTATACACACATTAAGGCGTTCAGCCATATTGATACAGGGTGTAAAAAACTTGTGGATAAATAAGTACAAATATAAAATTGTAAGATAGGCTGCGCAAAAATAAAATAAAAATAAAAATAAAAATGAAAATGAAAAATATATCTGGATTGAAAAACACAAAAGACAAGTGTAATCAGTTAGTGGAGGAAAAAGGGAATATTTTTTCTTTCTAATTTATCGTTATTATATTTTTATAAATATATCGAGACTGATACTTTTCTTTTAATTATTACACTCCCTTACCTCCTTTCTTTCCGCATCTAAGTGTACGAGTGTGCAGGCGTTTTATGCGCGCGCCTTCATATTCATATATTTACGATGTAACCATTTCTGTCTGTATAATACAGACATATAGATACATTTGCCCTAAATTTTAGAATTACGCACACTTTCTCACTATACATATACATGTGCGCATATACATATATGCACATCTGTGAGCGTATATACATACATATACACACACCTAACTATATTTCTTGATAGATTTTTATATATTTCAATTTCTATTTCATTTATCTATATCTTTTTTTGATTTTCTTGATGAGTTTTTCTAAGTATTTACCCCCATGTTTTATATTGCCTCGTCTGACGAACGAATGAAGTCGTTTATTTCGTATTCGCCTCATTCGGGAAACCTCTGGCAATGAGGTAATTATATTGTATTGATTTTTATACATTAAATTTTGCTCTGATACTTACATAGAGCACTCTTCATTTCTATGACCTTTTCTGTTTCCAACGGAAATTTCAATACATATATATATATATATATATATAACGAAGGAAATGTGGTAAGGAACCAGGTGGACCATAACGCACCAAAGTACTCAATACTTAGGGTAGTAGAGTGGGTAATAGGAACAAGTAAGACCCCGACGGCTGAGCTCAAGCCGTTTCGATGGCTAATTCTGGACGAAACGGCTTGAGCTCAGCCGTCGGGGTCTTACTTGTTCCTATATATATATATATATATATATGCAGTTCTGTTCACATGCCAACACAGAAGCAAGAATGAGGGGTTCATTCTACTGACATGGCTATAAAATTGAGGCTTGTTTGCATAATTGCAAACGAATCGAATGTTATTATTAATATTCGATAAACTCAGATTACACACATATATATATATATATATATATATATATATATTAAAATAACAGATTAAAGTTTAAGCAAAGAATCGCTGCTTTCACCCTTAACGGGATCTTCTTTGGATTTTAGTCTTCGCATTTATTATTATTACTATATATATATATATATATATATATATATATATATATATATATAGTGAAGGTGCGTTGCTTAGAGCTTGTGAGTCGAGTGATGCGTTGAGCAAGACGTTTTATTTCCCATTGCTCCTTCTGCCAGGAGTTGCGACCAGTATATAGTATCAGCAATTGGAAAGACCAACGGAAACATGATTCGGATCATATATGTGTGTGTGTGTGTGTGTGTGTGTGTGTGTGTGTGTGTGTGTGTGTGTGTGTGTGTGTGTGTGTGTGTGTGTGTGTATTCGTACGGGTGTGTGTATGTTTGTATGTCAGTGTGTGTTCGTGTCAGTGGGCTTCTGTGTTATGTGTACCTCTGTATGTGAGCTTGTATACAAGTATGTATATATGTGGTGGGGGGATTACTTTACTATCAGTTGTTAGTAAAATCTTTGACAGAATCCTTCTTAATCGTCTAACATTCTGCCGGCATCTCAACGCGGAATATCAGCAAGATGTGTAAGGAGCAATAGTTTTACCTGTGCAATTACTTTACTGATCTTACGGAGGTTTTTGGCACAGTGAACTGGCAAGTCCTTTAGTGTATGCTCTTGAAGCTGAGTTTCCCTGAGAAATTTATGGGACTTATACATTCATTACATGATGAAATGAGAGCGTGGGTTTGCATCAATGGTGAGCTCCTAGAATCTTCTTCAGTTGAGTCAGGCGTGAAATAGTGTGACCTGCTCACTGAGACTGTGTTATCTTCTTTGCAGTAATTTTATTAAAAGCATTCATCAATACGAATGTTGGCATATATTTACCTCATCGTACAACAGGAAGGCTCTTTAACATCCAACGATTTCTTTCTGCATCAAAAACATATACTGCACTGATGTGTGATCTTCTGAAGACAACTGTGATCTTGTTAGTCAAACGAAAGATCTTCAACTTCTGGTGGATTGCTTCTCGGTAAAATATGATTAGTTTGGATTAACAACCAGCCTGAAAACAACAGTGGTAATGTACCAGCATGCATCTGAAAAGCTATATATTCCACCATCCATATCTGTCAAAGGGAAAATATTGAAGGTTGTGGATAATATCATCTACTTGGGTAGTACTCTCTCCAAAACCAGTACCCTTGATGAAGAGGTAAGCTACTGGCTGTTTAAAGCTTCCGATGCTTTTTGGTAAGTTGGAGAAGCGCCTGTGGTCACGGTCAGATAACAGTGTGCACGCGAAAGTTGAAATATATCAAGCATATGTGCTTAGAACCTTGCTGTATGGATGTGAAACATGGACTACATATACTGCGAGCATACCCAGCATCACGAACGTTTCCACCAACAATGCTTGCGCTCTATTCTCAAGATCCCATAAAGGTCTCATACAACAGACACTGATGTGCTGTAGCCGGCCTGTCTGCCAAGCATCGATACCATGATTATATAACAGCGTCTCCGGTAGTGAAGTCACAGAGTACGCCTAGAAAACAGCAGAATCCCCAAACAAGTATTGTATGGAGAACTGTTGCAGGGAAAACGTATGCAAAGCAAACCGCACAAGCTCTTTAAGGACTGCCGGAAAGATACCCTGAAAAAGCTCAACATCAACACGGAAACGTGGAAAATTCTTGTAACAGAGAGAGTCTTGTGGTGAAATCTGATTGCTACCGATATTAAGGAATTTGAAAAGAAGCAGAGGGCCTCTGCTGAAGTGAAGCGAGTGGTTAAATATATGGAAGAATTTACTCCGAGGTTCGAAAGAGACTCTTACCTCTATTTACAATAGTTTATAACTTTGCCTATTAATCCGTATGGTGAGCACAGCCCCGGCGGACAGAATGGAGAAGGTGTTTCCTCGGAGGATGGTAAGGGAGATGATCTGGAAGAGCCATTCCAACTCTCGAGGCTCACACCTGCGGCTGGCTAGCTCAGCGCCTATGGTGGTGAATAGGGAGGTAGCCCTAGGGCCAAGAACACCAGAAGTCTCCACTGTCAAGGGCGCGACCGTGAACCTGTCGGAGAGCGACCGGTATTTGGAGGATGTATGTATATCAAAGGCTGGGCTATTAAGCCATAATATACGCCATACTCATGATACATACATATATGTGTGCATGTATGTATGTATATACATACTACTGTACGTCTGTATACATATATGTATGTACGTATACATACTTATATTTAAGTATCAGCCGTACTAAGAGTGGGAAATGAAATTTCATTTTTTCCATTTATCATTTTCGGTACGCCCAGCCGACTAACTCACTCGATATGCAAATTAGGCTGCTCAGCCGTTAATATGCATAAGGAGAAAGTATATACTTTCAAACGTTCAATCGACTGACAGGAAGGTATACGCTGCTGTTGACAGCTAATAAGCTAGAAACTAGTTCATCGTTCCTTTGTCAGTGTTGAACAAAAGGGCAACGATGGTTGCCGAACACTGTACGGCTAAAAATTCGGGCTGTTTGTTTACAAACAAACCGAGCATTATATAAACCCATACGTACATATATATATATATATATATATATATATATATATATATATATATATATATATATATATATATATATATATATATATATATATATATATATATATATATATATATATATATATAGTTTTAATATAGATGAGATTCTACAGGACTAGAACTGTTTCATTCTTTAGAAATCATCAGGAATCTGGGTATCAAAAAATAAGTATGGTATTTATACAAGTGGTAGAAGAGGGTGGGGAGTGGGATGGGTGTAGGTCATTGGTTGATAGAAAAGGGATTTCATTAAAAGCTAATTCTACAAAGCTATAGTTTATTTTTATTTTTATTTTTATTTATTTTTGTTTTTAAAGTAACAAAGGCAGACAGAATTCTATAAACAGGTTCAGGAGGCATGCCATTCCTTATTATTAAGTTTCTCTTAAGCTAACAGGTGTCTATAAGATCAGTGGGGGGTCAGTCATGGTAGATAGATTTAAAGGAAAGGGAGATTCTTTAAAAGCTAAAATCATTAAGGTTCTACTAAGTGACAAAGGTTTAGAGAATTCTGTAGACAAATTCAGAATATTGAGTGCATATCTTACAATTATCCTCAAATTACTCTTAAACTATTCAACTATATGCCAAAAAACAACAGACACATTCACAAGACACACTCACTCACACACTCGCGCGCACCCATAAACACACATACACAGACACACATATATACACAGACACACATATAAATATATTTATATATATATAAATAAATAAACATACACATACATACATACACATACGTACACACACATACATACACACATATATGCACACATATATATATATATATATATATATATATATATATACATATACATACATATACATATATATATACACATGCACACACACATATATATATACATACATATATATATATATATATATATATATATATATATATATATATATATATATATATATATATATATATACATATATATATATACATATATATACATACATATACATATACATATATAAAAAAATATAAATACACATACACATACACACACACACATATATATATATATACACACATATATATACATAAATACATATATACACATACATATATATATATATATATATATATACACATACATATATATATATATATATATATATATATATATATATATATATATATATATATACATACACATACATATACATATATACACACACACACATACATACACATACATATATATACACACATACACACACATACCCATATACACATGTGCACACACACACATACAAACACATACATATACATACACATACATATACACACATACACACACACACACAAATATATACACATACAAATAAATATGTACTCAATAAATATACGCATATACGCAGGCACATAAAAACACCTCTACAGGCAGAAAATGTAGATAGGTAAGAGGTACTCACATAACCATAGTGGCCGTATTTCAGGTTGAGGAGGGGTGGGGGTAGGGTGGGAAGGAGGTATAGGGGCCAATAGGAGGAGGTCGTTTTTAGCCATCGGGCTTTAACACTGGCTTAAAGTGTTTGAAAGTTGCAAAGTTCTTGTGCATGCAGTTCGGGCAGTGTTCAGAGAGTTTGTTCAGTAGCGGGCCCTTGGCGAATAAAATTTCGTAGCTCTCTGAAATACAAAGGTCGCAGCCCTTGTGTCCTCCGTTGTAAGAGCGCGCTTTCTGGAGTATTTTCCATTTAAGCGTGAAGGGGGTGGAGTTCCTTTTGAGGTCCCAAACATAGGAGGCGAGTGTTGTCTGGTTTGATTTGTCCGGTCTTCTGAAGGAGTGAATATGGGCATACCAACGGGTCTTAAAGTTGGTGGAGGTCATGCCGATGTAAGTTTTTTTGCAATCATCGGTGCCTGAGATGACATCGCATTTGTATACGATATCATTTGTGAGGCATTTGTTTTCAAGTGGGCATGCCTCCTTATTTAGGCAATTACACAGAGCCCCAGTCCGGGGATTGGTTTCGGAGGTGGTTGGCTTATTTAATTTTTTAGAATTGTGGTTGGCTATATTCCTAGCTAGGTTAGGTGTGGTGGAGTAGGAGAGTCTTATTGTGTTCTTATTAAAGATGGTGTGGTACCTATGTTGTATGGGGAAGTGTAATTTCAGCAAAGTGAAGAAAATCCTAGCTATCGGAGTAGAGACCTCTCTATTGAAGGGAGGGTTGTACCAGCTAATCTGCCTATGTCTATTCCTCCTCTGCGATCTTGCGGTGGTTTCTAGGTATGTTATCTTTTCTTTAAATCCGCTACGGGCGAGGGCGTCATTGTAGTAGGAGGCAGATGCATTAAAAATATCTTTGTTGGCGGAGAGGCCGGATATTCTCATAGAGACGCCTTTTACTAGGTTATCAGTGATGTTTTGGGGGTGGTTTGAATTAACATTAATATATTTAAGGGACTCGTTAGGTTTGTGGTACGGGTAATAGAGGGAAGTATCTAGGTCGAGAGTGACTTCTAAGAAGTTGGCCCTAGTCAAATTAGATTCTATAGTTATACTAAATCCTAGATTAGAGAAGAATGAGCTTAAGTTTTTCCGAAATCCATCGGTGGTTCTGGGGCTAACCTTATGCAGGGCGAAGAGGCCGTCGTCTCGGTATAAACCTCCCGTTAGGCCGGTAAAGAGGTTCTTCAGGTGATGTAGGATGTACAGGCCCACAAGGTCGCTAATTTCAGCCGAGTCACTCGCTCCCCATGCTAACGTCAAATGGGGTCTGAGATTTCTTGTTGATCCAGTAAGATCCATCGTGGTATAGGAAGGTCTTACGAGCGTGGAGGATAACAACTTGCTCAGCATCGGTAATGGTGGTAAAATTCCTGGCAAAGTTAATTGCGTCCTTCAGGAGGGGCTCCGAGATAGAGGCATAGTAGTTATCTATGTCGAGTTGCAGGAAGCGAGTGTGGTGTTTGTCGGGTAATTTTTGGAACCATGATATTGCCTCAGATGTTCTGCTCCAGAGTGGAAGTGGTGAGGCAGCCCGCAATAATGGTAGAACTCTATCCAGGATCCTCTTACTGATGGAGCCGATGTCAGAACGAGTGGGGTTGATAAGTCTGACTGATGGTTTGTTGAGGAAGTTTCCCTTATGGTCCTTCAGGGTAAAGTGCGGGGTCTTTACCCTTAAAGGTTCGGTTCGGTCGTGTAATTTAAGGGACTTGGCGATTTCTTTTCCGGCCGCGTTTGTCTCAGTCAGTGCCATCTCTATTACCTTTTTGTAGGTGGTCGTGATGGTATTTTTTGCCAGCTTATTGTAGGTCTGTGGGTCTACCTCATAAACGTTTTTGGTTTTATCGGAGGAGACATAAAGATTAGGGGATTTTTTTATATTCCGCAATTCGGCATTTAAGTAGGCCTGGAATGGTGTGGTGGCTCTACGGAATTTAATATCCTTGATCATCTTGAAGAGGTCTTCTTCAAATGGTTGGAGTAGGCTGTTGGTGGGTGGTGTCTTATTCGTTTTGAAGCCGAACTTCTCATCATTGGTAGATGCTACATCAGGGTTGTCGAGGAAGAAGGCTCTCCATCTAATTCGCTTGATGAACTCGTCGGTACGGCTGATGAGTGTTTTTAAGTATAGTTTCCTTGGAGGGATAGGGATGTTCTTCATGGAAACATCAAGGTCGAGTTTGGTCAGCATGGTTTCTTGATGATGGTTATAAGGGGCACAGAGAGTGCTAAAAGGTACGTTATTCCGGGTTGAATCGGAGGTAACCACAGTAAGTAAGGTACTCAATACATTGCAGAGTATAAAAGTTTTAATATAGATGAGATTTTAATATAGACGAAATTTTATTCGCCAAGGGCCCGCTACTGAACAAACTCTCTGAACACTGCCCGAACTGCATGCACAAGAACTTTGCAACTTTCAAACACTTTAAGCCAGTGTTAAAGCCCGGTGGCTAAAAACGACCTCCTCCTATTGGCCCCTATACCTCCTTCCCACCATACCCCCACCCCTCCTCAACCTGAAATACGGCCACTATGGTTATGTGAGTACCTCTTACCTATCTACATTTTCTGCTTGTAGAGGTGTTTTTATGTGCCTGCGTATATGCGTATATTTATTGAGTACATATTTATTTGTATGTGTATATATTTGTGTGTGTGTGTGTATGTGTGTATATGTATGTGTATGTATATGTATGTGTTTGTATGTGTGTGTGTGCACATGTGTATATGGGTATGTGTGTGTATGTGTGTATATATATGTATGTGTATGTATGTGTGTGTGTATATATGTATATGTATGTGTATGTGTATATATATATATATATATATATATATATATATATATATATATATTTAGAAACACGCAGATACATGCGGACACACACATATATACATGAATGCATCCGCACCCAACTGTGAGTTAAGGGTGCCAACTTCACCGATGTTGCTCAATGAATGACTGGGACAGACCAATTCAGTTTGAACCAGACTGAAC
>OZ024740.1:41154527-41162027 GCA_964016885.1 Eledone cirrhosa | reverse complement strand
TATCAATGTTGGTCATTGTTTAAAAGATCTTCAACTACATTATAAAGGTTTTCGTTAGTTGTTGATAAAACAGGAATAATCCAGGAAAGCTTGAGGCGTAGAGGAAAAATACCTCTCACACAAGCACATTCATTTTTGTATCTAGTGATTTGACTTTTTTATTTGTTAGCTAACTCCTTGTGATAACCAGAGCAATAAAATTCTCAATTAAACCCATGAGTTTTCTTCGTACACACTCTTTAGTGTAACTTGTTATATGCCCCCCCCCCTCTCTCTCTCTCTGTATATATATATATTCGTAGGAAAACATTATATCAACGAAGATATTTATTTCTCTGTTGCTAACAGCCACCTATCTTCGCAGTAATTTCAGGTAAATCGTTGAAACTGCAAGATGTCTGAAATCTGATAAACGTATTTTAATGTCTGTGATCTATTCTCATCCATTGTATTTCTTCCTTCCTATCATCTCTTCGGATCAACTCACATCCAGCCCCTAATTTCTATCCTTCGAGGTAATGTTTTCCCAACGCTGCTTCCACAGCATTTTGCTGTTTTAAGAGCATCCTTACGCCTAATTTTTCCATTTTCCTACGAATTTTAATACACTCGCGTTTCAAAACCTCAATATTCGAGTTGATTTGGTGTGAATGTATATATGTATATATATATGTATATATATATATATAATTATATATATATATATATGTATATATATATATACTTATGTATATTATATATATATATATATATATATATATATATATATATATATATATATATATATATATATATATATATATATATATATATATATAATTATACATGTATATATATATATATATATATATATATATATATATATATATATATATATATATATACTTATGTATATTATTGTGTGTGTGTGTATATATATATATATATATTGGAATAAAACGTGACGTATTCTATTCTATAGCGATTAGGTCTTCAAAATGTTTATTATAAACATACAGAATATTTTCGAATATTCTATGTCTATATTCACATATATATATATATATATATATATATATATACGTATATAGAAGTACAAATTTTGTATAAATATCCAAGGGCTAGAGCACTCAGTCCATCGGACGAGTTAAGTATAATTAATTACATACATACATAGATATATACCACACACACAGATATATATATTTATATAATATATATATATATATGTTTATATATATATATATATATATATATATATATATATATATATATATATATTTATATATATATATATATATATATATGTGTGTGTGTGTATATACATATGTATATGTGTATATATATATACATACATATATATATATATATATATATATATATATATATATATATATATATATATATATATATATATATATATATATATATATATATATATATATATATTCATATATATACATATATATATATTATATATATATATATATATTTATATATATATATATATATATATATATATATATATATATATATATATATATATATATATATTAGAAAGTGAGGTTTTTTTTTACAAAATGAAAAATAACCGAGGTGTCCTACACGAGTGAAAGTATAAAGAAAAAGAGATGAAATTCGTTTTTATATATATCCTTAAAGGCTCTCTAAAATTTTAATTCTTCGAAGGGTCTCTCGGAAGAAGTTCCTATTAAAAATATTAAAGGGGCCTTTTCTGAGAGAATTATAGAAGGCTCTTTGAATTAACCTTTAATTGATTAGTTTCTTTCAACTTAGTAGGGAATATCAAAACTTCGTAAGTATTCTGAAATTTGTAAACGTGATCTCGGGGGAAGAAGGTTATTTTCTTTCGGAAAAAAAATTTTTTCTCTAGAAGGAATTTCATAGGAAACTTTATATATTTTTTAGGGAAACTTTATATTTTTATTTTTTATTTTATTAGCCTCTTAATTTCTTCTAGTCTAGTAGGTTTATTGGAGCCTGTAATCTTTATGCACTTATTGAGGGATTTTCTAAGGTGCTTCTACGGGACCCCAAGTCTTTTAGTTTACTGTTAATGCGTAAATTATATATTATCTAATTTTTAAACTTCAATCCCTGACCCCGACAACTAATATAAAAGAGCCCCCTTAGAATATAGACCCCAACTATACAAGCGGAGTGGCTGATGTATACCACAATTTCAAACTGCTAGCCTTGAGTGATACGTTGATGTAAATAATGATCTTACAATCACATGTTATATGCTTTGAAAAGTCCCACCATGTGGTCGGACGAAACGGCTGTCGGCAATAAACTTGTTATAATGTCATAATAGTTCCTTTGTTCTTTTTCACTAATATTTCAGCTCTGCGTATACGCATAGAGCTTAACTAGCTACCGTCACATATTTGGTAGGTCAGACGTGATCATCGCGATTCACATACGACCTACCATACATCTTACTTATATATATATATATATATATATATATATATATATATATATATATATATATATATATATATATATATATATATTATTTAAGATAACGCACTTTATAACAGTTAAAACCACTTAAGCGTAAATCTTCATTAAAAAGTTCCGGGTGTTGAAAAAAACGAAGCCAATAGACAGATAGGAAAAGAAAAACGGGTGGTATGTTTGTTTCAATATACTTAGGTGTATATAGGAGAGTATATATATATATAGATATATATATAAGCAAGTATATACACACGCACTCTCTCTCACACATACATACATACATATATACATACATACATACGTATATACATCCATCCATACATACATACAGACATACATTCACACGCACACACACACACATACATACATACGTACATACATACATACATACATACATACATACATACATACATACATACATACATACATACATACATACACACATACACACATACATATATACATACATACATATATGGTGGCTGCCAACTCGTTTTCGAGTATGGCCACTACTTTATATCCATGTAGGAGAACCCCTACCGATGCGCTGAACGAGTGTGACTTTTTAGTCCAGCCAGCGACTTGAAAACTCTGGTACAAACACTACACTTGTGACAATTATTGACACATAGTGCTGGGCCCATGGTACCATGTGACGACAAGTGCAGAGAGATTTCCAGATATAAAGCAATGCCTGTGCCGTGAAGCTTTTATAGTGAGCAAAGGCACTGCACAAAGCCAGTCCCACTCTCTTAACCAAGATGATATTTACCAAAAAGAAGAACAAGTCAACATCATTGGTTACCATCAGGGTGGTGTTGTATCAGAGTTTTCCTTCTCCTAGAATTCTGCCTTGACAAAGGCTAAGGGGTCATCTCTCCCGGTGATTTTGGATGGCCATTGACTCTTAAGAGCTCCTTTGCCCTTTGACAGGTTTTGTTTTTAGTCCTGCAGGATGTCCAAAGTCACCCTCCTCACCAAGAAACCGTGGTGGGGTTGCCAGTTTAGTCGCCAACGACCCGACCATGGTGCTACTGGTAACATGTATTCCAGTACAACCTGTCCCACATATATATATATACATACACATATACATACATACACACATACATACACACATACATACTTATACACATATATATACATATACATATATACATATACACATATACACATATATATACATACATACATATACATACATGGTGGCTGCCAACTCGTTTTCGAGTACAGCCAATACTTTATATCCATCTAGGAGAACCCCCACCGATACGCTGAACGAATATGACTTTCTAGTCCAGCCAGCGACTTGAAAACCCCGGTACAAACACTACACCTGTGACAATTATTGACACATAGTGCTGGGCCCATGGTACCATGTAACGACAAGTGCAGAAAGATCTCCAGATATAAAGCAATGCCTGTGCCGTGAAGCTTTTATAGTGAGCAAAGGCACTGCACAAAGCCAGTCCCACTCCCTTAACCAAGATGATATTTACCAAAAAGAAGAACAAGTCAACATCATTGGATACCATCAGGGTTGCAGGTGTTATATCAGAGTTTTCATTCTCCTAGAATTCTGCCTTGACAAAGGCTAAGATGTCATCTCTCCCAGTGATTTTGGATGGCCATTGACTCTTAAGAGCTCCTTTGCCCTTTGACAGGTTTTGTTTTTAGTCCTGCAGGATGTCCAAAGTCACCCTCCTCACCAAGAAACCTTAGTGGGGTTGCCAGTTTAGTCGCCAACGACCCGACCATGAGACAGCTTGTACTGGGATACATGTTACCAGTTACATGTTACATGTTACATACATATATACATACATACATACATACATACATACATACATACATACATACATACATACATACATACATACATATATACATCCATCCATACATACATCCATACAAACATACATTCACACACGCACGCACATACATACGTACATACATACATACATACATACATACATACATACATACATACATACATACATACATACATACATACATACATACATACATACATACATACATACATACATCAGTCAACGCGATCAGTCGCATATTTGATGTAGGAGACTATTCATTAAATTTAAGATGAATACTATCTCCGACAGTTATGCCACAACTACAGCCGTGTTGAATAACTGGATATTCTTCTAATGTTTCTTTTAAACCAAATATACATGCTTATTTTCAATATAGAAATAATAAAAAAGAAGGGGAAATAAAAGGAAAGAAAGGATAGAGACATATAGGGAAAAAAATATAGAAAAATAAAGAGAAGGAGAGAAAGAAAGAAGAAAATGAGCGGAACATGGAGGGGATGGCAAGAGCTCTGGTGCCGCAGAAGAGAGGGAGAGGGCGATTGGGCTTTATACTCACCGGAGACACCATTTATTCGAATTCGTAGAGATATCCGACTAAGTACTAAATTCATTTTACAATGATTTGCTACAAACAGTGTGATGAATACAACATCAACAACATGAGAAAGGTAAACAATTATTTTTTTAGTTTTAGCTTCAGAAGGAACCGAAATTATAAATCGCATTTTTCTTGGAGTTACCAACTTAACGATTTAGTTAATTGTGATAAAATGACAAAAAAAAGACCCCTCTGTTGTCAATATGAACAGAATGAAGCTATACTGGAACGAAATACATCCGGAACTAAATCACTTCACAGCCAAACAATTATGCCAACAAGCAACGTTTGTTGAACGTAAAAATATAAATATTAATCATTGTAAATCCTCCAGATCGAACATGCAATCAACAATGCATGCTACAGGCTGCCATGTTACTCGACTTTCTAGCAGCCAGGCTGGCCATCAAAAAACAACAACATTACGCAAACAGTCACTTGAAACAATCATGCCAGTAAGAAATTTGACACCACGTGTATCAACTGACTTTACCTCGACTGCTTTCGGCTCTCGCAGCCAAGTTGATCAACATCAAAACACTCAATAATACGTCTGCCATTAGCTGGGAAAATCAATTGAAATATACCCTCAGCGCAACTTTCCAGAGAGAAATTAATTCATGTATAAACATTACTCTCGCGGAATGATATAAAACAACGATATTAAACAAAAAGAAACCAAATAATGAAATCCTACGTGCTATTGATGAAATTGGAGGTGAATATTTACGACGAATTGAAGCCCTACATTTTGGGAATCAATGTCTGTTTATATGCCATAGCAATGAAAGTGAAACATTATCTTGGTAATAACAGCGATGTTAACACCACCAAAACACCACCAAAAATACCATCATATATTAAATAGAAAAAAAGATTGACCTACGGGAAACTATAGGATATGTGATAATGCTCTCCATATACAAACAAAAACAAAAAGCTACACTACTCACCAACAAATAAGGAAAAATAAAATAGAAACGATGTTTGGAGACAGTACAACCAGAACTCTTCAATACAAGTTGATCACCCCAAACAAGAATTGAGAGCTGTCAGCGAAAAACTTCGATACGAGAAGAGAGTGGCTGAAAGAAAAATAATTAATAAAATATTCAGCCGAAACCAAACATCTATAGAGATATGAATGGCAAATTAGTAAATGTCACCGGAGAAAAATATGGGGTGAAGAGAAGAAATTCAACCATGATGCAGTGTGGCTAAAAGAGATTCAAAAGAACTACTGCCCCTACATTACCAACATATACAAACTGATACAGAGACGTTCATTAGAATAAAACACGGGCTTAACAATATAAATGAGAACCAATTAAACTGAATCCTTGCAATTCTCCTTTAACCTAATTCCAACCTTCTCAGGGATCAACATCCTGCTTAACGAACAGAAACCCGAAAAAATTCAATGACATCAAACTATGATCCCAACCAACAAGTTAAACAAACCTCCAGCTAAATACTGGTTAGATTATGAAATGTGCCAAAGAATAATGGTTTCTACTATAGGCACAAGGCCAGCAATTTGAGGGAGGGAAAAGTCGATTAAATCGACCCCAGTGCGTGACTGGTACTTTATTTTATCGATCCCGTAAGGATGAAAAGCAAAGTTAATCTCGGCGGGATTTGAACTCAGATCATAAAGAGCCGTAACTCTATGCTGACAAAGCATGGCGTCCGATTCTCTACCGATACTGCCTTTACTCAGTAATAATAATACTGAAACGTCTCAGTTGTCACCCAAATTTCCAAGGATAAGACTCCCTTGCAAACAACATTCCTTCGTTCAATTTTTAATTACCGTATTTCCCGTATTTTCAAAAATCTCAAAAATCTACCATGCTTCCTGGAGGCCGAAGGTTGTTTATTATTTTTTTTTTAATTTTTGGTTGTCAAAATTAGGGTGCATCCTCGAGGACGAAGCGTCTTCGGCGCCGGGAAATACGGTAATTTGGATTTTAGAGTTGTCTCCCTTGCTGTTCTTGACAAGAATTGATCATTAAATCTAATGAGGTTTTGGGGGGCTTTTCTTTTTTCTCCTTAACTGCTGGTCTAATTTTAATGAATTAAAGATTATTTTGCCTCACTGCACGGAATATGATAGTTCACACTTAGATGTAGGCAGCCTGATATAAATGAGGGTGGCAAAACGGATGTGTTGAAAGTAAAGAACTAAACACATATTGAGATGTGTATCAACTCATGCACCAATGTGTGTGTGTGTGTGTGTGTGTGTGTTAATGAATGTGTGTGTAGTTACGAAAGCATGTATGTTAGTATGTGTGAATATGTATCTACATTTCAAAATTCATGAATATATGCATGCCTACAAGTATCAGTGTGTGTGTGTGTGTGTGTGTGAAAATGTGACAGAAGATAAAACAAGAAAGGGAGTGAGAGAGAGAGTGTGTGTGTGTCAAAGAAATGGAAGAAATCGTGTTTAAACTAAGTGTATGAGTGTGCCTGAGCATGTATGTGTGCGCACAAGTTTGTGTACCACATGTGCGTGTGCGTGTGCGTGCACATGTGTGTGTGCGAGTCTGCCTTTTGTGTATGTGTGTTGGGGATGGATGATAAAGAAAAAAAGGA
>OZ024740.1:41142027-41149527 GCA_964016885.1 Eledone cirrhosa | reverse complement strand
GTGGTGGTAGTGGTGGTGTTAGTAGTAGTGTTACTAGTGGTGATGGTGGTGGTGGTGTTAGTAGTGGTGGTGGTGGTGGTGGTGGTGGTGGTGGTGGTGGTGGTGGTGGTGGTGTTAGTAGTGGTGGTGGTGGTGGTGGTGGTGTTAGTAGTGGTGGTAGTGGTGGTGTTAGTAGTGGTGGTCGTCGTCGTCGTCGTGGAATGGGTAAGACGCTCGGTTCACAATCATTATGTCCAATAACTGTTGTTCGATCAGCAGAAGACCCTACTCAAGTAATCGAACATTCCACGGTGTATAACATGGCTGACCCTTTGTATTATAGGTAGAGTACATCTGATAGGCTTCCATATAGCTTCCGTCTACCTGATTTCACTGCCATGGCATTGGTCGATCAGAGACTATGGAAATTGATACTTGCATAAGATGCTACGCAGTAGGATCGGACACGGGACCTAATGAGTACCAGTAATGTACTGTGGTTGATATCATCACTTATATTCCAAAACTAGTTGGAGAAACCCCTCTTTTGTTAAATAGTAGTTGTGATTGAATAATTATAAATCGTTGCAAACCGTATACTTAGATATGTATGCGAAAAGTAAATGGAAACAACAAAACAAACAATACAGTACAACGAAGAAATATGTTAGTTTAACGTTTGATATAGTAGGAAAATAGTCATGACGTTTCGAACACTAGTCCTTCATCAAAAGATAGAATGAAGGGGGAAATGAAATAGAAAGATAGAGAGTGAGAAGAGGAAGGAACGAAAAAAATATTTTTGAAGAGAAAAAGCACGTGTGTGTTCAGTTAGCCATTTTTAACCCTAACAAAACAGTCTGAATGGAAGAATTATTTTAGAATTCAAATACATCCCGTAAATACATTACGTCTGACAAAAAACAATTGACGAAAAAAAATTGAATAAAATAAAGAATTAAGATGGCAGTTTACAAGTGTGGAGAGATAGTCGTTACTATAAAATCAAAGATTTCTTAACGAGGTGATTATTTCTGAATTAAGTCATCCAAAGAAAAGATCTATATTGACAGAGTGAAGAAGGAATGTTGGAAAATAATTATTAAGTCAGTTTTTTGGTCAACACTGGGTAATTGCTGGCCTTGTGCCTAAAGTAGAAACAATTATTAGAAAATCCGTAAAAGGCATCAAAGATTGGTGTTGGTGTTCGGGTAGGGAAATATGTCAATATCGATAACTAAACCATTAAATAGATTATAGCTACAAATAACAATTATTGTTGTTGTTGTTGTTGTTGTTGTTGTTAATGCGACCCCATAATATTTGGGCCTTGGACCCAAATATTTTAAACTTTTTTTCTTGAAAAATATTTTTCTAAGAAAAAAAAACATGGACGGAGCACGTCCCCCCCCCCCCCCCCCACACACACACACAACGTTCAACTAGCTGTCACGTGACAGTGGCTCGAACGTTGAGATAAATAACGCTGCCCCTCCCACCACCAATTATGAACACCAACAGCACATTAGGTAGTATCGCCAACAGCAGCACTAACTACAGTGAAAACACAAATGTGAACGAGAATGACAACACCAACAACAGCAACAACAATAGCAACAACAACAACAACAACACCAACAACGACATCACCAACAACAACATGAATAACGACAACACTATCAGCAACAATGAAAAGCAGCAAAAAAAAGGTGCCAAAAAGAATGGAAAAACAGGAGTGCTTTCGCAGAATCAAACGCGTTTACAATTACGACTTAACAACAACAAAAATGAATGCTTGACTCAGGCGGAAAAAATTATAACGATAGAAAAGACCTGGGCCAAGTTAAACGTCCCGACAAAGGTAATGGCAGCAAAGGAGAGGAGAACATTGAAATATCGATACATTTCAGTGAAATCTCGAAAAGCCGAGACAGCCTCCAAAAGACAGATGTTTATTTTTAAGATAAGATTTAGTAAGAAAAAAAATTTTTCAAAGGGGGAAACAAAAGAAAAGAAAGAAAGAAAGAAAGAAGAAAAAGAACGGGAAGGGGAGGGATGGCAAGAGCTCTGATGTCGCAGAAAAGAGGGGATGGGTGAAGGGGAAGAGTGATTGGGCTTTGGGCCTAGGGCAAGGGGGAAAAAGTGCTGCGCCTCGCTGACAAGACGGCAAAAGCATTCCCCCGGACGATGGCCAGTGACACACTACAACAGCCACCCAACCTCGCGGGGCTCCCTCCTCAGACGGGCCGCCGACGCTCCGATCTTGCAGAGGAGCTCGGCAGTACGGGGTCAGAGTACGCCTGAGGTATCGACGGCGACCGGTGCGAAGACAGATTGAGGCGGCACTGAAATGTATAAACAATAATGAAACAGAGCATATAGCAAGGGCCAAACAATTTGAGAACATCTTGATGCTCATCAAATCTGAGGCCCTCGCTATCAAATATTCTGTGGTCCCGTGCAAAACGAACCAAGTAATTATGTACACGTCCTACATAGGGAGGGGGACAGTAAGGGCCCGTGTTCCCAGGATTCCATCGGGACTGGACTTATGGTGGCAGAGGGCCCTGACATCTTCCTTGACGTCAAGTTTACAAAAAGGGAGAGGTGGTCCGAGACTGATTTGGAGATTCTTCTCCAAATCAGACCCGAAGGCATAAAATATATCCCAGACCACAGTAAACTACCGGACTGGTACGAAATCCAGGTAGTCACGGAGGTCAAACGGTCGCACTGTTTCGTTTGTGGTGAGGCCACACATCTGCGAACCTTTTGCCCCCAGCTGAAAACTGCAGGGGGGCACAAATCTCCGTTGTTGCTAAGTTCGATGCCGGGACAAAAGTCAACACCAGCACAAGCAGCAACAACAGCAAAGGAAACAACAACACCAGCAACAACAAGGACCATTAAAACCACCCAGGGAATCCCCCAAACAAGCTCTCCCTCTCCTTCTCTTTCAAATACACTCCCATTTCCCTCTGACATAGAGTCCCCGAACACCAGATCCTCCACATCTCCAAGTGAAGATGAGAGGAACCCCAAAAACCAAAAAAGCAAAAGAGAAAACGAAAAATTCATCTCCACACACACCAACAAGCACACAAAACACACCCACAATAACACCAACACCACAACCGTCAACAAAAACAGAACCACTATCAACAACACTGACACAACTGCCCCACAAAAGAAAATACACGCAGACACCTACAACCACAGACACATCCAACTTCGTGTTACTAACAAGGACCAACAAAAAACTTATGGCCCTTGCAACATGAAGTCAAGACATTAAGAAAGAGGGAGAGATATTTGGCCCCTGCATCTTCAAAGTGCCCCAAACACTACTGTTGGCGCAGATGCCAATAAACACTTACAAAAACATTAGGGAGAGCTTTCCCGACGACGTGGGAACCCCTAATGTGAAAGCCTCGAGTAGGCTTTTAAAGGGGTTTCTAATGGAAGCCCCACCAATCATGGAGGTCGAACCACTCGACCTTCACAAGCCCCCAGGAGGTTAGTAACCCTTTCGTCTTTCTTTTAGCCTGCTAGCATGGCCATCCTAAGAGTAGGATGCTTAAATGTTCGTGGCCTGGAGTCATCCTGGAAACAAGGTCACCTGCTGAACGACCTCAGGTCACTAGATATGGATGTGATCGCCCCCATTTTCGACGACTATCAGATCTTTGCATCTCTAAGTCGGCCGGGAATGGGAGGTAAGGTGGTAGTGCTGTCTAGGAAAGACCTGAATCTCGAGGGAAAGTCGATCTTCCGAGACCCTACTGTTTATATCGATGGAGAAAAAGAGAGAGTGCAAGGGGGGGAGAAAGAAGGGAGAGCAAGAGAGAGAAAATCGGAAAGAGAAAATCATAATCCTTATTACTCGGTTTAGCAAAAAAATTGACTGAAACTATAAAGCGCTGAACAAAATTCTTTAAAGTTTTTCATTTGTGTTGGAATCCGCCGAGATCAACTTCGCCTTTTATCGTGACAACATCGATGAAATAAGAACTAATAACACATGACCAGAAATTCTAGAAAAGAAGTAAAGTCGATTAAATCGACCCCAGCACTTAACTGGTACTTCATTTTATCCATCACGGCAGGATGAAGGACAAACTTGACTTCGGTGGAATTTGTCGCACAGTGCCGGCCACCTTCCACACCATGCTGCCCTCAACGAGGTCATAAAGCATGGCTTGGACGCTGCAGGCTTTCCTTCCCAGCTCGAGCCGGTGGGGCTGGACCGAGGGAACGGCAAAAAGGGCAGATGGCGTGACCATCTTCCCGTTCCGCGGTGGCAAACCCCTCGTCTGGGATGCCACATGCAGCGACACTTTCTCCAGCCGCAACCTGGTGCAGTCTGCGACTAACCCAGGTTCTGCTGCACGTCGGGCTGAGGAGGCCAAACTCTCCAAATACCGGTCGCTTTCCGACAGGTTTGCGGTCGTACCCTTGGCAGTGGAGACTTCTGGTGTCCTCGGCGCTAGGGCTACCTCCCTACTCACCACCATAGGTGCTGAGCTGGCCAGCCGTAGGTGTGAGCCTCGCGAGATGGAATGGCTCTTCCAGCGCATCTCCCTTAACATCCTACGGGGAAACGCCTTCTCCATTCTGTCTGCCGGGGCTGTGGTGAGGCCATCAATATGATTGACTGACTTGTCATTTTATCAGTCATCTTATTTATATATTATTGTTTTCTCAAAATTCTCCCCTTTTTAAATGTTTGTTTACTAGTTACAACGTAAAGCGCCATAATTAAATAGGTAAAGTCATTGTTGCCCACGCTTTAACGATTCTGCCAATCAGAATTCTGCCCTAACAGAAACAGAAATATATCAAATCGAACTTATCCATTATGCTCTCTTCTGCAAAAATCGATCTTGTGGCTATTCTAAAGGGGAAGTATATAGCAAAATAAACTAAATCGTTTTAGAAATTACTTATAGTCACCAGGAAAATTTGTAACTTTTTTTTCTTTCTCTCTTTAATGCGTCTGTTGATTTCCGCTTCAAAAACTTAGGAAATCAACTTTTAACAGAAATCTTTTGTTTCTGTGATTTTATGTTTCTGTGTGTATGGAAGGAGTGCCTCTGTGTGTGCGTGTGTGTGTGTGTGTGTGTGTGTGTGTGTGTGTAGGCGCGCGCGTGTGTGTGTGTGTGTGTGTGTGTGTGCGTGTATGTGTGTGTCTGTGTGTGTCTGTGTGTGTGTGTGTCTATGTGTACATGTGTGTGTCTGTGTGTGTGTGTGTCTATGTGTACATGTGTGTGTGTTGTCTGGGATTCATGTCGTTTCGGTGATGGAGAGAAATAAATACATTGACAACATTTCTGTAGATACGTTGTTAACAAAATGTCAGGAAGAACATAACAACAAACTAACATTAATAGACTGTAGTAAAGTTTACAAATATTTATATATTACAGACTGAATTGATTTATATCCCATGGTGTTGTCGTTGATTGCACTTACAATTGTTGAAGTTGATCGGGTAGCGTCTGGAATTGAATGACAGCCGTTAAACAGCAATTCACTCCTCAATCACCTCAAATGATTATGTTTAGTTCTTAACATTAAACGTATTGGAAGTAGATGAAAAGTTATTGGTGTATAGGACAGCTTTAAACATTCTTTCTTCGAGATCCTCTATAAGATGTCTTGCCAGTGTTGTAATTCTACCCAATCATGGACAGAATGATTTGGATCTAATGGAAATCTCTCTTCTCCGAAAGAATATTTGTTGTGTAATGAGTTTGGTGGGGGCGGTGATAGTTGTAGGTGGTGGAGATAATGGTGATAGTGGTGGGTTGTGGATATAATGGTGATAGTGGGGGGGTAGCGATAGTGGTAGGGGATAATGGGGTGGAAAGTGTTGAGGATAGGGGTGGTGGTGGTGGGAGATAATGGTAGTAGCGGTGGTAGTGGTAGTATTTCAAGTAACAACTAGAGATGGATCTATGATATCACAGAGATCGAACTAGAAAATACTGTATGATATCAGACAGATCGAACTAGAAAAGGCTATATAATATACAACAGATCGAACAAGATGGTCGTCTCATTTGTTTCTCTGTTATTAGACCCACTTTTATGTAAAATACTGCAGTTTGTTTAGTTTACTTTTTCTGCGAAACATAATTATATCAGTAGTTTTTAATTACTTTAATAATACTATTTATGTTTTCTATTGCAATAAAACCTGATTGCAATTACATTTAAATTAATTAAATTCGTCTTCATTCTCTCTTAACTTATAATAAGAATTACTTTCCATCGACAAAATTATCGAATTCCGGTTTCCTTAAGTATCAGCTATCAATAGTCGTTGTTTATGTAACTACATTTTCTTCTTCATCTCATTCCATTAATATATTTATTTATTTACTTCCTACTTGAAAATACATTGAGCCAAATTTAGAAAACGTTGTTGTTGTTTTTTATTTTGTTTCGTTTTTGTTTTTTTTTCGTTTTTTTTTTCTTTTGTTTTCTTTAAAAATATATGTATGATTTAATTATCAAAATTCTTAGTTCTGGCATAGAAAATGATTAGCAGGGAAGTGTACATGTTTACTAATTATCTTAACCAAAATTATCATAAGCGCCATACAGTATATGAATCAGCAAATTGTGTGTATGAAAACATATTTAGTCGTACTACGATGGAATTACGTGTATTGATGGGTTTACGTGTATTGATAAAGGCCTCATACTAAGGCATGATTAAATGATTGATGATAATTATTGATTAATGATAGTTCGAACGAGAAATTGGCTATCTCTAGACATCCGCTTGCCGAATACTCACACACGCACACACATACATATATATATATAAGTTTATCCCGAGTTCAATCGGGGGTAACCACAGTAAGTAAAGTACTCAATACAAAGCAGAGTATAAATATTTGATGCAGAAAGGCTTCTACAGGACGAGAACAGTTTCATTCCGGAGAAATCATCAGGAAGGTGATGATTTCTCCAGAATGAAAGGAGTTCTGGTCCTTTCTACATTAAATATATATATATATATATATATATATATATATATATATATATATATATACATGTACACACACACACACACACACACACATATATATATATATATATATATATATATATATATATATATATATATAGTTTTAATATAGATGAGATTCTACAGGACTAGAACTGTTTCATTCTTTAGAAATCATCAGGAATCTGGGTATCAAAAAATAAATATGGTATTTATAGGTCTCTTCAGGTGGTAAGAGAGGGTAGGGAGTGGTATGGGTAGAGGTCATTGGTTGATAGAAAAGGGGATTCATTAAAAGCTAATTCTTCAAAGCTATAGTTTATATTTAGAGTAACAAAGGCAGAAAGAATTCTATAAACAAGTTCAGAATGAGGTGCCACTCCTTATTTTTAAGTTTCTCTTAATCTAACAATGCCTAGATATATATATGTTATAGTTGAAACAGTAAACAAAAAACAACGTGGAAGTGAAAAACATAGGAAAATTAACACAGAGAGGACAAC
>OZ024740.1:41134527-41137027 GCA_964016885.1 Eledone cirrhosa | reverse complement strand
CTACCAGAGGTCTCTGGCCTAGCAGTGTTAGCGAGGAGCTCTACCAGTTCGAGACAAAATCTACAGGCACGGACGCCCTGGCAGAGATCCTGCCAAAAGTACCTGTCCAAGATGCGAGCAGGACATCGAAACCGTTCTGCACGCAATTGTTCAGTGCCCAGGGGTGACCGACCTGTGGAATTATGTCGAACAGCTGCTGTCACGTGTGGGACGCATCCAGTTGTCAGCCGAGTCCATCGTGAGGATCACTCCGCCGCCTTCATTTAAGAACGAAGGAGCGGCGGTTTTCCTCTGTCTGGTGGCTATGGCGAAAGAGGTAATATGGTGAACAAGGTTAAAAGGACTGAGGGCAAACACCTTTCTCTCCGGACAACAACTTATCCCCTTCTTTAAATATCATTTCAGAAGGAATGTGAGAGTGGAGAGAGAGGTTCTACACCCCAGTAAATTCGCTGAAAGGTGGGTGAATGTGGCGAAAATGGCCCGAGTGAATGGGCCTTCTCTGTATATAAACCTGTAGGTTGAGGAAGATAAACAGATGGAAGACAGGAACACCTACAAAACGTGTTCCTGGTGTTGAGGGTTGTTCTATCCACGGGGTGTAAAACAACCCTGCAGTAACGTTCCCCCCTATTGGGGATTTCAATTGTAATTTTATCATATATAGTTTATTGTTATTTATTCATGTTATTTTCATGTAAAACCGCCGCCGTCACGTCTTGTAATGTCCCATTTTTGTACGCCCCTGTGGCAAATAAAGAAAGATATCATTAACAACCAAAATACACGTTCTAAATTGGTGAACATCTACAAAATAACTTCTTCTAAAAGTCGGTCTGTAGGTGGCCGTGTGGGTAGTTGTGTTGTATCTATGCATCAATTAAGTATATATAAATTGGAGGTAGGGTTTCAATCTCCTTTATCTAAAATTTAATCAAGAAAGCATCATTTCAATTATTAAGGCGGTAAATTAACAGAATCTGTAAAGCGTCTGACAAAATGGTTTACAATTTTAATTATTGCCCTTTACGTTCTGATGTCAAATCCTGCTGAAGTCAACTTTGTTTTTTATCCTTACGGAGCCGATAAAATAAAGTACCAGTTAACTTCTGAGTTTGATATAATCGACTGTCACCCCCCCCCCTTTCATAAAATATCTAATCTCGTTCCTATGTGTAAAACAAACAATAATTATCATTGCTATTGTTGTTCACGGTTAGTCAATCGATATGAACGATCTTTCATTTAAAATGTGGCACTAAATATATCAATTTAAGATCACTAATCTTAGGTAATTAATCTAAAGTCGGTAATCTGAGGTCATTAATCTAAGGTCACAAATCTGAGGTCATTATTGCCAGGTCATTAATGCCAGGTCATTAATGCCGGGTCATTAATATCAGGTCATTAATCTGAGGTTATTAATCCCGAATCTCTAATCTGACGTTATTAACCTAAGGTCATTAATCTCAGGTCTCTAATGGGAGGACACATATCTCAGGTCATTAATCTCGGGTCACTAATCTGAGGTCATTAATATGAGGTCGCTAATCTCAGGTTACTAATCTAAGGTCACTAATTTGAGGTCACTAATCTGAAGTCATTAATATGTTCACAACTTTTTACTCAGAGAACTGCAACTGTCACAATCTTATCAGACATAAACTTTACTGTAACTGTTAGTTGATGTTGAAAAGAGTTATTTCCCTTGTACCAGTGCGACTTTGGTGTATAAAGACTTTAATTTTTTAACAGCTATATTCAATTATAATAACAGAACAAACTTAAATTCTCTTTTACGGTTTTCGTTACATGGTAAAATCTGACTCTATTTTACGGTTTTCGTTCCATGATAAAATCTGACCAATTACATGTACATTTTATAGTACCATGTATTGTGGTGTTATAAATTATTCTAGTTTATTTTTGTTGAATTAAAAAATGTTTAAATGTTAAGAATGATCAGAACAAACTGAATACAAAATATTTGGAGGATAAAAACAACTGATGTGTGTGTGTGTGAATGTGAGAGTATATATGTGTGTATGTGTGTGTGTGTGTGTGTGTGTGTGTGTGTGTGTGTGTGTGTGTGTGTGTGTGTGTGTGTGTGTGTGTGACTGGGAAAGTATATACATATGTACGTGGGTGTGTGTGAATGTGAAAGTATATACATGTATATATATATATATGTGTGTGTGTGTGAGGTGATGGGACTGTCCGTTTTTCCGTTGTTTTCTTCTATTGTCCTTTGCCCCACACCCCTGTTTTGAATGTATATTCTAAAGGCTTAGCCATATGTCATATAATAGACATCACACCGCACGGTCTGTCTTCCTCTATTCTCCTTTCTTACCTTTTCTACGCCTCAGTGTCGTTCTTCTTGGTCTGCACGTTGGACTACAGTCCATATTATTCTAATCCCGCCGAGGTTAACTTTGCCTTTCATCCTTACGGGGTCGATAAAATAAAGTATCAGTAATATACTGGGGAAATTGCTGGC
>OZ024740.1:41109527-41127027 GCA_964016885.1 Eledone cirrhosa | reverse complement strand
GATAAGTCTTTCCATGGATGAAATATTAGTATTTCACCAGATATAGTATTAGTATTTCACCAGATGTATTACACTAGATCTAGTATTAGTATATCACCAGATGTAGTATTAGTATAGTATTAGTATTTCACTAAATGTAGTATTAGTATTTCACCAGATGTAACATTAGTATATCACTAAATGTAGTATTATTATATCACAACATGTAATATTAGTATAACATCAGCTGAAGTATTAGAATTACACCAGCTTCCTTAATTTACATTGGTAATGTGATTACGTATATGTAGAAAATACTAGTACTACACCTGGCAAAATACTAATATTACATCTGGTGAAATACTAATACTATATTTGGTGTAATACTAAAATACATCTAGTGAAATACTAATACTACATCTGGTGATATACTAATACTACATTTAATGATATATTACAAGGGTAAGTTAAAACTTATCCACACTTTCGCCATAACATATCTTTAGGTTTTTTAACACTGTTCTGCTTTCTGTTCATGCGTGCTTATAGTTGGTACTAAAGTGGTCACATTAGTACCAACTATAAGCACGCATGAACAGAAGGCAGTGTGACAAACCTAATATGTTATGGTGAAAGTGTGGATAAGTTTTAACTTACCCTCGTAGTATATCATTAAATGTAGTATTAGTATTGGCGGTGGATTGGCAGTATCAGTAGAGGGTCGGACGCCATGCTTTGACGCATAGAGTTACGGCCCTTGCCATTCTGAGTTCAAATTCCGCCAAGGTTAACTTTGCCTTTCATCCTTACGGGGTCGATAAAATAAAGTACCAGTAATGCACTGATTAATTGCTGGCCTTGTGCCAAAAGTAGAAACAATTAAATGTAGTATTAATATATCACCAGATGTAGTATTAGTATTTCACTAGATGTATTTTAATATTACACCAAATATAGTATTAGTATTTCACCAGATGTAATATTAGTATTTCACTAATAGTTGTATTAATTTTTCACCAGATGCAGTATTAGTGTTTCACCAGATGTCGCATTCGTATTTTGCCAGGTGTAGTACTAATATTTTCTACATATACGTAATCACATTACCAATGTAAATTAAGGAGGCTTGGACTAACCCTATTGATACTAACCCACCAAAAAACACCTCAGGTTTTCTGAAATAAAGCCAGCCATTTCAAATTATTCCTATCTAAAAATAACCTCCATGCTGCTTTACATAAAAAAATATTTTGTTAAGTTACAAATACCATTTTAATTAGATAACATTAGAAATTCTCTCCAAATATTTTAGTTATTAATTCCCATTCAGTGTATTTCATAAGAGATGTGTTAATGAAAGGATTAAATATCTGCCTAAAAATAATGAAATGTCTGCAAAAAATCCAATATAGTCACATTTGACAGATCAATACCTTTCCATTCAGAAACCTTGCTTCTACAATAAGGACAACAGATGATTTCTAAATATATCCCAAAGATTTCCTCTTAAGAAATCTCTATTATGTGAAGTTAATAAAATCTCACCATGTTCAATGAACAACATCTATAATTATCGACTTAAATAATAATAATTATAATGGTTTCTGATTTAAGCACAAGGCCAACAATTGAGGGGGGTCAATTAAATCGACCCCAGTGCATTACTGGAGCATTATTTTATCGACCCTGTAAGGATGAAAGGCACATCTAACCTCAATAGGATTTCAACTCAGTAGGTAAGGGGCTATAACTCTCTGTCGCAAAGTATATTATCCGACATTCTACTGACATTAATGGTTTCTGATTTTGGCAAAAGGTCAACAATTTGGAGGTAGGGGAAAGTCGATTAAATCTACACCAGTGCATGACTGGTACTTTATCCTTATGGGATCTATAAATAAAATACCAGTCAGGCACTGGGGTCGATTTAATCGACTTTCCCCTCCCCCAAAATTGTTGGCCTTGTGTCTAAATCAGAAACCATTATTAATATTATTTCTTTTTTTTTTAATTGATAGTTATTTCTTCAATAAATCTTATATATAATGGTTGGAGAAGTGTAAGACTGTGTTCGTGGATTGGCAGTATCATCGGTAGAGGGTCGAACGAATAGAGTTACGGCCCTTGCCATTCTGAGTTCAAATCCCGCCGACCTTAACTTTGCCTTTCATCCTTACGGGGTCGATACCAGTAATGCACTGGATAATTGCTGGCCGTGTGCCAAAAGTAGAAGCACTTATTTTACATCACGTTATTAAAATAAGTTGGATTACTTTGTATAAATCATAATTTATCTACTAAATTTCTTAGGTCTTGATTAAACATAAATAATTTTATATATAAATGTATTGCTTATTTCAAGATTCACTTCTGTTAAAACTTTCAAATGTCAACTTCCGTTAGTGTTCACGATATTTTTAAATGGCCAGCAATTTGAAGGGAGGGCTGAGTCGATTAAATCGACCCTAGTACGTTACTGGTGCTTTATTTTATCAACCTCGTAAGAATGAAGGGCAAAGCTAACCTCGGCGAGACTTTAACTCAGAACGTAACGAGCCATAACTCTATACCGCAAAGCATAGTGTCTGACGCTCTACCAATCCGCTGAATGATAATATTTCTTATATATAACAAGAAGTAGAATTTGTTTATTTGGGACATAAACTGACAACATCAAAAAATATCAAAGTTGTGGTCAACCAGAGAATTGTATTGGTATGAGAGATTTCTTGAAATCTAATCAAATATCAATAAATGACAAAGATACACATGTGTGTGTGTTTATATATATAGAAGTCGATGGAAGCCACGGAGTGGGGAGATCCAAGAAGACCTGGGATGAGGTGATAAAAGCCGACTTTACCCAATTGCACCTCTCAAAGGCGATGACACAGGACCGTGACCTCTGGTGTCAAGCAGTAATACAGAAGCCCTGACTTCCCACGGGTACAAGCCAAAGCTGAAGCATATAGACAATATGCCCCCACCCCCTCCCACTGCAAAGTGGTCGTGGAGGTGCCATGGCAAAAAAGCATCCAGTCCACACTGTAAATGAGGTTGGTGTTAGGAAGGGCATCCAGCTGTAGAAATCAAGCCAGAATCGGTTCCCGTATGAGCAAGACAAGGTCAGCCAACCAGACACTGCCCACAACAGGACAACCCGTCTAACCCATGCTAGCGTGAAAGAACGGACGTAAAACGGTGATGATGATGATATATATATATAACCACCTGAGCTAGCAATCGGACCTTTACTTCACTAATAGATCCACTCTGTATCTCCCCATACATTGAGTACTACTCTGATTTGTAGTCTTCTGTGTCCTCGTGGCATAGACACTCCATATATAACATGTAAACACATACGTATCATCATCATCATCATCATCATCATCATCACCGTTTAACGTCCATATTCCACGCTTGCATGGGTTTGGACGGGAGTTTTCCCACTTGAAGCAAGAGTGGTTGTCTTGCTCGCATAGGACTGTCTGGCGGGTTTTCTACGGCTGGATGCCCTTCCTAACATCAACAACATTTACAGTGTGGAACTGGGAGGTTTTTACCGTGTTACCTACACGGCCACATTACAGCGTGGACTGTGTGTTTTTTGTCGTGACACCTACACGACCTCATTTGTTTCGGGCTGGATGTTGTGGTACCAACATAACTTTACATTGAAAGGGGTGGTGTGGATGGGGTGTGGTAGTGGGACGGGGGTGTATTCTGTTAGAGGTGCCTACTAACTGTAGTAGGTTTCACTTTGTACTTAGGTAAGGCGGGTCTTCTCTATTACTGTGTAACGCCAAAGATCTCGGTCCAGTGACATTGTCTTGGAGAGGTGTAAGTGTGTGAGGTCGGAATTTATCAAGTTCTCCCAGGTTTTTCTGGGTTTGCCTACTCCGTGGCTACCATCTATTTTTATTTCCCTGCACTTTTTTATACAGCTGTCGTCTTTCATGCGCATCACGTGACCATACCAACGTAGTCTTCTCTCGAGTAAACAACATCTGATCCCTGTTATTTCTAATTTTTTCCTTAGTTCGTTTATGCTTTGCCGTTCACGTGTATTACTATTACACATCCAGCGGAGCATGCAAGCTTCGTCCCTCTCCAGTCTGCGTATATCCTCTGCACACAATGCCCAGGTCTCACTGCCATGCAACATTGCTGTTCGTATGCAGGCATCATACAGCCTGTCTTTCATTTTTAGGGAGAACCCTTTAGCGGCTAATAGTGGTATAAGCTCTCTGAACTTTTTCCATCCAGTTCTGACTCTAGCTACTGTACTTTCAGAGCACCCTCCCCCACTGCTGATTTTGTCACCCAGGTAACAGAAGCTGTCCACTATTTCTATAGAACCATCTGTGCAATGGAATGAGCTAGTATTCTGTGGTCACTTGCTGCTACTTATTGCACCAGAGCACCGGCCACATATAAAATCTATGTTCTTAGTTAGCTTACCTGTATCCCACTACATCTTTTATGCACCCATACTTTACATTTGGGACATAAAATGGAGTTTCTACCTACTCCTTTCCTACACACTGAGCATGGCCATTTCTCGGATGGGACCGGCGCCCTATTTTCCTTCCTACAAACTAGAACTTTAGTCTTAGAGAGGTTAATTATAAGGCCTTTTGATTCTAGGCCATGCTTCCATGTTTGGAATTTCTTCTCTAGTTCGGCCATTGATTCAGCTATGAGCATTAGATCATCTATCAGCATTAGATCATCTGCGTATAGGAGTTCCCATGGGCAGCCGGTCTTGAACTCCACTGTTATAGCCTGAAGGACAATAATAAATAGTAGGAAGCTAAGAACGGAGCCCTGATGAACACCAACTTTTACGCTAAACTCTTCACTATATTCGTTGTTAATTCTAACCTTGCTGACTGTTTCTTTATACATGGCTTGTATAGCTCTCACAAGCCATTCATCAACTCCTAGTTTTCTAAGAGCCCACCAGATAATGGAACGGGGGACTCTGTCAAAGGCTTTCTCCAAGTCGACAAAAGCTAAGTATAAGGGTTTACTTTTAGCTAGGTACTTCTCCTGTAGTTGTCGTACAATGAAAAGAGCGTCTGTGGTACTTTTTCCTGACATAAACCCGAACTGCATTTCATCTAGATCAATTCTCTCTCTGATTAGTTGCGCTATTACTTTTTCTGTGACCTTCATGACCTGGTCGATTAATTTAATGCCTCTATAGTTACTCCTATCTAGGGCATCTCCTTTACCCTTGTAGCAGTTAATGATGATGCTGCTACGCCAGTCCTTCGGAACAACCCCATTCTGTATGACTTGGTTTACTATCCGGGTGACCATGGTGTGTCCCACCGTTCCAGAAGCTTTCAGCATTTCAGCAACTATTTCCGAAGGCCCAACCGCCTTACCCGTCTTCATATATTTGATTACCTTACTTATTATACTACCTTCGACTAACACTGCTGGTCCCTCTATTGGGTCGATGTGGGGGAGACTGTCTTTCTCCCATTTATTCTCCTCATTTAGTAGCCTTTCGTAGTGACACTTCCAAGCTACCTTCTTATCAGCGTCAGTGAGGGCAAGTACACCATCATCATTAAGTACACACTTCTCCCCGACAATATCACGGTTTTCCTTGACACATTGCTTAGCAATCCTGAACACCTCACATTTTTGTCCTCGCGTTGTAGAACATGCTTAAACTTTCTTTCCTCTGCTTCCTATCTTGCGAAGTACACTTGTCTCCTAGCTTCCCTTGATAGTCTTCTCTACTTCCCCCATCCCGCCATACTTTCCAAGCTTGCTTTTTGGCCTTAATTGACTCCTCCACCTTACTCTTCCACCACCATGTTACTCTCCTCCTGCCTATAGGCCTGCTCCAGCCACAGACTTCGTCTGCCGCCATCAGCAGGTTTGCTTTCAGGAATTCTCACTGTTCCTCTATATTGTACGACTCTAAATGCTCTTCCTTACTGTCGAAAGCATCAAGTAATATGCTTTTAAATTTATTTCTGGCTGTGGGGTCCTTTAGCTTCCATATTTTTCTCCTGAGGATAGTCCTCTTCTGCTGTCGAGTACGTCTCGTCCTGACTATGAGGTCACTAATTATCAGTCTATGTTGGGAGGTGCATTCTTCATGGGGGAGGGATTTAGTGTTTACAACAGACACTCTGTCACGTCTTCTGGTAAGGATATAATCTACCTGGCTAGTATGTTCCCCTGATCTGTAGGTGATCAAGTGATTGTCTCGTTTTTTGAAGTTAGTGTTACAGATAGTTAGGTTATTTGCGTCACAGAATTCCAGGATTCTGGCGCCTTCCTCATTTCTAGTACCAAACCCATAGCCTCCATGGATTCCGTCATAGCCGTCACAATGTTGTCCAACGTGACCATTTAGGTCGCCAGCAATAATTATATAGTCACTGTCGGTTATTTGGGAGGTAGTGAGCATCAGTGTCTCATAGAATCTGTCTTTTATAGCGCCAGGCAGTCCGGATTGGGGCGCGTACGCAGATATTACTGTCACAGTAGTTCTATTTAGAACAAGTCTTATTTTAATTATTCTGTCATTCACTCTATTTACGTCTATTATCTTATCCATCCATTTTTCTGCTAACATGATTCCTACCCCACTCAGCCCATTGTCATTTCCCACCCAGGAAAGCTTATAGCATCGTTTTTTACCCACAATGAATCTAGCAGACCCGCCCCTCCACCTGGTCTCTTGGATACAGCAAACATCAACCTCCTTACGTTCAAGCATTTCTACAACCTCGTTAGAGCGGCCTTTTAAGGTGCCTACATTCATGGTACCAACTCTGAACTTTTGGATTGCGTTTGGTGGGTGGGGCGCAGGGAGGAGTGAGGGGGTGGGGTTGGGGTTATGTTGGCCATCCGCGGCCGCAACAAAGAGGAGGGGGCCTTGCCCTTTCGTCCGGCAGCATAAGGTGAATTTGTCGTTATCTTTGGCATTGTCTTCGAGTGTCCAGATTCTTCAGACTCTCCAGAAATTCCTTAGTCCATCCATCATATCGAAAAGCAACCAGAAGTGATAGCATAAGCCGTTGATTTGTGATTGGTCCAAATAATAAAGGTGGAGAGTGGGAGCGGACGGGAGGGGTATGTGGTAGTTAGCAAGGAGAAGATTATTTAGAACAGTGAGACAGAATTATAGAATAGCAATTATGAAGTAGGATTTGGATTCTGGGCGATTATAGATATATGGATGAATGAACCGGAGGGTGGGGAGACAAGAAGAAAATGTTATTTATAGATTACATTTCGTATATATATATATATATATATCATCATCATCATTTTACGTCCACTTTTCCCAACTTGCAAGGGTGGGACGGGTCCTATTCAGCACAGCATTTCTCCACTTGTCACGGTCCTTCGTCATCAGCGATCTGAGGTCTGCTCTCATCACCTCCGCCCATGTTTTTCATGGTCTTCCTCTACTGCATTTTCTTCTACTAAATCTTTTCATATATATCATCATCATCGTTTAACATCATCTTCCACGCTAGCATGGGTTAGATGGGAGTTGTCCCAATTTGAGGCAAGGTTGGTCAGGTGACTGTGTCTCGCTCGAATAGGACTATCTGGCAGGTTTTCTACGGCTGGATGCCCTTCCTAACACCAACCACATTTACAGTGTGGACTGGGAACTTTTTACCATGTTACCTACACAACCACATTACAGCGTGGACTGTGTGTGTTTTGTCGAGACACCTACACTATATATATATATATATATAATTTAAAATAATATGGTTTGCCTGTCTCGATTTAAAATAATAAATCAATAAAAATAACAAACCTATATTGGCAATGGCCATGATACCCGGACAAATTATAGATTTGTTTCGCAACAATTATTTTAAATTAGTATTTTTCAACCTAGTTAACTTGGTCATTTACAATTGGAACACATGTATAGTTGTATCAGTGTTCATCCCTCTCATATATTCATTTGTATTACACGGCTCGGAAATATTCCCTTCTTTGAGCTATTTAATTGTAAAAGATTATTTCGAGTTTATAACTCTATATATATATATATATCATCATTTCATATATATCATCATCATCATTTTACGTCCGCTTTTTCCTGCTTGCAAGGGTGGGACGGGTCTTATTCAGCACAGCATCTCTCCACTCGTCACGGTCCTTCGTCATCTCCACCGTGAGCTTCAATGATCTGAGGTCTGTTCTCACCACCTCCGCCCATGTTTTTCGTCGTCTACCTCTACCACATCTTCCTTCAACTGGCATTTCCTGGCACTTCTTCACCCATCGGTCATCCTCCATGCGCATCACATGTCCATACCACCTCAGTCTCCTCTCCCGTACACTACATTCTATCCCTCTCAGACACAGTTTCTCTCTCAACACATTTATGCTGGGTCGTTCACGCACATTTACACTGCACATCCAACGGAGCATGCTTGCCTCATTTCTCTCCAGCCGTCGCATATCCTCTGCAGTTGCTGCCCATGTCTCACTTCCATGCAGCATCGTGCTCCTCACACAGGCATCATACAACCGGCCTTTCGTACGCAGGGAGAAACCCTTCTTCGTCAACAGAGGAAGCAGCTCCCTAAACTTCTTCCAACCCGTCCTTATTCTAGATACGATGGCCTCGGAACACCCTCCTCCCATGCTAATCTGATCTCCTAGGTACCGGAAGCTATCCGCCACTTCTATAGCGCCCTCCTGCATCTGAAAAATGTGTCTATCAATGCGACTTCTACTGTCTAATTTCCCTGTACATCTACTGCATACATATTTCTCCCTACCTGTTAGTTTGCCTGCTATCCCACTACATCTCTTGTGTACCCAGGATCTGCATTGTGTGCATTTTATAGAATTTATGCCAGTTCCTTTTCTGCATATCGAACATGGCCATTTCCCTGACGGAATCAGGGTGTTGTCCTCTTTTCTACTCATCAACACTTTTGTCTTAGCTAGGTTCACTCTCAGTCCTCTTGCTTCCAACTGCTGTTTCCATAGCCAGAATTTATTCTCTAGCTCCTCTACTGATTCTGCTAAAAGAACCAGATCGTCAGCATAGAGAAGTTCCCATGGACAGCCAGTCTTAAACTCCTCTGTTATGGCTTGGAGGACTATAATGAACAAGAGCGGGCTGAGGACCGAACCTTGATGTACTCCTACTTGTATCTGGAATTCCTCACTAAACTCCATTCCTACCCTGACTTTACTGAGAGTACCTATGTACAAAGTTTGCACTGTCCTCACAAGCCATTCCTCAACACCTAGCTTTCTTAGGGACCACCAGATGACAGATTGGGGTACCCTATCAAAGGCCTTCTCTGGGTCAACAAAGGCTAAGTATAGTGGCTTATTTTTCTCTAAGAACCTCTCTTGCAATTGTCTCACCAAGAAGAGGGCATCTGTTGTACTCTTCCCAGGCACAAAACCAAACTGCATCTCATCTAGTTTGACCCTTTCTCTAATTAGTTGTGCTAATATCCTTTCTGCCACTTTCATAACCTGATCCATCAGTTTTATACCCCTATAGTTGCTCCTCTCCAGAGCATCCCTTTTACCTTTGTAGCAATTTATGAGAATACTGCTGCACCAGTCTTTGGGTATGACACCACCATATATAGCCTGATTGATGATGCATGCAACCAGTTTAGTGCCTACGTCCCCTGATGCCTTCAGCATCTCAGCAACTATTCCCGATGGTCCAGCAGCCTTACCATTTTTCATTTCTCTAATCGCCTCTTGGACCCTATATTCGTCAATCTCAATAGCTGGTCCCGCTGTCGGATCTACTAAGGGTAATTTCTCTCTCTCCTATTCGTTCTCCACATTCATCAGTCTCTCATAATGACATTTCCAGGCCTCCTATTTCTGATCATTCGTGACACATATATATATATATATATATATATATATATATATATATATATATATATATATATATATATATATATATATGAAAAGATTCAGGACCCCGATGGCTGAGCTCCGGCCGTTTCGACAGCTAAATCCGAACTGAATCTTTTCATATTACCCACTCTACTACCTAAGTATCAAGTACTCTGGTGTGTTATGGTCCACCTGGTTTTTTACCACGCCCTATCTGATATTTATATATATATATATATATATATATATATATATATATATATATATATATATATATATATGTATGTATATATATATTATATATGGAGTGTCTGCACTGTAAAGACAGGGAATATTTATATATTCGAAAAGAAAGATGCCTGGATATGTTACTGTGAGAGATTGATGAATGTAGAGAATGAATGGTGGGAAGAGAAACTACCCCAACTTCCCAACAGAGGGATCAGCTATTGAAGTTGAGAGTTACAGGGTCAAAGAAGAATGGTAAATCTGCAGATCTGTCAGAGATAACTGCTGAGATGCTGAAAGCATCGGAAGTAGGAGTCAAACAAGTAATACAGGACAATGTAATACAAAGATTCAGTTCGGATTTAGCTGTCGGGGGTCCTGAATCATCATCATCATCGTCGTTAAACGTCTATCTTCCACGCTAGCATGGGTTTAGACGGGAGTTGTCCCACGTGACGCAAGATTGGTTGTCTTGCTACTATAGGATTGTCTGGCGGGTTTTCTATGGTTGGATGCCCTTCCTAACACCAAACACATTTACAGTGTGGACTGGGAGGTTTTTACTGTGTTACCTACACGGCCACATTACAGCGTGGACTGTGTGTTTTTTTGTTGTGACACCTACATGACCTCATTTATTTAGGACTGGATGTTGTGGCACAGACATAACTTTAGGTGTAGATGGGGTGGGGGTAAGGGTAGTCCGGTGGGGTGTATTTTTGGTTAGGAGGAGCCTACTGACTGTAGGTTTCGCTTTGTACTTAGGCAAGGCGGGTCTTCTGTATTATTGCGTAGCGCCAAAGATCTCGGTCCAGTGACATTGTCTTGGAGAGGTGTAAGTGTGTGAGGTCAGAATTTATCAAATCGTCCCAGGTTTTTCTGGGTCTGCCTACTCCGTAGCTTCCATCTATTTTGATCGGCCTGCACTTTTTTATACACCTGTCGTCTTTCATACACATCACGTGACCATACCAACGTAGTCTTCTCTCGAGTAAACAGCATCTGATCCCTCTTATTCCTAATTTCTCACTTAGTTCGTTTATGCTTTGCCGTTCACGTATATTACTATTACACATCCAGCGGAGCATGCAAGCTTCATTCCTCTCCAGTCTGCGTATATCCTCTGCACACAATGCCCAGGTCTCACTGCCATGTAACATTGCTGTTCGTATGCAGGCATCATACAGTCTGCCTTTCATTTTTAGGGAGAACCCTTTAGCGGCCAATAGTGGTATAAGCTCTCTGAACTTTTTCCATCCCATTCTGACTCTAGCTACTGTACTTTCAGAGCACCCTCCCCCACTGCTGATTTTGTCACCTAGGTTACGGAAGGTGTCTACTATTTCTATAGAACCATCTGGGCAATGGAAGGAGCTAGTATTCTGTGGGCACTTGCTGCTACTTATTGCACCTGAGCACCGGCCACATATAAAATCTATGTTCTTGGTTAGTTTACCTGTGATCCCACTACATCTTTTATGCACCCACACTTTGTGTCTATGTATATGTATTTATGTGTGTGTGTCTGTGTATATATGTGTGTATATGTGTATGTCCATGTATGTTTGTGTATATATATATACATGTATGTATATATACATATATATATATACATGTATATATATATATATATATATATATATATATATATATATATATATACACAAACATACATGTAAACGGACATACACATATATATATTTAATACATACGAAGGACCATGACAAGTGGAGAGGTGTTGTGCTGAATAAGACCCGTCCCACCCTTGCAAGCAGGGAAAAGCGGACATAAGATGATGATGATGATGATATATATATATTTAATTTTTACATACATATATATATATTTAATTTTTATCTGAATGTGTGTATATATGTATGCACACACGTCTTTTTCTATATTGCTATATACTTTTATATATTATTTTTCTTACCCTTCTTTTCTTATGTATATTTCCCGTTATATTTCCAGCCTCACTTCCAATTTTTAACAGATTTTAAATCTCATTTCATATTTTTTATCCAGAACATCTCTGTCTGACGACCAATCCAGACAGATTATTATTGTCTGTGATCCAGAAACCTTTGGTAATGGAGTAGTTATATTTTGTGTTGTTCACTTTCTAAATAAAAAAATATATATATATATGTGTGTTTATGCTTCTTTCAATTCTGTCTGAACAACGGTGCTACTCCAAAGCAGTGGAAAACTGTCAGTGTCATTCCTCTGTTCAAAAAGGTGACCACACATTTCCTGTCAACTATCGTCCAGTCAGTCTTACTAGCTGTATTGCCAAACTGATGGAATCCTGTGTCAGAGAAACACTCTCAAACTTCTGAAACTCTCACAGTCTCATCCGGCCCTCGCAATTTGGACTTATCCCTAACTCCAGCTGCTGTGATCAATTTATCGAGTTCCTTGAAGACATCACCAGGATGTCTGTCGAAGAGAGGTAGTCACGGTTCTAGGACAGCATTCCTCACCATATGAGATGTCATCTGGTGTACCACAGCGATCTGTTCTTGGCCCCCTTTTGTTTGTGGCATATATTAATGACATAGATGCCAACTTAAAGAATGCCACAGTACTGAAATATGCAGATGACATCAAGCTGTACCTTGAGATAAAAAGGACAGATCCTTAACACTATAGATCTTTCCTGCAATCTGACCTGGACACAATGCAACAATGGATTATGGACTGGCAACTCTAGCTGGCTGTGGACAAGTGTACCACCACCATGCATTTTGGGAGGAAAAACCCAGCGTCCACATACTCCCTCCACAACACTAATATCAAGAAGTCTACTTGTGACCGTGACCTGGGCATTACTGTTAGCAGCGATTTGCGTTGGATGAAGCACGTCTCTAAAATTGTCAAGAAGGCCGAGGGTGTCTTAGCATCACTCAGCAAGACTTTTGTCAGCCGCTCTCCAGCTATCTATTTAAAGCTGTATACAGCTATGGTGCAGCCACACTTAGAATTTGCATCATCAGTCTGAAACCCCTATCTTGTTCAGAACATTGACTGCCTGGAAACTGTTCAGGGACATGCAACCAAGCAAATACCCTCCATCAGGCATCTACCATACTCTGAACGCCTTGCTTCCCTGGGCTGGATACATTGAAGCTCCGACGTCTGGCAACTGACTTGGTAAACACCCACAAAATTATTAACCATCTTGCCATCAACAACCCTGAGTACCTTTTTGATTTCCATGTGTCTAACACACATGGGCATGCCTACAAAGTCAGAAAACAGCACAGCTCCCATGACTTTTGAAAACATTTTTTCAGGCTCAGAGTTGCTGAAGCACAGAACAAACTGCATCAGTTATTAGCTGTCGAGACACTGCATCCTTTAAAACCTCCATGCTTCCTGAGATTCGCCAACACTACACCTGATTCCCCCCCCCCCCTCCATACACACGCACACATGTATTTCATGACTCGTACACTATTCATTTTCCTGACATTTGCACATTATCTATAACTATACATGCACCTTTGATGAGTTGTAGTGCACCTGAGCACTATACACAATAATTTCATTATATAATCGTAAATTGCTACAAGGGCAAAGGTGATGCTCTAGAAAGGAGCAACTATAGAGGAATAAAACTAATGGACCAAGTTATGAACGTGATTAAAAGTTATAGTGCAACTAATTAGAGAAAGTCAAATTAGATGAGATGCGGTTTGGTTTTATACCTGAAAAAAGAACTACAGATACCCTCTCTTTAGTGAAGCAACTACAAGAGAAGTTCCTAGCCAAGAATAAGCCATTATATTTAGCTTTTGTTGATCTAGAAAAGGCCTTTGACAGAGTACCTCAATCTATTATCTGTGGTTCTTAAACAAATTAGGTGTAGAAGAATGGCTTGTGAGAGCAGTGCAAACCATATACACATGGCTGTCCATGGAAACTTCTTTATGCAGATGATTTGGTCCTTAGAGTTGAATCCATAAAAGAACTAGAGAATAAGTTCCGACTATGGAAACAGAATTTGGAATCAAAAGGCCTGAGAGTAAACTTAGTCAAAACTAAAGTGCTAATGAGTAGGAAAGTAGAACCCTGATCCCTCAGGGAAGTGGCTCTGCTCAATATGCAGAAAAGGAATAGGCATAAACTCCATACAATGTACACAATACAAATCTTGGGTACCCAAGAGATCTAGTGTGATAACGAATAGACTATCAGGAGAGGAAGACTTTGTATGTAGATGCAAAGGAGTAATTGAGGGGAAGAGCGTCATTGATATAAACCTCTTCGAGTCAGAAGGGGCCATAGAAGTGGTTGATAGCACCTGCTATCTAGGAAACCTAATTAACAGCAGAGAAAAATTCTCTGAGAGCATAATAGCTAGAATAAGGATAGGATGAAAGAAGTTGTTTCTCCCTGTGTACAAAAGGATGTCATGTAAGAATTTCCAGTGGTCTTCCACATCACAGGTACTAGCTTGTCACTTCTCTCATCAAATGCATCCTGTAGAACCTTTCTAAACTTATATTTAATCAAGAGGTCTTTTAGCTCCCAGACCCTCCATCTCTATATTTTTCTGCATGTCCTGTTGTCTTGTGCTTATTTTAATGTCACCAATAACTAACTTGTGTTGAGCAGTGCATTCCTCCCCAGGGAAGGCCTTAGTATTTATTGCAGTCTGTTTTTCTTGTTGTCTAACAAGTAAGTAGTCAATTTGGCCTTTGTGTTTGCTTGATTCAGATGAGATCAGGTGGCTAGATGGTTTCCTGAATTATGTGTTGCAAATGGTTAGGTCTTTTGCATCACATAATTCCAAGAGTCTCAATCCCTCTTCATTTCTTGAGCCATAACCATAGTCACTGTGAACTCCATGAATCCGTCCTGGAACTGCCCCACATGTCCATTGCAGTCACCTGCCAGGATGATGAGGTCATATATTTTAACATTGTCCTGTATTTATATATGTATTGACTGTGTGATCTGGTTTGCAAAAACAACTTCAAAAAAATTAAAGTATTTCAGAACCATGTCATGAGATTTATTACTTGTAAACACCTAACTACTGATACAGTTAAAGTATTACATCTATGAGAAATGACACAACAAACACATTTTAATAATTTTAATAAAATTAATAGAAACTCTCTCGAACTATTTGACCACATCAAACACACAACTTGTGGTCTCACTAAAATCTTGTCTGGAGGGTATGATAAATGGAAAAAGAAAATAAGGATACCCCAATTGTAGATGGAGAGACCAGGTCTTAAAATGGTCGTAATATCAATCATAGATAAAACTGAATGTAATGACAACACACAAGGCTAAATGGAGGAAATATGTTGATGACATTTCATACTTTGTTGTAGACAGAAACAATAAATAAGATGATATTCAATATCAGATGTTATCAAACTTACTTATAATCAAACTGGGGAAATTTTGGATAAAATTGTTTGGAAATTGTACTCAGGAGACATTTCCTCCTATTTTATTATATTCTGCCCATCATCATCGTTTTTACATCAACTCTTCCATGCTGGCATGGGTTATGAGAATTTTTGAGACAATGTTTTATAGCCCTTCCTAACACCAATCTTTTTAGTCACTTCTTATGACATGCAGAGACATTGTGTACCTATTCTAAACTAGATACACATGCCCATATAAACAATATATATCCATAACAAAAATAGCCATGAAAACAATGAAATCTGGAATAGCAATCGTTATAGTTCAGCTTTCCTTTAATCAGATCAGAAAGAATTGGTTTCTTTCTTACTAAACTGAACTCATCACTGTCAAATTACACATCATACATCCATAACTTCATGCTTACCTCCCTTTTCTTCTCCCTCTCCCACCCACATGACAACATCCCTAGTGTTGGAGATCTACATGATAAATACACCCACTACATGCTGTAAAGTGGTTGGTAATAGGAAGAGCATCCAGTCATAGAAAACTTGACAAAGAAAAGTGTTAGATTGTACCCTTCAGTTGTGTCAAAACATGACTTCCCTAGTGCTGGTGCCACAATAATATGCACTTAGTAGAGCGTAGGAACGTATGTAAGCAAGATGTGGACTCCTGGTCAGTCTGGAATGTCAGTAAAGCCACTTCAGTACTGACTCGGTCTGTTCAGACCCCTCCAACCCTAGCTAACAGAGAAATTGGACATTAAATAATGATGATAATGAATATTTATGACTTTCCAAAGTGCATTAACAATGGAAGTAAATTTAAATAAAATTATGAATTTAGTTCATAGAAAGTTTATTTCTTGCTATGTGGCAGTTGTCACCTGTTAGGAAATAGGGTTTCATTTTGTTAAAAGGGAAAAAAAGAGAAAATATAGATTACATAAAATTTATTATATATGGGTATAAAACCTGAACGATGGAGGAAGAATTCATGAAAATGTATGATTCTTTTGCGGTTTACCAAAATAATTAGTGCATTATAAGTTAGCTTTTACTACTTTAAATACATGTATTACATCATCTCTTTATTTCATACATGCACACACACACATGCATGCACACATACACACACACAATGCATTCTCTATATATGCACAACCATTTGTTTAACAACCATAATATATGTTGATATGCAAAGTTGGAAATGAAAAATGTTATATCCTTTTTAAAACTAAAGCCAGCACATACATTGAACAAAGTTTCTGCAGTTGTCAGGAAATATTTATGACTAAATTCCTCTGGTTCAAGTTTGATTCCACTGCAGATTTACACCATTTTAGGCACCAGAATCTGGAAAGTTTTCTCAGGCGCTCAAGTTTTAGATAACCTCTGACAATTGGATTAAAACATCTATGAGACATTAACATTTCTTGTGAATTGATTTATCTATCAGAGAGATATAGATCAATCAAAGTGAATTATGGATCAGTCTACTGGATTGATCAATTAGAGAGATAAGGTAAATTATGGACCAGTCCACTGGATTGATCTGTGAGAGATATACAGTGAATTATGGACCTGTCCACTGGATTGATCAATCAGAGAGATAGTGGATTATGGATCAGTCCACTGAAATGATCCGTAAGACATACAGTGGATTATGGACCAGTCCACTGGATTGATCTGTAAAATATATAGTGGATTATGGAGGAGTACACTGGATTTATCTCAAAACCCAATTGCTGGATGAATATGTCATCCATAAAAAAACAATAAAAAAAAGATTTGTCAGCTAAAATGTATCACATAGAAGGTATTAACCATGTATCTTATTTACATAAATATATACTTGAGATAGTACTCAAAAGTACACAGCAGCAGAAACAGCTACACAATTAAATTTATCCATAATTTTTTTCATTTGTAGTAACAGTAAAAATATGTATATTTATTATTTGTGTGTGTGTGTGTGTGTTAATACCTCAATTTGTGTTAAGAGG
>OZ024740.1:41002027-41104527 GCA_964016885.1 Eledone cirrhosa | reverse complement strand
CAATCTGTCTAGCTGAGTAGTAACTGAATAAAAACAGATATAGAGTAAAGGGAACTCTTTAGTCCTTCTCCAGACCCCACTAGTACAGCTAGTGTGATAAAATACGTTAACAGAGTAAAGAGGATACCTTAATTCTTCTGTTGACCATTGTAGTACAGCTGGTATGATAAAACTGATACAGAATAAAGGGGACACCTTAGCCCTTCATTAGATCCCACTAAACAGCTAGTACGATAAAAACTAATATAAAGAGGAACTCCTTAGTCCTTCTCTAGACCACACTAGTAGAGTTGGGTGGGTGGCTGGCTGGATGAGTGAGTGGCTGGATTGATAGATAAATTGGTGGGTGAGTAGATGTCTGGATGGATGTGTGGGTGGGTGGATATATGGACGTGTGGGTGGGTCTGTTTTTAGATGAGTTGGAGGGGTGGGTGGGTGGATGGATGCATGGGTGTGTGGCTGGATATGTGTGTGGGTGGATGGTGATGACAATGCCAATGATGGTGATGTAATATTAATAATTTTGAAATGTATCCATGTAAATGTAATCAAAATTGAAATATTAGATTCTTACAATTATTGTAATATTGAGATATACAACTAAAACTTACCCTTTCGTTTAACTTTATAAACCATTTGAGACTTTGTAAACCAAGAAAGGCTGAAAATACAAAATATAATTGATCATAGAATACAAAATATGCTGGAAATGTGTCTAAAAATTTGTAGAAGAAATATTTTATGAAATATCTCCCCAATTGCTTATTAACACCAATTAAATATTGATGGGTGTGATCAAAGCACTAAACTTTAACAAAATATTCATCTGTGACCCCATTAACATACAGCATATGTCTCTGATATAGTTTATCGCCCTCATGATATGATAGTTTTACCAAAGGTTCTTCACTATAACCTTCATATGATATGATAGTTTTATTAAAAGTCTCAGGCTGTGGCCTTCCTGATAGTTTTACCAAAAGCTCCTAACAGATTCTGTGGCCTTCGTGATAGTTTTACCTAAAGCTCCTAATAGATTCTGTGGCCTTCGTGATAGTTTTACCAAAAGCTCCCAATAGATTCTGTGGCCTTCGTGATAGTTTTACCAAAAGCTCCTAATAGATTCTGTGGCCTTCCTGATAGTTTTACCAAAAGCTCCTAATAGATTCTGTGGCCTTCGTGATAGTTTTATCAAAAGCTCCTAACAGATTTTGTGGCCTTCGTGATAGTTTTACCAAAAGCTCCTAATAGATTCTGTGGCCTTCGTGATAGTTTTACCAAAAGCTCCTAATAGATTCTGTGGCCTTCGTGATAGTTTTACCAAAAGCTCCTAATAGATTCTGTGGCCTTCGTGATAGTTTTATCAAAAGCTCCTAATAGATTTTGTGGCCTTTGTGATAGTTTTACCAAAAGCTCCTAACAGATTCTGTGGCCTTCGTGATAGTTTTACCAAAAGCTCCTAACAGATTTTGTGGCCTTCCTGATAGTTTTATCAAAAGCTCCTAATAGATTCTGTGGCCTTCCTGATAGTTTTATCAAAAGCTCCTAATAAATTCTGTGGCCTTCCTGATAGTTTTATCAAAAGCTCCTAATAGATTCTGTGGCCTTCCTGATAGTTTTACCAAAAGCTCCTAACAGATTTTGTGGCCTTCCTGATAGTTTTATCAAAAGCTCCTAATAGATTCTGTGGCCTTCCTGATAGTTTTACCAAAAGCTCCCAATAGATTCTGTGGCCTTCCTGATAGTTTTACCAAAAGCTCCTAATAGATTCTGTGGCCTTCGTGATAGTTTTATCAAAAGCTCCTAACAGATTTTGTGGCCTTCGTGATAGTTTTACCAAAAGCTCCTAATAGATTCTGTGGCCTTCGTGATAGTTTTATCAAAAGCTCCTAACAGATTTTGTGGCCTTCGTGATAGTTTTACCAAAAGCTCCTAACAGATTTTGTGGCCTTCGTGATAGTTTTACCAAAAGCTCCTAACAGATTTTGTGGCCTTCGTGATAGTTTTACCAAAAGCTCCTAATAGATTCTGTGGCCTTCGTGATAGTTTTACCTAAAGCTCCTAACAGATTCTGTGGCCTTCGTGATAGTTTTACCAAAAGCTCCTAATAGATTCTGTGGCCTTCCTGATAGTTTTATCAAAAGCTCCTAATAGATTCTGTGGCCTTCGTGATAGTTTTACCAAAAGCTCCTAATAGATTCTGTGGCCTTCCTGATAGTTTTACCAAAAGCTCCTAATAGATTCTGTGGCCTTCGTGATAGTTTTATCAAAAGCTCCTAATAGATTCTGTGGCCTTCGTGATAGTTTTATCAAAAGCTCCTAATAGATTCTGTGGCCTTCGTGATAGTTTTATCAAAAGCTCCTAATAGATTCTGTGGCCTTCGTGATAGTTTTACCAAAAGCTCCTAATAGATTCTGTGGCCTTCGTGATAGTTTTACCAAAAGCTCCTAACAGATTCTGTGTTCTTTATAATGGCTTTTACAAAATATCTCTGACGTTAGATAATATAGTACTCATACCCCTAAAAGACAGGATAGTCATGTTTGGAAGACTTTTAATCATAGGTCTGTTTGATAGGGTTGATCTAGTGATAAACAACAAGGAATTATACAATGGCATGATAAATATGTTACCAGTTTTTTCTAGAATCTCTTCTCGCTGTAGGCACTGTGTTAGAGCACTGGAAATAGCTATCAGTAAGTCCTCATGCATCTGAAATACAAAGATTGGAATAGATTATTTATTGTAGAGCAAACAGCTAAGAGAATTGATGGAGCAAAGAGATCAATGATTTGTATTCTATCATTAACATAGTTATCTATGAAGTAGTAAGATGGTCAAGTGGATACTGTACTGGGTGACCAATTCATGGGAGACCCAACTTAAATTGCTAGAAGTAACAGCAAAATCTCCCTCAAATTATACTCTACAGTCCTGAAAAAAGGGGGACGAAACATTGAGTGGTGTAATCTGAATAGGTAATGCTCAAGAGGAAGATGAAGCAGTGAAGGTTATATACCTATGATCATATATCTACATAATCAATCATATATTTTCTTAATCAATCATATATTTGCTCAATCAATCATATGTCTGCACAATCAATCATATGTCTACTCAATCAGTGTCAATCTGTGATTAAATACCAACAACCAACTCAAATGTATTGAGCTGAAATTGACTGCATGTTTAGTCATGTATTTATGAACTACACTTAATTCTAGGCAGCTCAGCTTACATAACTGTTAAAAATATATAATGCTCTTGGGTGAGTTGGTGCCAATGAGAGACTTACATCCTACCCAGGTGGAGATTTGACCTATATGTTTAATTCCTTGAAACTTAAGCTAAACAGCAACTTTAAAATTCCTCTTGGAGCTTAGGAGATGCTCTAGGTTCATATAACCCTATCAATATAGTGGAATACAACTGAAGAAATGGTCAAAAGAGAATACAGTTGATCTGTAATCAGTGTAATATTCACCTCAAAAGTGAAACCGGTGTAATAATCACCTCCAAAATGAAAATATTTTAGCACCCCATTTATGTAGAATTTTGAAGTTGGTGAAAATCAACAAAATATTGACCTCAATAAGTTGCACACCCACCTCACTTCCATTTTACCATTGATTTTTTTTTTTGTCACATATTTCTTCACTTATATACGATAATTGGAGAATTTTTTCAAAATTTCAACAATAAAGATGATAAAATAAAGACCAGTAATATTGTTATCAGGCAGTAAATTGGCAGCCATTAGAACTTTGTAGTATCCAGTTCTTCACATTCCAAGTTCATATCGCATTGAGGTCAACGTTGCCTTTCCTCTTTTTAGCTGGGGCCCAAGTTGTCAACCTCCCCGTGGTGGGCCCTGGACACTGACCTCAATCAGACGAACAACAATAATCTGAGACAGCAACAGTCTCATACGCAAGAAGATCTTTCGGGGGTCGATAAAAAAAGTACCAGTCATGTACTGAGATCTAATCTTTCTCTATATCTCTTTCTCAGTCTTTCTCTCCTTCTTTGGAAGAAACTGGCCATGTTCAGTCCCGGGGAGGGGATGGGATGGGCTTCACTAGGTTTTGAATGGCCAAAACACATCATATGTCACTTTGGTGCCCCTCGATTCTGCCATGTATTACAGATCCATATGTACAATATTGTCACCTTGTTTTTATGTCCACTTTTCCATGCTTGTATGGGTTGGATGAGACCTTTAAGGCAGATTTTCTATGGCCATCCAGACACCAACTCATACTTCAGTTCAAGTATGGTATATATTGCTGATGTCTGTAAAACTTCTCTACAGTGGGACATATTGTTTGTAGGGGACCGATACATACTTTCACCATCATCATCAACGTTTAACGTCCGTGTTCCACGCTTGCATGGGTTTGGATGGGGATTTTCCGACTTGAGGCAAGAGTGATTGTCTTGCTCGCATAGGACTGTCTGGCGGGTTTTCTACAGCTGGATGCCCTTCCTAACACCAACCACATTTACAGTGTGGGGCTGGGAGGTTTTTACCGTGTTGCCTACACGGCCACATTACAGCGTGGACTGGGTGTTTTTTTGTCGTGACACCTACACGATCTCATTTGTTTCGTCCTGGATGTTGTGGCACCAACATAACTTTACATTGAAAGGGGCGGTGTGACGGGGGTGTATTTTGTTAGAGATGCCTACTGACTGTAGTAGGATTTACTTTGTATTTAGGTAAGGCGGGTCTTCTCTATTACTGAGTACCGCCATAGGTCTCGGTCCAGTGACATTGTCTTGGAGAGGTGTAAGTGTGTGAGGTCGGAATTTATCAGCTCGTCCCAGGTTTATCTGGGTCTGCCTACTCCGTGGCTACCGTCTATCTTTATTGCCCTGCACTTTGTTATACAGCTATCGTCTTTCATGCGCATCACGTGACCATACCAACGTAGCCTTCTCTCGAGTAAACAACATCTGATCCCTCTTATTTCTAATTTTTCCCTTAGTTCGTTTATGCTTTGCCGTTCACGTATATTACTATTACACATCCAGCGGAGCATGCAAGCTTCGTTCCTCTCTAGTCTGCATATATCCTCTGCACACAATGCCCAGGTCTCACTGCCATGCAACATTGCTGTTCGTATGCAGGCATCATACAACCTGCCTTTCATTTTTAGGGAGAACCCTTTAGCGGCTAATAGTGATATAAGCACTCTGAACTTTTTCCATCCAGTTCTGACTCTAGCTACTGTACTTTCAGAGCACCCTCCCCCACTGCTGATTTTGTCACCCAGGTAACGGAAGCTGTCCACTATTTCTATAGAGCCCTCTGCGCAGTTGAAAGAGCTAGTATTTTGTGGGCACTTGCTGCTACTTATTGCACCAGAGCACCGGGCACATGTAAAATCTATGTTCTTAGTTAGCTTACCTGTGATCCCACTACATCTTTTATGCACCCATACTTTGCATTTGGGACACAAAATGGAGTTTCTACCTACGCCTTTCCTACACACTGAGCATGGCCACTTCCCGGAAGGGACCGCCGCCTTATTTTCTTTCCTACAAACTAGAACTTTGGTCTTAGCCAAGTTAATTTTAAGGCCTTTTGATTCTAGGCCATGCTTCCATGTTTGGAATTTCTTCTCTAGCTCGGCCATTGATTCAGCTATGAGTGTTAGGTCATCTGCATATAGGAGTTCCCATGGGCAGCCGGTCTTGAACTCCTCTGTTATAGCCTGAAGGGCAATAATAAATAGTAGGGAGCTGAGAACAGAGCCCTGATGGACGCCAACTTTTACGCTAAACTCTTCACTATATTCGTTGTTAATTCTAACCTTGCTGACTGTTTCTTTATACATGGTTTGTATAGCTCTCACAAGCCATTCGTCAACACCTAGTTTTCTAAGAGCCCACCAGATAATGGAACGGGGGACTCTGTCGAAGGCTTTCTCCAAGTCGACAAAAGCTAAGTATAGAGGTTTACTTTTAGCTAGGTACTGCTCCTGTAGTTGTCATACAATGAAAAGAGCGTCTGTGGTACTTTTGCCTGACATAAACCCGAACTGCATTTCATCGAGGTCAATTCTCTCTCTGATTAGTTGCGCTATTACTTTTTCCGTGACCTTCATGACCTGGTCGATTAATTTAATCCCTCTATAGTTACTCCTATCTAGGGCATCTCCTTTACCCTTATAACAGTTAATGATGATGCTGCTACGCCAGTCCTTCGGAACAACCCCATTCTGTATGACTTGGTTAACTATCCGCGTGACCATGGTGTGTCCCACCGTGCCAGATGCCTTCAGCATCTCAGCAACTATTTCTGAAGGCCCAGCCGCCTTACCCGTCTTCATATCCTTGATTGCCTTACTTATTATACTACCCTCAACTAACACTGCTGGTCCCTCTATTGGGTCGATGTGGGGGAGACTGTCTTTCTCCCATTTATTCTCCTCATTTAGTAGCCTTTCATAGTGACACTTCCAAGCTACCTTCTTATCAGCGTCGGTGATGGCAAGTACGCCGTCATCATTAAGTACACACTTCTCCCCGACAATGTCACGGTTTTCCTTGACACATTGCCTAGCAATCCTGAACACCTCACGTTTTTGGTCCTCGCGTTGTAGAACATGCTTGAACTTTCTTTCCTCTGCTTCCCTTCTTGCGAAGTACACTTGTCTCCTAGCTTCCCTCCTGGCCACTTGATAGTCTTCTCTACTTCCCCCATCCCGCTATACTTTCCAAGCCTGCTTTTTGGCCTTAATTGACCCCTCCACCTTACTGTTCCACCACCATGTTACTCTCCTCCTGCCTACAGGCCTGCTCCAGCCACAGACTTCGTCTGCCGCCATCAGCAGGTTTGCTTTCAGGAATTCCCACTGCTCCTCTATATTGTACGACTCTAATTGCTCTTACTATATGCTATATAAATAGTATCAATATGTTCACACACACACACATGCATACACACAAACACACACACATACACACAGATACATACACACAAACACACATAATACACACAAACACACACACACACACAAATGGCAGGCTTCTTTATAGTTTCCATCTACTAAATTCACTCTCAAGGAACTAATAAGAACAGGTGAGAATTAAGTGTTACCTGTATCTGATGAATATTGTAAACAGCAGCAGCAGCTACATCATTTATGTGAGTGTGCTCCAACAAGAGACCATTGACAACAGCTTCACCTGTTAATGACAGATATGAAGGGGTTGCACTGGCATACCCACTGCTGAGATTGTCACTCCCACAGTTGCCTGGTGCTTTCGTTGAGTCTACTTGATGCTCAGCAGATGTTAAATAGTGTAGACCAGCTTCAGAAGAAGACAAGTTGGTGATCTACATAAATAAATAAACATAAATTAAAATAAATTAACCCTTTAGCATTTACATTACTCTATATTTACTATTGTATTTTCATGGTAAACACTTTATCTCACATGATATCTCACATAATATCGAATCTATGAGATTTTGATATTATTTATTTTGAGAACAATACCTTAACATCGGTATGAGTGGCTGGTTATGGTCTCTTTGAACATAAAAAGGGGAGAGAATTCTGGCCAGATATGGCCGGTTTAAATGCTAAAGGGTTAAGATAAAAGAAAACAGTAACAAAAATTAATAACTTCATTAAAATATATTACATTGAAACAAGCCCAACAAGGCTACAGATTTATAGAGGATTGGCAATTTCAATTGATTAAACTCTGAGGAACTAGAAGGATAAATGTTAAAATAGATTCCCATGGTGGGATTTGAACTTGGAACAAGGAAATCAAAACTAAATTGTTTAAAGGTGTAAGGTATTTAATCTAATGTGTTATCACCGTTTTACGTCCGTTCTTCCATGCTAGCATGGGTTAGACGGGTTGTCTTGTTGTGGGCAGTGTCCAATCGGCTGACCTTGTCTCGCTCATACAGGAACTGATTCTGGCTTGATTTCTACAGCTGGATGCCCTTCCTAACACCAACCTCATTTACAGTGAGTGCTGGGTGTTTTTTTTTCCGTGGCACCTACATGACCACTTTACAGTGTGGGCTGGGTGCTTTTTTGCAGTGGCACCTCTACGACCACTTTGCAGTGGGAGGGTGTGGGGGCATATTGTCTATATGCTTCAGCTTCGACTTGTACCCGTGGGAAGTCGGGTCTTCTGTATTACTGCGTGGATGTTAAACTCAAACTGCTTCATTTACTTTTAAATTGTGACCATTTGTCTTAGTGTCATTAAACTCTAGGACAGAATCTAAATATTTTTTAAGCTTGTCTGGATTTATTCCCCTTACATATAATATCATCATCACTTAGCAGGCATATAGATAGACATCATTATCATCATCAGTTTTACGTCAGTGTCCATGCTGGCTTGGGTTGGATTAAATCATCATCATCACCAACCCCAAATACAACCAACACCAAAACAACACCACTTCTACTACTACCAATAACAACAACACCGACATTATCACCACCAATATCAAAACCAACACCACCAACACCATCAAAATCAATACAATTAACGATAACCATCTTTTGAATAACCAATGATAAAGCATGATAGCAATGTCTCTGTACCTACATATGTTGTATGACAACACAACAGAATGTGTGTGAGTGAGAGAGGGAGGAGGAGAGGGAAAGGGAGAAGGAGAGATAGAGGGAAAGGGTAGAAGGTGGAGATTTTATGGCCTCTGTCAGAGATGGAAAGTGGAAGTAACCAAGAACTTGATAGCCCTGCAAATAACTGTAATTAAACAGTACATTCACCCATCACCCCTTCTACATTACTCCTCAATTCTCCACCTCATCCCTGCACCCTTTTCTCTCACCCCTTCCATTACAAAGTCTAAACATCTTTGCTAACTTTTTTCATCTTTTCCTATTAATCTAATAACATCAATAAAATTATATAACACCATGTCATTGTCCAATATAAGTCTACATCCTTTTCAATCAACCTGCTTCAGTCAAAAATCTATACCAAGACAAGAATGGAGGAATGAGACACGACACTGCCTTGTCTAACATCAGTTTCAACAGAAAGCAGTCAATCCCTCGTTAATATGTACACAAGTACTTTGGTCCTTTACTTTTTTCTTTTAGAAGTTAACGACCAAAACACATGCATGAGAGATGGGTTTCTTCTCTGAAAACTATGTGCTGTCCAGCTCTCCTGAGAGTTTCTTACCACTTTCTTACCACTACACAACAATTAAAGTTTATATACATTGGCTTCATATGTTCGTTAATTTTCCTGGTATTCCATAACTTCTGACCATTTTTTCCACATAACATTTATGTTTATAGTATCAAAATATTTCTGGGAGTTGACAAAGTTAACAGCTGCAGTTTATATATATATTCAAAGGTGTTTTTAATTCCTCATCATCATCATTTTACATCCATTGTTCCACTTCTTCACCTAGCTATCATCATCTATGTGCACCACATGTCCTTACAATTACAGTCTCGTCTCCAGCACACATTTGATTCGTCTTATACCCAGTTTATCTCCCAGTTCATCAATGCTTTGTCATTCCAGTACATTAACATTGCACATCCATCAAAGCATGCTTGCTTCATTTCTCTCCAGCCTTTGCATGTCCTCTGCCTTCACTACCAGGCATCATACAGCCAACCTTTTGTTGTTAGCAGGGGTAGCAGTTCCCTAAATGTCTTCCACCCTGTGTCACAATACAAATATGGCATCATCTATGATCTCTTTCCAGGAACCCAAATTGTTGGTCTCTTAAATTATGTCAATTTGTCTCATTTACTATGTTTAATACAACCACATCCTCAGGAGCAATTATTCAGTGGCTCTACAAAGACTTCATAGATTTACATTACCAGCAACCATTCAACCTTAGTCAATAGAATCAGTGACAACTTGATACACTTTGGTGACATTAATTACAGAAACAAATGGTTTAATAACAATGGCCATTGTTTGCAACTTTCAGAAAATGTAACAGATATAAAACAACAGAGTATAAAAGCTGTACTTACCAACTTAAGGATAGCTACCATAATTTCAAGAGGTAGGGAGCTAAATTCCTGTAATAGAGATGCTATCATATGGTCTTCGTCTTTCTGGAGTTCTTCAACTATATTCCTCTTGGTTGCAAGTTCCTGTAGTAAGGACACTGCTCCACATTTGATAGCGCTATTACCAACATTCTTTCTGGTCACTAATCTTACTAAAATGGAGATAAACAACAGTTAATTTTAGTGATTACTGGTAGTAACATCAGTTATTACCAACTGTTAACTTTTGCTCATTTCTGAACCCTTGTTGAGGTTTCAGGATATGCAACTGTGTGCCTCCATCCCACACCGAAGACAGACCACAAGCTCCTCACTAGTCTTTTGGGAATTAGATAGAGACTGCAATATATTTTATGGACAGGCCCCTGAAACTAATGCCTGAATGCATCCCTTATTATCATACATGAAAGACAATGCTGTATAGTTGCTTTTATTGAATCTGACCATATTGTAGTTTTTGGTGGTCTTATTCATATTAATCACGTAATTTTTTTCAGACCCATAAAAACTAGGCTGTTTAAAAGGTGGCCATTACACGCCTTGTCATAACTACGTCACTGGGTTGTGAGAGGTTTCTTGAGAGCTAACAGTGTCCACCACCATTCCTCCATCTTCCTACCACTGTTTGATCTGGGGCTATTTATTCATCCTGGAGGAGCCCACATGTATCGTATCTAATAATCATATCTGGTGGCTGAATTGTTATCTATTACCTGTGACCCATTCTCTAGCAGAACATCCATGAGCTCGGTTAGTCTCGCTTGGGGATCAAGCCAAACCATTTGGAGATGGTTCCTTCTCATAGGACCTTCTCCACTTCTCTTGCCGCTACCACCCCTCACCCTCTTCTACAAAAAAATCTAAACAAACTGGGTCTTATAACAAATAGTATATTGAAATAATTTATAACATCATCGTTACCATTTAACATCTATTACCGTTTTCCACACTAACACGAGTTAGATAAGTTGCCCATCAGGAGACAAGTCAGATCAGGTGACCATGGCTCATACAAACCAGCTTATAAATTTGTAAAAAAAAAAGTAAAAAAAAGTTTAATGTGGAGAAGTGGACTAGAGTCAAACTAACAGAATAGAAATAAGTTGTATTGGGGTGAAATATATGACAATTGAAGGGTGGAGGATGTGAAAAGATGGAGGTAGACTTTGTTGTTGTTTCAGTCTATCGTCAGGAAGGTTCTATACAAACAGACCTTTGATCAAAGGATTTTCAGTTGGAATCAGCTTTTATTTTTGACACTATATATTATTAACCAATGTATTCTTAACACAATAGAATGTGGTAAAAATTTAGATAGATTTAGTTATTAATTCTAGCAAATAGAAACTTCTTCGATCCTAACTGAAGATGGAATGCGTGAACAAGGAAATTATGTTTAAGTAATGAGGCTGGAGGACCCTCCAGCTGTGTTAAGGACCTGACAACCTCTTAGTACATGCCGTAAAGTGGTTGGTGATAGGATCTAGCCATAGAAGACTTGCCAAACAAAAGGTTGGGAGAATCCTCCAGTTATGTCAAAGACATGACAACCTCCCTAGTGTTGGTGATCAACATGATAAAAGCACCCTGTACATGCTGTAAAGTGGTTGGTTATAGGAAAGGCATCTAGCTTTCCAAACAAAAGGTTGCGAGGACCCTCCAGTTGCGTCACAATCATGACAACCTCTTTAGTGCTGGTGCCACAATAATAGACACTTGGTAGAATGTGGAATCATATGTAAGCGAAATGCAGACATTCGGCCTGTCTGGGAGGTCAGTAGCTCCGCTTCAGTACAGACTTTGTCTGTGAAGACCTGTCCAACTCTTGCTAGCAAGGAAAGTGGATGTTAAATGATGATGATGATGACTGGAATGTGTGAAAACTAGGAAGAGAAAAATTATGTTAAATGGAGGAATATTAAATTTTGTAAGAAATGGGGAGGAGTTGAAGTAAAGTTGAAATGTGAGAAATGAAAGTAGAATAAATGAGATGTAAACACTGACAAATACAGGTGATATATAAAGATTGGGTCACAATTTTGAAACTAAAGCATTTCCAAACACTGACTTACCCAACATTTTCAAATGTGTCTTGCCAATGCTGTGACTTGAAGAAGAACTACTGGCTAAATACTTAAAGACATCTTCTAGAAGTTTCATTTCAGTTTCATCAAGTGTTGTAGAAAATAATCTCTGGCTTTCAGGAAAGGACTGAAAAATTAAAAAAAATTCCATTATTATTATTATTTCCATTATTATTTTTATTGCACATCATTACTGCTTTACCGAGCACAGTTCTGTGCGTCATGAGTATGAGTAGTGTAGTTTTTGCTGATGTTGTTTCTATTGTATTGATAGTACTTTTTGTAATATGCGTGCAGTGCCTAGTAGTGCTATCTTTTGTATGCTGTATATATTTGTGAGTCCTGGGCGGAGGTGGTGAGAGTAGACCTCAGATCGCTGAAACTCACCGAGGAGATGACAAAGGACCGTGACAAGTGGAGAGATGCTGTGCTATCTCTAGATAGATATTTGGAGAGTTTCTCTATTTCCTTGGAAGATATATTGTAGTTTGTGGGGATAGACACATCTATTAGAAGGCATTTTTTTCTTTGTGGTCTTTGACTATAATATCTGGTCAGTTGGGCTTGATCTCTTTGTCTGTATGTATTGGAATATCCCAGAGAGAATGGTTGGTTTGTCATTCTCTGACACTTTTTCTGGTGTGTGTTTGTACCATCTTTTTTCTGTTGGTAATTCATAATGCTGGCATAATTTCCAGTGTATGAAGGTCCCAACTCTATCCTACCTGTGGATATATTCTTTTTTGGCTAGTGATGGGCACCCAGAGACTATGTGCTTGATTGTTTCTTCCCTATCTCCACATATTCTACAGTTACTTATAGTGCTTTGTTTCATTATATACTTCTGGTAATTTCTTCCAGAGCCTGGAAACCTTTCTAGGAACATCTTGCTCTTTAGTCTCAGTGGGTGCTGGGAGTGTGTGGGACTAGCGGATAGAGAAGGAGGATGTAAAAGCTTTGCAAGCCTGGTCAGACGTTTCCAACTGTCTGACAGATACAAACTGGATTTCCAGAATGCACCGATGTACACAGACTAACTGCATTGAATCATCCACATCATATCTAGATAGGGAAGTAGAAAAGGATAGCATAGGTTGTCCACAATTTAAAATAGTCAAATACACAGACTCCAAATTTTTTATATGTGTGGTACATCTAGATAGGCTCCATAGCCAAGGACCCAGTTACTGGAAGCTGAACACCTCATTCCCAACACACAAAGCCTTCAGAGACCAAATTAGTAAATTAGTTAAGCAGGCGTTGATGGCAAGTGGTGGTATGCCCTGAAACGGGCGATTAGAGTAAAATCGATAAGGTTTAGCGAAACTGTAGCAATAGAAAAAGTGTTGTGAAAAGCCAATAACAGCTGCCGAAATATGGGAAGGAATGACTGGCTGCATGAGTAGTAAATCGCTCAGTTTGGATTGTCTGCCCTACAAGCTTTACGTTCACATACCACAATTGTTCAGCGACATCTTGGCAGACATCTACTGCAACTAGCAACAGAATGGGAGAATTCTCAGTTCTGTGAAACGAGGAGCAATGGCACTGCTGAGAAAGGACCCAAACAAATGGGATTTTATCAATAATTTTAGGCTTATAACTATTAAATGCAGAGTTCCAAATTTTGGCCAAGGTGTTAGCAACGAGGTTGGCACTTGTCATCGGTGGTCTGGTAGAGGAGGCGCAGACATGTGCCATTCAAAAGAGATACATCCACAACAACCTCCACCTTATGCGATACATCATAGAGAGGGTGGCTAAGGAACTAGGCACAGGTGGGGCATTGATCAACTTACATCAATTGAAAGCATTCAATAGGGTTGACCATTGGTATCTGGACGCCGCCCAAAAAATAGCAGGCTTTGGGTCTGTTTTCAGAGAGTGGATTGTTGCTATGCACAGAGACATCTGCTCTGTGGTTAGAGTGGAACCCTTCAACCTCATGTGCTCAGTCAGCCAAGGCTGTCCCCTCTCTGTTGTATGTATTGACTCTTAAGCCACTACCGTAAATAATAGATGTTGCGGAGCATTCTGCATGAACTAGGACATGGGAGATCTGTGTCAGCTTATGCAGACGATGTCATCCTTTGTAGTGTCGAGTACCACACACATTGAAGTGATCAGAACTGCTCTAAGAGAATATGAAGTGCTGACCATTCAATGATTATGAAGAGGTATATTGTTGCTTGTGACACGGTCACTAATACAGAAGTAACCACTTGAATGAGGAGAGCAAGTATCACAATAATATTAAGAAAAACATGCACCACAGCTAGAAAATCTCATTGAATTGCTTTATTCAAATATTTATTATTGTTCAGATATGATTACAGAAACATTTAAAGATTCTATTACACTCGAGACTTTAGTCAACAAAATATTATTTTCAGAGCACAAACAAAACATGGCTAGAATATAAACCAAAGTGACAGTTCTGCTTCTGGTAGCTTTTCTTTACACCTAATTCCACTAAGGATGTTTTTCAGTAGTCAAAAGGACAGTTCTGCATCTGTTAAACTTCCTTACAACTGATACTATTGAGAAGGTTTTTAGATGTCAAACAAACAGTTCTGCTTCTGATAGCCTTCCTTTAGACTTTAGAATAAAGATACACAGCTGAGAATTTTTAAATAGTTTGATGAATTACTTACTTCAGAAGGGGGATATGTCACTGGAGAAAATGCTGTTGAATATGTATCGTTATTTGGTGGAGCACAATTAGATAAAGCTGAATTATTGTGGAACTGTGGTGGTGAGGATAACGATGATGGTGCAGAGGAATTCAGAATTCTTCCACCACCTGGTTGAACAGCGATATTGTGAGTTAGGGATTTCATCATGCTGCCAAGAGGCCTTCAAAAGAAAATTTGAAAAAAAATAAAAAATAATAATAATAATAATTGTTTCTACTTTAGGCACAAGGCCAGCAATTACCCAGTGCATTACTGGTACTTTATTTTATCGACCCCGTAAGGATGAAAGGCAAAGTCAACCTCGGCGGGATTTGAACTCAGATCGTAAAGGGACGTAACTATGCTAGAAAGCATGGCGTCCGACCCTCTACCGATACTGCCAATTCTAATTTAGACACAAAGTCAGCACATTTAAGGTGAGGAGGAAAGTTGATTCAACCTTTGTACATACAGAGATTGGATCATTGGAAGTTATGTATCTTTGCTACCAACACAGGACAGTACTAATGATAAGGTGTGGTCTCACAATAGTTCAGCTTCTGACCCCAGTACTATCAACTTGACCAGTTACAATACCACAACACTATCAACTTGACCAGTTACAATACCACAACACTATTACCTTGACCAGTTACAATACCACAACACTATTACCTTGACCAGTTACAATACCACAACACTATTACCTTGATCACCTGCAATACCACAACACTATTACCTTGACCAGTTACAATACCACAAGACTATTACCTTGATCACCTGCAATACCACAACACTATTACCTTGACCAGTTACAATACCACAAGACTATTACCTTGATCACCTGCAATACCACAACACTATTACCTTGACCAGTTACAATACCACAACACTATTACCTTGACCAGTTACAATACCACAACACTATTACCTTGACTACCTGCAATACCACAACACTATTACCTTGACCACCTGCAATACCACAACACTATTACCTTGACCACCTGCAATACCACAACACTATTACCTTGACCAGTTACAATACCACAACACTATTACCTTGATCACCTGCAATACCACAACACTATTACCTTGACCACCTGCAATACCACAACACTATTACCTTGACCAGTTACAATACCACAACACTATTACCTTGACCAGTTACAATACCACAACACTATCAACTTGACCAGTTACAATACCACAACACTATTACCTTGACCACCTGCAATACCACAACACTATTACCTTGACCAGTTACAATACCACAACACTATTACCTTGACCAGTTACAATACCACAACACTATTACCTTGACCAGTTACAATACCACAACACTATTACCTTGACCAGTTACAATACCACAACACTATTACCTTGACCAGTTACAATACCACAACACTATTACCTTGACCACCTGCAATACCACAACACTATTACCTTGACCAGTTACAATACCACAACACTATTACCTTGACCAGTTACAATACCACAACACTATTACCTTGACTACCTGCAATACCACAACACTATTACCTTGACCAGTTACAATACCACAACACTATTACCTTGACTACCTGCAATACCACAACACTATTACCTTGATCACCTGCAATACCACAACACTATTACCTTGACCAGTTACAATACCACAACACTATTACATTGACCAGTTACAATACCACAACACTATTACCATGACCAGTTACAATACCACAACACTATTACCTTGACCAGTTACAATACCACAACACTATTACCTTGACCACCTGCAATACCACAACACTATTACATTGACCAGTTACAATACCACAACACTATTACCTTGACCAGTTACAATACCACAACACTATTACCTTGACCAGTTACAATACCACAACACTATTACCTTGACCACCTGCAATACCACAACACTATTACCTTGACCAGTTACAATACCACAAAACTATTACCTTGACCAGTTACAATACCACAACACTATTACCTTGACTACCTGCAATACCACAACACTATTACCTTGACCAGTTACAATACCACAACACTATTACCTTGACCAGTTACAATACCACAACACTATTACCTTGACCAGTTACAATACCACAACACTATTACCTTGACCAGTTACAATACCACAACACTATTACCTTGACCAGTTACAATACCACAACACTATTACCTTGACCAGTTACAATACCACAATATTACCTTGACCAGTTACAATACCACAACACTATTACCTTGATCACCTGCAATACCACAAAACTATTACCTTGACCAGTTACAATACCACAACACTATTACCTTGACCAGTTACAATACCACAAAACTATTACCTTGACCAGTTACAATACCACAACACTATTACCTTGACCAGTTACAATACCACAACACTATTACCTTGACCACCTGCAATACCACAACACTATTACCTTGACCAGTTACAATACCACAAAACTATTACCTTGACCAGTTACAATACCACAACACTATTACCTTGACTACCTGCAATACCACAACACTATTGCCTTGACCAGTTACAATACCACAACACTATTACCTTGACCAGTTACAATACCACAATACTATCAACTTGACCAGTTACAATACCACAACACTATTACCTTGACCAGTTACAATACCACAACACTATTACCTTGACCAGTTACAATACCACAAAACTATTACCTTGACCAGTTACAATACCACAACACTATTACCTTGACCAGTTACAATACCACAACACTATTACCTTGATCACCTGCAATACCACAACACTATTACCTTGACCAGTTACAATACCACAACACTATTACCTTGATCACCTGCAATACCACAACACTATTACCTTGACCAGTTACAATACCACAACACTATTAGCTTGACCAGTTACAATACCACAACACTATTACCTTGACCAGTTACAATACCACAACACTATTACCTTGACCAGTTACAATACCACAAAACTATTACCTTGACCAGTTACAATACCACAACACTATTACCTTGACCAGTTACAATACCACAACACTATTACCTTGACCAGTTACAATACCACAACACTATTACCTTGACCAGTTACAATACCACAACACTATTAGCTTGACGAGTTACAATACCACAACACTATTACCTTGACCAGTTACAATACCACAACACTATTACCTTGACCAGTTACAATACCACAACACTATTACCTTGACCAGTTACAATACCAAAACACTATTACCTTGACCAGTTACAATACCACAAAACTATTACCTTGACCAGTTACAATACCACAACACTATTACCTTGACCAGTTACAATACCACAACACTATTACCTTGATCACCTGCAATACCACAACACTATTACCTTGACCAGTTACAATACCACAACACTATTACCTTGACCAGTTACAATACCACAACACTATTACCTTGACCAGTTACAATACCACAAAACTATTACCTTGACCAGTTACAATACCACAACACTATTACCTTGACCAGTTACAATACCACAACACTATTACCTTGATCACCTGCAATACCACAACACTATTACCTTGACCACCTGCAATACCACAACACTATTACCTTGACCAGTTACAATACCACAACACTATTACCTTGATCACCTGCAATACCACAACACTATTACCTTGACCAGTTACAATACCACAACACTATTACCTTGACCAGTTACAATACCACAACACTATTACCTTGACCAGTTACAATACCACAACACTATTAGCTTGACCAGTTACAATACCACAACACTATTACCTTGACCAGTTACAATACCACAACACTATTACCTTGACCAGTTACAATACCACAACACTATTACCTTGACCAGTTACAATACCACAACACTATTATCTTGACCAGTTACAATACCACAACACTATTACCTTGACCAGTTACAATACCACAACACTATTACCTTGACCAGTTACAATACCACAACACTATTACCTTGACCAGTTACAATACCACAACACTATTACCTTGATCACCTGCAATACCACAACACTATTACCTTGACCACCTGCAATACCACAACACTATTACCTTGACCAGTTACAATACCACAACACTATTACCTTGATCACCTGCAATACCACAACACTATTACCTTGACCACCTGCAATACCACAACACTATTACCTTGACCAGTTACAATACCACAACACTATTACCTTGACCAGTTACAATACCACAAAACTATTACCTTGACCAGTTACAATACCACAACACTATTACCTTGACCAGTTACAATACCACAACACTATTACCTTGACCAGTTACAATACCACAACACTATTACCTTGACCACCTGCAATACCAAAACACTATTACCTTGACCAGTTACAATACCACAACACTATTAGCTTGACCAGTTACAATACCACAACACTATTACCTTGACCACCTGCAATACCACAACACTATTACCTTGACCAGTTACAATACCACAACACTATTACCTTGACCAGTTACAATACCACAACACTATTACCTTGACCAGTTACAATACCACAACACTATTACCTTGACCAGTTACAATACCACAACACTATTACCTTGACCACCTGCAATACCACAACACTATTACCTTGACCAGTTACAATACCACAACACTATTAGCTTGACCAGTTACAATACCACAACACTATTACCTTGACCACCTGCAATACCACAACACTATTACCTTGACCAGTTACAATACCACAACACTATTACCTTGACCAGTTACAATACCACAACACTATTACCTTGACCAGTTACAATACCACAACACTATTACCTTGACCAGTTACAATACCACAACACTATTACCTTGACCACCTGCAATACCACAACACTATTACCTTGACCAGTTACAATACCACAACACTATTACCTTGACCAGTTACAATACCACAACACTATTACCTTGACCAGTTACAATACCACAAAACTATTACCTTGACCAGTTACAATACCACAACACTATTACCTTGACCAGTTACAATACCACAACACTATTACCTTGACCACCTGCAATACCAAAACACTATTACCTTGACCAGTTACAATACCACAACACTATTAGCTTGACCAGTTACAATACCACAACACTATTACCTTGACCACCTGCAATACCACAACACTATTACCTTGACCAGTTACAATACCACAACACTATTACCTTGACCAGTTACAATACCACAACACTATTACCTTGACCAGTTACAATACCACAACACTATTACCTTGACCAGTTACAATACCACAACACTATTACCTTGACCACCTGCAATACCACAACACTATTACCTTGACCAGTTACAATACCACAACACTATTACCTTGACCACCTGCAATACCACAACACTATTACCTTGACCAGTTACAATACCACAACACTATTACCTTGACCAGTTACAATACCACAACACTATTACCTTGACCAGTTACAATACCACAACACTATTACCTTGACCAGTTACAATACCACAACACTATTACCTTGACCAGTTACAATACCACAACACTATTACCTTGACCAGTTACAATACCACAACACTATTACCTTGACCAGTTACAATACCACAACACTATTACCTTGACCAGTTACAATACCACAACACTATTATCTTGACCAGTTACAATACCACAACACTATTACCTTGACCAGTTACAATACCACAACACTATTACCTTGACCAGTTACAATACCACAACACTATTACCTTGACCAGTTACAATACCACAACACTATTACCTTGACCAGTTACAATACCACAACACTATTATCTTGACCAGTTACAATACCACAACACTATTACCTTGACCAGTTACAATACCACAACACTATTACCTTGACCAGTTACAATACCACAACACTATTACCTTGACCACCTGCAATACCACAACACTATTACCTTGACCAGTTACAATACCACAACACTATTATCTTGACCAGTTACAATACCACAACACTATTACCTTGACCAGTTACAATACCACAACACTATTACCTTGACCAGTTACAATACCACAACACTATTACCTTGACCAGTTACAATACCACAACACTATTATCTTGACCAGTTACAATACCACAACACTATTACCTTGACCAGTTACAATACCACAACACTATTACCTTGACCAGTTACAATACCACAACACTATCAACTTGACCAGTTACAATACCACAACACTATCAACTTGACCAGTTACAATACCACAACACTATTACCTTGACCAGTTACAATACCACAACACTATTACCTTGATCACCTGCAATACCACAACACTATTACCTTGACCAGTTACAATACCACAACACTATTACCTTGACCAGTTACAATACCACAACACTATTACCTTGACCAGTTACAATACCACAACACTATTACCTTGATCACCTGCAATACCACAACACTATTACCTTGACCAGTTACAATACCACAACACTATTACCTTGATCACCTGCAATACCACAACACTATTACCTTGACCAGTTACAATACCACAACACTATTACCTTGACCAGTTACAATACCACAACACTATTACCTTGACCAGTTACAATACCACAACACTATTAGCTTGACCAGTTACAATACCACAACACTATTACCTTGACCAGTTACAATACCACAACACTATTACCTTGACCAGTTACAATACCACAACACTATTACCTTGACCAGTTACAATACCACAAAACTATTACCTTGACCAGTTACAATACCACAACACTATTACCTTGACCAGTTACAATACCACAACACTATTACCTTGACCAGTTACAATACCACAACACTATTACCTTGACCAGTTACAATACCACAACACTATTACCTTGATCACCTGCAATACCACAACACTATTACCTTGACCACCTGCAATACCACAACACTATTACCTTGACCAGTTACAATACCACAACACTATTACCTTGATCACCTGCAATACCACAACACTATTACCTTGACCACCTGCAATACCACAACACTATTACCTTGACCAGTTACAATACCACAACACTATTACCTTGACCAGTTACAATACCACAAAACTATTACCTTGACCAGTTACAATACCACAACACTATTACCTTGACCAGTTACAATACCACAACACTATTACCTTGACCAGTTACAATACCACAACACTATTACCTTGACCACCTGCAATACCAAAACACTATTACCTTGACCAGTTACAATACCACAACACTATTAGCTTGACCAGTTACAATATCACAACACTATTACCTTGACCACCTGCAATACCACAACACTATTACCTTGACCAGTTACAATACCACAACACTATTACCTTGACCAGTTACAATACCACAACACTATTACCTTGACCAGTTACAATACCACAACACTATTACCTTGACCACCTGCAATACCACAACACTATTACCTTGACCACCTGCAATACCACAACACTATTACCTTGACCAGTTACAATACCACAACACTATTACCTTGACCAGTTACAATACCACAACACTATTACCTTGACCACCTGCAATACCACAACACTATTACCTTGACCAGTTACAATACCACAACACTATTACCTTGACCAGTTACAATACCACAACACTATTACCTTGACCAGTTACAATACCACAACACTATTACCTTGACCAGTTACAATACCACAACACTATTACCTTGACCACCTGCAATACCACAACACTATTACCTTGACCAGTTACAATACCACAACACTATTAGCTTGACCAGTTACAATACCACAACACTATTACCTTGACCACCTGCAATACCACAACACTATTACCTTGACCAGTTACAATACCACAACACTATTACCTTGACCAGTTACAATACCACAACACTATTACCTTGACCAGTTACAATACCACAACACTATTACCTTGACCAGTTACAATACCACAACACTATTACCTTGACCAGTTACAATACCACAACACTATTACCTTGACCAGTTACAATACCACAACACTATTACCTTGACCAGTTACAATACCACAACACTATTACCTTGACCAGTTACAATACCACAACACTATTACCTTGACCAGTTACAATACCACAACACTATTATCTTGACCAGTTACAATACCACAACACTATTACCTTGACCAGTTACAATACCACAACACTATTACCTTGACCAGTTACAATACCACAACACTATTACCTTGACCAGTTACAATACCACAACACTATTACCTTGACCAGTTACAATACCACAACACTATTATCTTGACCAGTTACAATACCACAACACTATTACCTTGACCAGTTACAATACCACAACACTATTACCTTGACCAGTTACAATACCACAACACTATTACCTTGACCACCTGCAATACCACAACACTATTACCTTGACCAGTTACAATACCACAACACTATTATCTTGACCAGTTACAATACCACAACACTATTACCTTGACCAGTTACAATACCACAACACTATTACCTTGACCAGTTACAATACCACAACACTATTACCTTGACCAGTTACAATACCACAACACTATTATCTTGACCAGTTACAATACCACAACACTATTACCTTGACCAGTTACAATACCACAACACTATTACCTTGACCAGTTACAATACCACAACACTATTACCTTGACCAGTTACAATACCACAACACTATCAACTTGACCAGTTACAATACCACAACACTATTACCTTGACCAGTTACAATACCACAACACTATTACCTTGACCAGTTACAATACCACAACACTATTACCTTGATCACCTGCAATACCACAACACTATTACCTTGACCAGTTACAATACCACAACACTATTACCTTGACCAGTTACAATACCACAACACTATTACCTTGACCAGTTACAATACCACAACACTATTACCTTGATCACCTGCAATACCACAACACTATTACCTTGACCAGTTACAATACCACAACACTATTACCTTGATCACCTGCAATACCACAACACTATTACCTTGACCAGTTACAATACCACAACACTATTACCTTGACCAGTTACAATACCACAACACTATTACCTTGATCACCTGCAATACCACAACACTATTACCTTGACCAGTTACAATACCACAACACTATTACCTTGACCAGTTACAATACCACAACACTATTACCTTGACCAGTTACAATACCACAACACTATTACCTTGATCACCTGCAATACCACAACACTATTACCTTGACCAGTTACAATACCACAACACTATTACCTTGATCACCTGCAATACCACAACACTATTACCTTGACCAGTTACAATACCACAACACTATTACCTTGACCAGTTACAATACCACAACACTATTACCTTGACCAGTTACAATACCACAACACTATTACCTTGACCAGTTACAATACCACAAAACTATTACCTTGACCAGTTACAATACCACAACACTATTACCTTGATCACCTGCAATACCACAACACTATTACCTTGACCAGTTACAATACCACAACACTATCAACTTGACCAGTTACAATACCACAATACTATCAACTTGACCAGTTACAATACCACAACACTATTACCTTGATCACCTGCAATACCACAACACTATTACCTTGACCAGTTACAATACCACAACACTATCAACTTGACCACAACACTATTACCATGACCAGTTACAATACCACAATACTATCAACTTGACCAGTTACAATACCACAATACTATCAACTTGACCAGTTACAATACCACAATACTATCAACTTGACCAGTTACAATACCACAACACTATTACCTTGATCACCTGCAATACCACAACACTATTACCTTGACCAGTTACAATACCACAACACTATCAACTTGACCACAACACTATTACCATGACCAGTTACAATACCACAATACTATCAACTTGACCAGTTACAATACCACAATACTATCAACTTGACCAGTTACAATACCACAATACTATCAACTTGACCAGTTACAATACCACAACACTATTACCTTGATCACCTGCAATACCACAACACTATTACCTTGACCAGTTACAATACCACAATACTATCAACTTGACCAGTTACAACCATGTCATTTATGTGTGACCAGAACTTGATTTCTAAATTTTGCATGCATGTCAAAGAAACAATTACAAAAGACAGCAACGTGGCAGCCACTTAAATATTCAAAAATACCATTTTTAGACTCAAATTTTTCCACTTTTTTGGCTCTAGCTCCCACATTAATCAACCTACTTTGTTCAAATTTTATACTACGCTAGATCTGATTATTTTACGTCTTAAAGTGGCTTTACATTTTGGATCTTTTGTTCAGGAACGGCGTGGCAGCCGCATAAATATTCGAAAATACCACCTTTTCGCTCAAATTTCCGCCTTTTCGGCTCTAGCTCCCACATTTTTCAACCGATTTCGTTCAAATTCGAAACTTCGGCTCCATCTTACACATAAATCAATTGATTTGGTTAAACTTTTATACTACGATAGAACCTATCATTAGCTCCCACATTTTTCAACCGATTTTGTTCAAATTCGAAACTTCGGCTCCACCTCGCGCATAAATCAATTTATTTGGTTCAACTTTTATACTACGATAGAACCTATCATTGCACATCTTATAGATGGTCAAAGGCAAAACGATGGCTACTGACGTCGTCTGAGTTTTTAGTTGTGTTTTTGAGAATTCATCGGTTTCCAATTAAGTAGCGTGAGGAAATTTGGCTTAGTGTTAGAGGTCATTACCTCCCTCCTCCAGCATGCCCCTTCGTCAGTCACCCGCGTTTCTCAGTGATAGAGGTCATCACCACCCTCCCCCGCATGGCCTGTGTGTGGCCATAGATGAGTCATCGAGAAGCAGTCACTAAGATCAACACCTTTTCATCAAAGCAGATATTATTTTACCTACCCCGGCAACGCTGGGTACTGCTGCTAGTAGACTATAAAAAATAAACGAAATATAAAAAATATATGGAAATATATTAAACCAATGAGTGAGTGTCTCTGAAGTGGTTCAAACTGCTGAAAATAGCAGCTAAATCGCCTTCATACCACACAGAAAGAGGACATATATTTCAAGTGTAACAGATGTCTGCCTGAGACAAAGTATTGACTGATGTATTAAGTAAATAGAATAGCTGTTTGCTCATTAGCAGAAAATTTAATGAGCAAGATTCATAAAGTGAGATACTATGTTGTTGTTGTTAAACACTGTTAGGCAGTGGATTGGCAGTAGAATCAGTAGAGGGCCAGACACCATGCTTTGCAGCATAGAGTTATGGCCCTTTACGTTCTGGGTTCAAATCCCGCCAAGGTTAACTTTGCCTTTCATCCTTACGGGGTCGATAAAATAAAGCACCAGTAATGCACTGGGGTAATTGCTAGCCTTGTGCCAAAAGTAGAAACAATTATATATGGTTATATGTAAATAAGAAGATAGGCTATATACAATGTTGTTGTTGTTGATGATGATGATTATTATTCTATATGGTTATATGTAAATAAGATGACAGCCTATATATAATGGTGTTGATAAACATTATATAAAGTTAGAATGTTTATACAACATTATATATAGCTTGTCTTCCTATTTACCGAGGAAGACAGGCTATATACAATGTTGTATGTTGTTGTTGCTGTAGTTGTTATTAATAAACATTCTATATCAGGCATGTCAAACTGAGGGTCCCCCAAAGGTCACATATGTGTTGTCTAAGGGCCACCAATGACAACTAATATTTTATTTTATATTACACTCACGCTGTAAAAACATTTGTGCTGGCCACAGGTGTGCTTGTAAAGGGCCGCATGTTTGACATGCCTGTTCTATATAGTTATATGTAAATAGGAAGACAGGCTACTCTACTTGAGAACACTTCTGATACACTTAAGATTTATCACAGATGGTTGTATATAAAGAAACAGAAAGGCAGTGCAGTTTTATCTTATTTAACACACACTCACATACACACAAGACATACACAAACACACATACATACACAGATGCACACACACTCATGCAGAGACAGACACACACAGACATATACACTCTCACACACATACACATGTAAACATGCACACACATAGACAGACACAGAGGCATACACATAGACACCCATATACACAAACACACACATACTCACACACTATCTCATACATACACAACCAACACTCTCTCACAGACACATTTCAACATAGTAGCATAAACAAGGTGTTATACATACATTACACTATATATTATTGTCATATATACAGTGTATATATAAGAAGAATATAGTGTGTATATCCAAATATACACACAGCATATTATTCTTATATACACATGTTTAACCCCAGGTCAGTCTCTTTACACTTTGTTTAATATGGGTGTGTTTTATTATGACACCAACACTAGAGAGGTTGTCACAACTGAAGAGATCTCTCAAACCTTTTTTTGGTATGTTTTCTACAGGTGGATGCCTTTCCTATCATCAACCAGTTTACAGAGTGTACTTGATGCATTTTACTATGGCACCAGCACTGTTGTTGGCAATTGCATTGCTATTTCTATTGTGCGTGTGCGTGAGTAAAAACAAAGTATAACTATGAAGAAATATATGTATGACAGAGGTATGGTTGAGTGGTTAAGAAGTTCCCTTCATAACCACTTAGTTCTGGATTCAGTCCCATTGTACAGCTGGTCAGGCAACTGCCTTCTACCATAGCATTCAGTTGACCAATACTTTGTTATCTAAGTACCATATTACCGTATTTCCCGGCGTCCCTACTTTTTTTCCTAAGATAAGTCTCAAAAATCTACCATGCGTTCTGGAGGCTAAAGGTTGTCCCTTATTTTTTTTCAAATTTTTGGTTGTCAAAATTGGGGTGCGTCCTCGAAGATGAAGATTCTTCGGCGCCGGGAAATACGGTAAGTAGTGGGTTCAAATAATTGATTAAAACTCTTAAAAGGTGCCACCCCAGCATAGCCATAGTCCAATTATTGGAAACCAATAAAACTAAATAAATAAATCAATCAGAAAATCTAATGAAAAGTTGAAATTAAACCAGCCATAGAAACTAAGCCAAAATAAAGAGCACAAGCAGGACCTAGCCACCTGACCAGTCTGGCCTCATCACACAACAACTGTCTAACCCATGCAAGCATGCAAAATAGATGTTAACGGGTGATGATGATGATGATGATGAATGCAAACTTACGTGTTAGCAACTTCAGCAGGTAGATCAATGATATAGGAGGGAATTTTATTACCGGTCAAAAACTGTGCCACTTCATTGCTAAAAGTGTTACAATTGTGTTCAAACAGGTTGTAATTCTCTGGTCTGTAAAAGAGAGGGAATATAAGAGTCAAATAAAAAAGAACAAAATATTTATATCTAACAAACAAATGGAGGCACATGGCTTAGTGGTTAGAGCATTGGCCTTGCAATCGAAAGGTTGTGAGTTCAATTCTCAGACCGGGTGATGTGTTGTTTCCTTGAGCAAGACACTTTATTTCACATTGCTCCAGTTTACTCAGCTGTAGAAATGAGATGATAGGGACTGAGATCCCTATCATTCCACTGCAAAGTGGTCGTGGAGGTGCCACGGCAAAAAAGCACCCAGCACTCACTGTAAATGAGGTTGGTGTTAGGAAGGGCATCCAGCTGTAGAAATCAAGCCAGAATCAGTTCCCGTCCCACCCTTGCAAGCAGGGAAAAAGTGGACGTAAAATGAAATGATGAAACAAACCACTTCATTTTCATACTGGTCACCATGGAGACCTCGGGTGACCTTGGTCCCTGCACTGCTGATTTCCTTCATAAAATTGGAAAGACAGCAACCCACCTGGGGAAGGAATCCTGTGAGGTTGAGTGGCTGTTGCAGTGGATGTTGCTGGCTACTCTCTATGGCAATACCTTTGCAACTTTATCTGAAACACCACTCAGACTGAGGTGTAGAGTCTTTCGTTACCTCTCCCTTTTCCTTTCTTTCATTGCTTAATTCCTTTTTTTTTTTATTATTTTCCTCTCTTTTTTGTTTGTTTCCTTATTACCATGTATATTGTACATTTTTCTTTTTACTACTGGATATTTTGTAAAGGAGATGATTTACTGGAGAGAGTGATATACTTGTCAGAAATTATAAGGGTAATAATGAAGTGATCTGAATCGACAAGCTCCCAGGCCTCATTCACTTACTGAGTGAGGTGGAACTTGTCAGATCGAACCATGAAAACAATGTTTCCATTGGTCTTTCCAATTGCTGATACTATCTACCAGTTGCAACTCCTGACAGAAAGAGCAACATGAAATAAAGCGTCATGATCAAGGACATAACCCAGCGCAGGAATCGAACTCACAACCTCATGATTGTGAATCCAATTCTCTACCCACTAAGCCACATGTCTTTGCTAATAATGAAATAATTTCAATCAAAGGTTTGACAATCAAGATTGGACTAAGTATAAATAAATGTATAACTGCAGTTATGAAAGTTTGAACATTTATTTTTTAATCAGCAATAAATGAGAATTATGGTTTAAAATAGAGACTGACTTACTTGAATCGATCAGCTGATTGACCATATAAAAAGTCTGTAAAAACATCATAACTGATGCTGGTTGTGCCAAGTTTTTTTATTGTGTTAGGTTGTCCAATGATAGTCTGGGCCTTCAAATATAGAAATTATTGATTATTGAAATATTTTTATTGGAAGTAAACCAAAGTAACAGGAAAGAAATAAACAAAGTAATATACTCATTAAAGGCTATTGTCAGAGTATACAGAGTAATAGTTAGTAATAATATATATATGGTTTATAACTGAGAGTATATAGAGTAATGGTTAATAATAGTATAAGGTTATAGAGTGATTGTTAGAAGTAACATATGATCGATAACCATATGTATACACACTAAAATGCTTTTGTCAGGGTATAGAGTGATGGCAATCCTTGACCCACTGACCACACCAGTATCCAGAATAAGAACTTCCAGTTAAAGTTGTTTCTCTTCTCTCAAACCAGTCCATTGAATCATCCACTGTAAACATACTGGTTACAGGGCAGGGGACATCATGCCACTAATCCCCTTTAGTTATAGAGTCTAGCCTAGCTTTGAAATGTAGTCAAATGACCAATTTTTTTTAGCATATTTCTAATAAAATACATGCCCTGTGATTTTTAAATAATTAAAAGTTTGGAGGGATTTAATGAAATATATAATATTCCCATTAAGTTGGTGTTTGGAACATAACTAAACAAACAATCTTTCATAAAATTATGAAGAAAGGTTTTAAGATAAATATAAGATAAATATATAGGAGTAACTATAGAGGCATTAAATTAATCGACCAGGTCATGAAGGTCACGGAAAAACTAATAGCGCAACTAATCAGAGAGAGAATTGATCTAGATGAAATGCAGTTCGGGTTTGTGTCAGGCAAAAGTACCACAGACGCTCTTTTCATTGTATGACAACTACAGGAGAAGTACCTAGCTAAAAGTAAACCCCTATACTTAGCTTTTGTCGACTTGGAGAAAGCCTTCGACAGAGTCCTCCGTTCCATTTTATGTCCCAAATGCAAAGTATGGGTGCATAAAAGATGTAGTGGGATCACAGGTAAGCTAACTAAGAACATAGATTTTACATGTGGTGCAATAAGTAGCAGCAAGTGCCCACAAAATACTAGCTCTTTCAATTGCACAGAGGGTTCTATAGAAATAGTGGACAGCTTCCATTACCTGGGTGACAAAATCAGCAGTGGGGGAGGGTGCTCTGAAAGTACAGTAGCTAGAGTCAGAACTGGATGGAAAAAGTTCAGAGAGCTTATACCACTATTAGCCGCTAAAGGGTTCTCCCTAAAAATGAAAGGCAGGCTGTATGACGCCTGCATACGAACAGCAATGTTGCATGGCAGTGAGACCTGGGCATTGTGTGCAGAGGATATACGCAGACTAGAGAGGAACGAAGCTTGCATGCTCCGCTGGATGTGTAATAGTAATATACGTGAACGGCAAAGCATAAACAAACTAAGGGAAAAATTAGAAATAAGAGGGATCAGATGTTGTTTACTCTAGAGAAGGCTACGTTGGTATGGTCACATGATGTGCATGAAAGACGACAGCTGTATAAAAAAGTGCAGGGCAATAAAGATAGACAGTAGCCACAGAGTAGGCAGACCCAGAAAAACCTGGGATGAGCTGATAAATTCTGACCTCACACACTTACACCTCTCCAAGACAATGTCACTGGACCGAGATCTTTGGCGGTACTCAGTAATAGAGAAGACCCGCCTTGCCTAAATACAAAGTAAAACCTACTACAGTCAGTAGACATCTCTAACAAAATACACCCCCGTCCCACCACCCCCACCTCATCCACACCGCCCCCTTCAATGTAAAGTTATGTTGGTGCCACAACATCCAGGCCAAAACAAATGAAATTGTGTAGGTGTCACGACAAAAAAACACACAGTCCACGCTGTAATGTGGCCGTGTAGGCAACACGGTAAAAACTTAACAGTCCCACACTGTAAATGTGGTTGGTGTTAGGAAGGGCATCCAGCTGTAGAAAACCCGCCAGACAGTCCTATGCGAGCAAGACAACCACTCTTGCCTCAAGTGGGAAAACTCCCGTCCAAACCCATGCAAGCGTGGAACATGGACGTTAAACGATGATGATGATGTTGATAAATATTTTAAAACACACAATTTTTTTATTATAGAACTAGGGTTCATTTCAGGAAGTTAAAAGCTTAAGACAGTAGGGTGTAATATGAAGGAGATTGCCTCTTCCTAATCAGCCTAGTTATCATGTAGACATTACCTTAAGATACAGTGTAACAAGACATTATATAGACAATACCTTAAGATACAGTGTAACAAGACATTATATAGACAGCACCTTAAGATACAGTGTAACAAGACATTATATAGACAGTACCTTAAGATACAGTGTAACAAGGCATTATATAGACAATACCTTAAGATACAATGTAACAAGACATTATATAAACAGTACCTTAAGATACAGTGTAACAAGACATTATATATACAATACCTTAAGATACAGTGTAACAAGACATTATATAGACAGTACCTTAAGATATAGTGTAACAAGACATTATATAGACAGTACCTTAAGATATAGTGTAACAAGACATTATATAGACAATACCTTAAGATACAGTGTAACAAGACATTATATAGACAATACCTTAAGATACAATGTAACAAGACATTATATAAACAGTACCTTAAGATACAGTGTAACAAGACATTATATATACAATACCTTAAGATACAGTGTAACAAGACATTATATAGACAGTACCTTAAGATATAGTGTAACAAGACATTATATAGACAGTAACATAAGATACAGTGTAACAAGACATTATATAGACAATACCTTAAGATACAGTGTAACAAGACATTATATAGACAATACCTTAAGATACAGTGTAACAAGACATTATATAGACAATACCTTAAGATACAGATTAACAAGACATTATGTAGACAGTACCTTAAGATACAGTGTAACAAGACATTATATAGACAGTACCTTAAGATACAGTGTAACAAGACATTATGTAGACAGTACATTAAGATACAGTGTAACAAGACATTATATAGACAGTACCTTAAGATACAGTGTAACAAGACATTATATAGACAGTACATTAAGATACAGTGTAACAAGACATTATATAGACAGTACCTTAAGATACAGTGTAACAAGACATTATATAGACAGTACCTTAAGATACAGTGTAACAAGACATTATATAGACAGTACATTAAGATACGATGTAACAAGACATTATATAGACAGTACCTTAAGTTACAGTGTAACAAGACATTATATAGACAGTACCTTAAGATACAGTGTAACAAGACATTATATAGACAGTACATTAAGATACAGTGTAACAAGACATTACATAGACAGTAATTTAAGATACAGTGTAACAAGATATTATGTAGACAGTACCTTAAGATACAGTGTAACAAGACATTATGTAGACAGTACCTTAAGATACAGTGTAACAAGACATTATATAGACAGTACCTTAAGATACAGTGTAACAAGACATTATGTAGACAGTACCTTAAGATACAGTGTAACAAGACATTATATAGACAGTACCTTAAGATACAGTGTAACAAGACATTATGTAGACAGTACCTTAAGATACAGTGTAACAAGACATTATATAGACAGTACCTTAAGATACAGTGTAACAAGACATTACATAGACAGTAACTTAAGATACAGTGTAACAAGACATTATGTAGACAGTACCTTAAGATACAGTGTAACAAGACATTATGTAGACAGTACCTTAAGATACAGTGTAACAAGACATTATATAGACAATACCTTAAGATACAGATTAACAAGACATTATGTAGACAGTACCTTAAGATACAGTGTAACAAGACATTATATAGACAGTACCTTAAGATACAGTGTAACAAGACATTATATAGACAGTACCTTAAGATACAGTGTAACAAGACATTATATAGACAGTACCTTAAGATACAGTGTAACAAGACATTATATAGACAGTACCTTAAGATACAGTGTAACAAGACATTATATAGACAGTACATTAAGATACAATGTAACAAGACATTATATAGACAGTACCTTAAGATACAGTGTAACAAGACATTATATAGACAGTACCTTAAGATACAGTGTAACAAGACATTACATAGACAGTACCCTAAGATACAGTGTAACAAGACATTATATAGACAGTACCCGAAGATACAGTGTAACAAGGCATTATATAGACAATACCTTAAGATACAGTGTAACAAGGCATTATATAGACAGTACCTTAAGATACAGTGTAACAAGACATTATATAGACAGTACCTTAAGATACAGTGTAACAAGACATTACATAGACAGTACCTTTAGATACAGTGTAACAAGACATTATATAGACAGTACCTTAAGATACAGTGTAACAAGACATTATATAGACAGTACCTTAAGATACAGTGTAACAAGACATTATATAGACAGTACCCTAAGATACAGTGTAACAAGGCATTATATAGACAATACCTTAAGATACAGTGTAACAAGGCATTATATAGACAGTACCTTAAGATACAGTGTAACAAGACATTATATAGACAGTACCTTAAGATACAGTGTAACAAGACATTATGTAAAACGTACCTTAAGATACAGTGTAACAAGACATTATACAGACAGTACCCTAAGATACAGTGTAACAAGACATTATATAGACAGTACCCTAAGATACAGTGTAACAAGACATTATATAGACAATACCTTAAGATACAGTGTAACAAGACATTATATAGACAGCACCTTAAGATACAGTGTAACAAGACATTATATAGACAGTACCTTAAGATACAGTGTAACAAGGCATTATATAGACAATACCTTAAGATACAATGTAACAAGACATTATATAAACAGTACCTTAAGATACAGTGTAACAAGACATTATATATACAATACCTTAAGATACAGTGTAACAAGACATTATATAGACAGTACCTTAAGATATAGTGTAACAAGACATTATATAGACAGTACCTTAAGATATAGTGTAACAAGACATTATATAGACAATACCTTAAGATACAGTGTAACAAGACATTATATAGACAATACCTTAAGATACAATGTAACAAGACATTATATAAACAGTACCTTAAGATACAGTGTAACAAGACATTATATATACAATACCTTAAGATACAGTGTAACAAGACATTATATAGACAGTACCTTAAGATATAGTGTAACAAGACATTATATAGACAGTAACATAAGATACAGTGTAACAAGACATTATATAGACAATACCTTAAGATACAGTGTAACAAGACATTATATAGACAATACCTTAAGATACAGTGTAACAAGACATTATATAGACAATACCTTAAGATACAGATTAACAAGACATTATGTAGACAGTACCTTAAGATACAGTGTAACAAGACATTATATAGACAGTACCTTAAGATACAGTGTAACAAGACATTATGTAGACAGTACATTAAGATACAGTGTAACAAGACATTATATAGACAGTACCTTAAGATACAGTGTAACAAGACATTATATAGACAGTACATTAAGATACAGTGTAACAAGACATTATATAGACAGTACCTTAAGATACAGTGTAACAAGACATTATATAGACAGTACCTTAAGATACAGTGTAACAAGACATTATATAGACAGTACATTAAGATACGATGTAACAAGACATTATATAGACAGTACCTTAAGTTACAGTGTAACAAGACATTATATAGACAGTACCTTAAGATACAGTGTAACAAGACATTATATAGACAGTACATTAAGATACAGTGTAACAAGACATTACATAGACAGTAATTTAAGATACAGTGTAACAAGATATTATGTAGACAGTACCTTAAGATACAGTGTAACAAGACATTATGTAGACAGTACCTTAAGATACAGTGTAACAAGACATTATATAGACAGTACCTTAAGATACAGTGTAACAAGACATTATGTAGACAGTACCTTAAGATACAGTGTAACAAGACATTATATAGACAGTACCTTAAGATACAGTGTAACAAGACATTATGTAGACAGTACCTTAAGATACAGTGTAACAAGACATTATATAGACAGTACCTTAAGATACAGTGTAACAAGACATTACATAGACAGTAACTTAAGATACAGTGTAACAAGACATTATGTAGACAGTACCTTAAGATACAGTGTAACAAGACATTATGTAGACAGTACCTTAAGATACAGTGTAACAAGACATTATATAGACAATACCTTAAGATACAGATTAACAAGACATTATGTAGACAGTACCTTAAGATACAGTGTAACAAGACATTATATAGACAGTACCTTAAGATACAGTGTAACAAGACATTATATAGACAGTACCTTAAGATACAGTGTAACAAGACATTATATAGACAGTACCTTAAGATACAGTGTAACAAGACATTATATAGACAGTACCTTAAGATACAGTGTAACAAGACATTATATAGACAGTACATTAAGATACAATGTAACAAGACATTATATAGACAGTACCTTAAGATACAGTGTAACAAGACATTATATAGACAGTACCTTAAGATACAGTGTAACAAGACATTACATAGACAGTACCCTAAGATACAGTGTAACAAGACATTATATAGACAGTACCCTAAGATACAGTGTAACAAGGCATTATATAGACAATACCTTAAGATACAGTGTAACAAGGCATTATATAGACAGTACCTTAAGATACAGTGTAACAAGACATTATATAGACAGTACCTTAAGATACAGTGTAACAAGACATTACATAGACAGTACCTTTAGATACAGTGTAACAAGACATTATATAGACAGTACCTTAAGATACAGTGTAACAAGACATTATATAGACAGTACCTTAAGATACAGTGTAACAAGACATTATATAGACAGTACCCTAAGATACAGTGTAACAAGGCATTATATAGACAATACCTTAAGATACAGTGTAACAAGGCATTATATAGACAGTACCTTAAGATACAGTGTAACAAGACATTATATAGACAGTACCTTAAGATACAGTGTAACAAGACATTATGTAAAACGTACCTTAAGATACAGTGTAACAAGACATTATACAGACAGTACCCTAAGATACAGTGTAACAAGACATTATGTGGACAATACCTTAAGATACAGTGTAACAAGACATTATATAGACAGTACCTTAAGATACAGTATAACAAGACATTATATAGACAGTACCTTAAGATACAGTGTAACAAGACATTATATAGACAGTACCTTAAGATACAGTGTAACAAGACATTATATAGACAGTACCTTAAGATACAGTGTAACAAGACATTATATAGACAGTACCTTAAGATACAGTGTAACAAGACATTATATAGACAGTACATTAAGATACAATGTAACAAGACATTATATAGACAGTACCTTAAGATACAGTGTAACAAGACATTATATAGACAGTACCTTAAGATACAGTGTAACAAGACATTACATAGACAGTACCCTAAGATACAGTGTAACAAGACATTATATAGACAGTACCCTAAGATACAGTGTAACAAGGCATTATATAGACAATACCTTAAGATACAGTGTAACAAGGCATTATATAGACAGTACCTTAAGATACAGTGTAACAAGACATTATATAGACAGTACCTTAAGATACAGTGTAACAAGACATTACATAGACAGTACCTTTAGATACAGTGTAACAAGACATTATATAGACAGTACCTTAAGATACAGTGTAACAAGACATTATATAGACAGTACCTTAAGATACAGTGTAACAAGACATTATATAGACAGTACCCTAAGATACAGTGTAACAAGGCATTATATAGACAATACCTTAAGATACAGTGTAACAAGGCATTATATAGACAGTACCTTAAGATACAGTGTAACAAGACATTATATAGACAGTACCTTAAGATACAGTGTAACAAGACATTATGTAAAACGTACCTTAAGATACAGTGTAACAAGACATTATACAGACAGTACCCTAAGATACAGTGTAACAAGACATTATGTGGACAATACCTTAAGATACAGTGTAACAAGACATTATATAGACAGTACCTTAAGATACAGTATAACAAGACATTATATAGACAGTATCTTAAGATACAGTGTAACAAGACATTATATAGAGAGTACCTTAAGATACAGTGTAACAAGGCATTATATAGACAATACCTTAAGATACAATGTAACAAGACATTATATAAACAGTACCTTAAGATACAGTGTAACAAGACATTATATATACAATACCTTAAGATACAGTGTAACAAGACATTATATAGACAGTACCTTAAGATATAGTGTAACAAGACATTATATAGACAGTACCTTAAGATACAGTGTAACAAGACATTATATATACAATACCTTAAGATACAGTGTAACAAGACATTATATAGACAGTACCTTAAGATACAGTGTAACAAGACATTATATAGACAGTACCTTAAGATACAGTGTAACAAGACATTATATAGACAATACCTTAAGATACAGTGTAACAAGACATTATATAGACAATACCTTAAGATACAGTGGAACAAGACATTATATAGACAGTACCTTAAGATACAGTGTAACAAGACATTATATAGACAATACCTTAAGATACAGTGTAACAAGACATTACATAGACAGTAACTTAAGATACAGTGTAACAAGACATTATATAGACAATACCTTAAGATACAGTGTAACAAGACATTATATAGACAATACCTTAAGATACAGATTAACAAGACATTATGTAGACAGTACCTTAAGATACAATGTAACAAGACATTATATAGACAGTACCTTAAGATACAGTGTAACAAGACATTATATAGACAGTACCTTAAGATACAGTGTAACAAGACATTATGTAGACAGTACCTTAAGATACAGTGTAACAAGACATTATATAAACAGTACCTTAAGATACAGTGTAACAAGACATTATATAGACAGTACCTTAAGATACAGTGTAACAAGACATTATATAGACAGTACCTTAAGATACAGTGTAACAAGACATTATATAGACAGTACCTTAAGATACAGTGTAACAAGACATTATATAGACAGTACATTAAGATACAATGTAACAAGACATTATATAGACAGTACCTTAAGATACAGTGTAACAAGACATTATATAGACAGTACCTTAAGATACAGTGTAACAAGACATTATATAGACAGTACCCTAAGATACAGTGTAACAAGACATTATATAGACAGTACCCTAAGATACAGTGTAACAAGGCATTATATAGACAATACCTTAAGATACAGTGTAACAAGACATTATATAGACAATACCTTAAGATACAGTGTAACAAGACATTATATAGACAGTACCTTAAGATACAGTGTAACAAGACATTACATAGACATTACCTTAAGATACAGTGTAACAAGACATTATATAGACAGTACCTTAAGATACAGTGTAACAAGACATTATATAGACAGTACCTTAAGATACAGTGTAACAAGACATTATATAGACAGTACCCTAAGATACAGTGTAACAAGGCATTATATAGACAATACCTTAAGATACAGTGTAACAAGGCATTATATAGACAGTACCTTAAGATACAGTGTAACAAGACATTATATAGACAGTACCTTAAGATACAGTGTAACAAGACATTATGTAAAACGTACCTTAAGATACAGTGTAACAAGACATTACATAGACAGTACCCTAAGATACAGTGTAACAAGACATTATATAGACAGTACCCTAAGATACAGTGTAACAAGGCATTATATAGACAATACCTTAAGATACAGTGTAACAAGGCATTATATAGACAGTAGCTTAAGATACAGTGTAACAAGACATTATATAGACAGTACCTTAAGATACAGTGTAACAAGACATTACATAGACATTACCTTAAGATACAGTGTAACAAGACATTATATAGACAGTACCTTAAGATACAGTGTAACAAGACATTATATAGACAGTACCTTAAGATACAGTGTAACAAGACATTATATAGACAGTACCCTAAGATACAGTGTAACAAGGCATTATATAGACAATACCTTAAGATACAGTGTAACAAGGCATTATATAGACAGTACCTTAAGATACAGTGTAACAAGACATTATATAGACAGTACCTTAAGATACAGTGTAACAAGACATTATGTAAAACGTACCTTAAGATACAGTGTAACAAGACATTATACAGACAGTACCCTAAGATACAGTGTAACAAGACATTATGTGGACAATACCTTAAGATACAGTGTAACAAGACATTATATAGACAGTACCTTAAGATACAGTATAACAAGACATTATATAGACAGTATCTTAAGATACAGTGTAACAAGACATTATATAGAGAGTACCTTAAGATACAGTGTAACAAGGCATTATATAGACAATACCTTAAGATACAATGTAACAAGACATTATATAAACAGTACCTTAAGATACAGTGTAACAAGACATTATATATACAATACCTTAAGATACAGTGTAACAAGACATTATATAGACAGTACCTTAAGATATAGTGTAACAAGACATTATATAGACAGTACCTTAAGATACAGTGTAACAAGACATTATATATACAATACCTTAAGATACAGTGTAACAAGACATTATATAGACAGTACCTTAAGATACAGTGTAACAAGACATTATATAGACAGTACCTTAAGATACAGTGTAACAAGACATTATATAGACAATACCTTAAGATACAGTGTAACAAGACATTATATAGACAGTACCTTAAGATACAGTGTAACAAGACATTATATAGACAATACCTTAAGATACAGTGTAACAAGACATTACATAGACAGTAACTTAAGATACAGTGTAACAAGACATTATATAGACAATACCTTAAGATACAGTGTAACAAGACATTATATAGACAATACATTAAGATACAGATTAACAAGACATTATGTAGACAGTACCTTAAGATACAATGTAACAAGACATTATATAGACAGTACCTTAAGATACAGTGTAACAAGACATTATATAGACAGTACCTTAAGATACAGTGTAACAAGACATTATATAGACAGTACCTTAAGATACAGTGTAACAAGACATTATATAGACAGTACCTTAAGATACAGTGTAACAAGACATTATATAGACAGTACCTTAAGATACAGTGTAACAAGGCATTATATAGACAATACCTTAAGATACAATGTAACAAGACATTATATAAACAGTACCTTAAGATACAGTGTAACAAGACATTATATATACAATACCTTAAGATACAGTGTAACAAGACATTATATAGACAGTACCTTAAGATATAGTGTAACAAGACATTATATAGACAGTACCTTAAGATACAGTGTAACAAGACATTATATATACACTACCTTAAGATACAGTGTAACAAGACATTATATAGACAGTACCTTAAGATACAGTGTAACAAGACATTATATAGACAGTACCTTAAGATACAGTGTAACAAGACATTATATAGACAGTACCTTAAGATACAGTGTAACAAGACATTATATAGACAGTACCTTAAGATACAGTGTAACAAGACATTACATAGACAGTAACTTAAGATACAGTGTAACAAGATATTATATAGACAATACCTTAAGATACAGTGTAACAAGACATTATACAGACAGTACCTTAAGATACAGTGTAACAAGACATTATATAGACAATACCCTAAGATACAGTGTAACAAGACATTATATAGACAATACCTTAAGATACAGTGTAACAAGGCATTATATAGACAGTACCTTAAGATACAGTGTAACAAGACATTATATAGACAGTACCTTAAGATACAGTGTAACAAGACATTATATAGACAATACCTTAAGATACAGATTAACAAGACATTATATAGACAGTACCTTAAGATACAGTGTAACAAGACATTATATAGACAGTAACTTAAGATACAGTGTAACAAGACATTATATAGACAGTACCTTAAGATACAGTGTAACAAGACATTATATAGACAATACCTTAAGATACAGTGTAACAAGACATTACATAGACAGTAACTTAAGATACAGTGTAACAAGACATTATATAGACAATACCTTAAGATACAGTGTAACAAGACATTATATAGACAATACCTTAAGATACAGATTAACAAGACATTATGTAGACAGTACCTTAAGATACAGTGTAACAAGACATTATATAGACAGTACCTTAAGATACAGTGTAACAAGACATTATATAGACAGTACCTTAAGATACAGTGTAACAAGACATTATATAGACAGTACCTTAAGATACAGTGTAACAAGACATTATATAGACAGTACCTTAAGATACAGTGTAACAAGACATATAGACAGTACCTTAAGATACAGTGTAACAAGACATTATATAGACAGTACCTTAAGATACAGTGCAACAAGAGATTATATAGACAGTACCTTAAGATACAGTGTAACAAGACATTATATAGACAGTACCTTAAGATACAGTGTAACAAGACATTATATAGACAGTACCTTAAGATACAGTGTAACAAGACATTACATAGACAGTAACTTAAGATACAGTGTAACAAGATATTATATAGACAATACCTTAAGATACAGTGTAACAAGACATTATACAGACAGTACCTTAAGATACAGTGTAACAAGACATTATATAGACAATACCCTAAGATACAGTGTAACAAGACATTATATAGACAATACCTTAAGATACAGTGTAACAAGACATTATATAGACAATACCTTAAGATACAGTGTAACAAGGCATTATATAGACAGTACCTTAAGATACAGTGTAACAAGGCATTATATAGACAGTACCTTAAGATACAGTGTAACAAGACATTATATAGACAATACCTTAAGATACAGATTAACAAGACATTATATAGACAGTACCTTAAGATACAGTGTAACAAGACATTATATAGACAGTAACTTAAGATACAGTGTAACAAGACATTATATAGACAGTAACTTAAGATATAGTGTAACAAGACATTATATAGACAATACCTTAAGATACAGTGTAACAAGACATTATATAGACAATACCTTAAGATACAATGTAACAAGACATTATATAAACAGTACCTTAAGATACAGTGTAACAAGACATTATATATACAATACCTTAAGATACAGTGTAACAAGACATTATATAGACAGTACCTTAAGATATAGTGTAACAAGACATTATATAGACAGTAACATAAGATACAGTGTAACAAGACATTATATAGACAATACCTTAAGATACAGTGTAACAAGACATTATATAGACAATACCTTAAGATACAGTGTAACAAGACATTATATAGACAATACCTTAAGATACAGATTAACAAGACATTATGTAGACAGTACCTTAAGATACAGTGTAACAAGACATTATATAGACAGTACCTTAAGATACAGTGTAACAAGACATTATGTAGACAGTACATTAAGATACAGTGTAACAAGACATTATATAGACAGTACCTTAAGATACAGTGTAACAAGACATTATATAGACAGTACATTAAGATACAGTGTAACAAGACATTATATAGACAGTACCTTAAGATACAGTGTAACAAGACATTATATAGACAGTACCTTAAGATACAGTGTAACAAGACATTATATAGACAGTACATTAAGATACGATGTAACAAGACATTATATAGACAGTACCTTAAGTTACAGTGTAACAAGACATTATATAGACAGTACCTTAAGATACAGTGTAACAAGACATTATATAGACAGTACATTAAGATACAGTGTAACAAGACATTACATAGACAGTAATTTAAGATACAGTGTAACAAGATATTATGTAGACAGTACCTTAAGATACAGTGTAACAAGACATTATGTAGACAGTACCTTAAGATACAGTGTAACAAGACATTATATAGACAGTACCTTAAGATACAGTGTAACAAGACATTATGTAGACAGTACCTTAAGATACAGTGTAACAAGACATTATATAGACAGTACCTTAAGATACAGTGTAACAAGACATTATGTAGACAGTACCTTAAGATACAGTGTAACAAGACATTATATAGACAGTACCTTAAGATACAGTGTAACAAGACATTACATAGACAGTAACTTAAGATACAGTGTAACAAGACATTATGTAGACAGTACCTTAAGATACAGTGTAACAAGACATTATGTAGACAGTACCTTAAGATACAGTGTAACAAGACATTATATAGACAATACCTTAAGATACAGATTAACAAGACATTATGTAGACAGTACCTTAAGATACAGTGTAACAAGACATTATATAGACAGTACCTTAAGATACAGTGTAACAAGACATTATATAGACAGTACCTTAAGATACAGTGTAACAAGACATTATATAGACAGTACCTTAAGATACAGTGTAACAAGACATTATATAGACAGTACCTTAAGATACAGTGTAACAAGACATTATATAGACAGTACATTAAGATACAATGTAACAAGACATTATATAGACAGTACCTTAAGATACAGTGTAACAAGACATTATATAGACAGTACCTTAAGATACAGTGTAACAAGACATTACATAGACAGTACCCTAAGATACAGTGTAACAAGACATTATATAGACAGTACCCTAAGATACAGTGTAACAAGGCATTATATAGACAATACCTTAAGATACAGTGTAACAAGGCATTATATAGACAGTACCTTAAGATACAGTGTAACAAGACATTATATAGACAGTACCTTAAGATACAGTGTAACAAGACATTACATAGACAGTACCTTTAGATACAGTGTAACAAGACATTATATAGACAGTACCTTAAGATACAGTGTAACAAGACATTATATAGACAGTACCTTAAGATACAGTGTAACAAGACATTATATAGACAGTACCCTAAGATACAGTGTAACAAGGCATTATATAGACAATACCTTAAGATACAGTGTAACAAGGCATTATATAGACAGTACCTTAAGATACAGTGTAACAAGACATTATATAGACAGTACCTTAAGATACAGTGTAACAAGACATTATGTAAAACGTACCTTAAGATACAGTGTAACAAGACATTATACAGACAGTACCCTAAGATACAGTGTAACAAGACATTATATAGACAGTACCCTAAGATACAGTGTAACAAGACATTATATAGACAATACCTTAAGATACAGTGTAACAAGACATTATATAGACAGCACCTTAAGATACAGTGTAACAAGACATTATATAGACAGTACCTTAAGATACAGTGTAACAAGGCATTATATAGACAATACCTTAAGATACAATGTAACAAGACATTATATAAACAGTACCTTAAGATACAGTGTAACAAGACATTATATATACAATACCTTAAGATACAGTGTAACAAGACATTATATAGACAGTACCTTAAGATATAGTGTAACAAGACATTATATAGACAGTACCTTAAGATATAGTGTAACAAGACATTATATAGACAATACCTTAAGATACAGTGTAACAAGACATTATATAGACAATACCTTAAGATACAATGTAACAAGACATTATATAAACAGTACCTTAAGATACAGTGTAACAAGACATTATATATACAATACCTTAAGATACAGTGTAACAAGACATTATATAGACAGTACCTTAAGATATAGTGTAACAAGACATTATATAGACAGTAACATAAGATACAGTGTAACAAGACATTATATAGACAATACCTTAAGATACAGTGTAACAAGACATTATATAGACAATACCTTAAGATACAGTGTAACAAGACATTATATAGACAATACCTTAAGATACAGATTAACAAGACATTATGTAGACAGTACCTTAAGATACAGTGTAACAAGACATTATATAGACAGTACCTTAAGATACAGTGTAACAAGACATTATGTAGACAGTACATTAAGATACAGTGTAACAAGACATTATATAGACAGTACCTTAAGATACAGTGTAACAAGACATTATATAGACAGTACATTAAGATACAGTGTAACAAGACATTATATAGACAGTACCTTAAGATACAGTGTAACAAGACATTATATAGACAGTACCTTAAGATACAGTGTAACAAGACATTATATAGACAGTACATTAAGATACGATGTAACAAGACATTATATAGACAGTACCTTAAGTTACAGTGTAACAAGACATTATATAGACAGTACCTTAAGATACAGTGTAACAAGACATTATATAGACAGTACATTAAGATACAGTGTAACAAGACATTACATAGACAGTAATTTAAGATACAGTGTAACAAGATATTATGTAGACAGTACCTTAAGATACAGTGTAACAAGACATTATGTAGACAGTACCTTAAGATACAGTGTAACAAGACATTATATAGACAGTACCTTAAGATACAGTGTAACAAGACATTATGTAGACAGTACCTTAAGATACAGTGTAACAAGACATTATATAGACAGTACCTTAAGATACAGTGTAACAAGACATTATGTAGACAGTACCTTAAGATACAGTGTAACAAGACATTATATAGACAGTACCTTAAGATACAGTGTAACAAGACATTACATAGACAGTAACTTAAGATACAGTGTAACAAGACATTATGTAGACAGTACCTTAAGATACAGTGTAACAAGACATTATGTAGACAGTACCTTAAGATACAGTGTAACAAGACATTATATAGACAATACCTTAAGATACAGATTAACAAGACATTATGTAGACAGTACCTTAAGATACAGTGTAACAAGACATTATATAGACAGTACCTTAAGATACAGTGTAACAAGACATTATATAGACAGTACCTTAAGATACAGTGTAACAAGACATTATATAGACAGTACCTTAAGATACAGTGTAACAAGACATTATATAGACAGTACCTTAAGATACAGTGTAACAAGACATTATATAGACAGTACATTAAGATACAATGTAACAAGACATTATATAGACAGTACCTTAAGATACAGTGTAACAAGACATTATATAGACAGTACCTTAAGATACAGTGTAACAAGACATTACATAGACAGTACCCTAAGATACAGTGTAACAAGACATTATATAGACAGTACCCTAAGATACAGTGTAACAAGGCATTATATAGACAATACCTTAAGATACAGTGTAACAAGGCATTATATAGACAGTACCTTAAGATACAGTGTAACAAGACATTATATAGACAGTACCTTAAGATACAGTGTAACAAGACATTACATAGACAGTACCTTTAGATACAGTGTAACAAGACATTATATAGACAGTACCTTAAGATACAGTGTAACAAGACATTATATAGACAGTACCTTAAGATACAGTGTAACAAGACATTATATAGACAGTACCCTAAGATACAGTGTAACAAGGCATTATATAGACAATACCTTAAGATACAGTGTAACAAGGCATTATATAGACAGTACCTTAAGATACAGTGTAACAAGACATTATATAGACAGTACCTTAAGATACAGTGTAACAAGACATTATGTAAAACGTACCTTAAGATACAGTGTAACAAGACATTATACAGACAGTACCCTAAGATACAGTGTAACAAGACATTATGTGGACAATACCTTAAGATACAGTGTAACAAGACATTATATAGACAGTACCTTAAGATACAGTATAACAAGACATTATATAGACAGTACCTTAAGATACAGTGTAACAAGACATTATATAGACAGTACCTTAAGATACAGTGTAACAAGACATTATATAGACAGTACCTTAAGATACAGTGTAACAAGACATTATATAGACAGTACCTTAAGATACAGTGTAACAAGACATTATATAGACAGTACATTAAGATACAATGTAACAAGACATTATATAGACAGTACCTTAAGATACAGTGTAACAAGACATTATATAGACAGTACCTTAAGATACAGTGTAACAAGACATTACATAGACAGTACCCTAAGATACAGTGTAACAAGACATTATATAGACAGTACCCTAAGATACAGTGTAACAAGGCATTATATAGACAATACCTTAAGATACAGTGTAACAAGGCATTATATAGACAGTACCTTAAGATACAGTGTAACAAGACATTATATAGACAGTACCTTAAGATACAGTGTAACAAGACATTACATAGACAGTACCTTTAGATACAGTGTAACAAGACATTATATAGACAGTACCTTAAGATACAGTGTAACAAGACATTATATAGACAGTACCTTAAGATACAGTGTAACAAGACATTATATAGACAGTACCCTAAGATACAGTGTAACAAGGCATTATATAGACAATACCTTAAGATACAGTGTAACAAGGCATTATATAGACAGTACCTTAAGATACAGTGTAACAAGACATTATATAGACAGTACCTTAAGATACAGTGTAACAAGACATTATGTAAAACGTACCTTAAGATACAGTGTAACAAGACATTATACAGACAGTACCCTAAGATACAGTGTAACAAGACATTATGTGGACAATACCTTAAGATACAGTGTAACAAGACATTATATAGACAGTACCTTAAGATACAGTATAACAAGACATTATATAGACAGTATCTTAAGATACAGTGTAACAAGACATTATATAGAGAGTACCTTAAGATACAGTGTAACAAGGCATTATATAGACAATACCTTAAGATACAATGTAACAAGACATTATATAAACAGTACCTTAAGATACAGTGTAACAAGACATTATATATACAATACCTTAAGATACAGTGTAACAAGACATTATATAGACAGTACCTTAAGATATAGTGTAACAAGACATTATATAGACAGTACCTTAAGATACAGTGTAACAAGACATTATATATACAATACCTTAAGATACAGTGTAACAAGACATTATATAGACAGTACCTTAAGATACAGTGTAACAAGACATTATATAGACAGTACCTTAAGATACAGTGTAACAAGACATTATATAGACAATACCTTAAGATACAGTGTAACAAGACATTATATAGACAATACCTTAAGATACAGTGGAACAAGACATTATATAGACAGTACCTTAAGATACAGTGTAACAAGACATTATATAGACAATACCTTAAGATACAGTGTAACAAGACATTAAATAGACAGTAACTTAAGATACAGTGTAACAAGACATTATATAGACAATACCTTAAGATACAGTGTAACAAGACATTATATAGACAATACCTTAAGATACAGATTAACAAGACATTATGTAGACAGTACCTTAAGATACAATGTAACAAGACATTATATAGACAGTACCTTAAGATACAGTGTAACAAGACATTATATAGACAGTACCTTAAGATACAGTGTAACAAGACATTATGTAGACAGTACCTTAAGATACAGTGTAACAAGACATTATATAAACAGTACCTTAAGATACAGTGTAACAAGACATTATATAGACAGTACCTTAAGATACAGTGTAACAAGACATTATATAGACAGTACCTTAAGATACAGTGTAACAAGACATTATATAGACAGTACCTTAAGATACAGTGTAACAAGACATTATATAGACAGTACATTAAGATACAATGTAACAAGACATTATATAGACAGTACCTTAAGATACAGTGTAACAAGACATTATATAGACAGTACCTTAAGATACAGTGTAACAAGACATTATATAGACAGTACCCTAAGATACAGTGTAACAAGACATTATATAGACAGTACCCTAAGATACAGTGTAACAAGGCATTATATAGACAATACCTTAAGATACAGTGTAACAAGACATTATATAGACAATACCTTAAGATACAGTGTAACAAGACATTATATAGACAGTACCTTAAGATACAGTGTAACAAGACATTACATAGACATTACCTTAAGATACAGTGTAACAAGACATTATATAGACAGTACCTTAAGATACAGTGTAACAAGACATTATATAGACAGTACCTTAAGATACAGTGTAACAAGACATTATATAGACAGTACCCTAAGATACAGTGTAACAAGGCATTATATAGACAATACCTTAAGATACAGTGTAACAAGGCATTATATAGACAGTACCTTAAGATACAGTGTAACAAGACATTATATAGACAGTACCTTAAGATACAGTGTAACAAGACATTATGTAAAACGTACCTTAAGATACAGTGTAACAAGACATTACATAGACAGTACCCTAAGATACAGTGTAACAAGACATTATATAGACAGTACCCTAAGATACAGTGTAACAAGGCATTATATAGACAATACCTTAAGATACAGTGTAACAAGGCATTATATAGACAGTAGCTTAAGATACAGTGTAACAAGACATTATATAGACAGTACCTTAAGATACAGTGTAACAAGACATTACATAGACATTACCTTAAGATACAGTGTAACAAGACATTATATAGACAGTACCTTAAGATACAGTGTAACAAGACATTATATAGACAGTACCTTAAGATACAGTGTAACAAGACATTATATAGACAGTACCCTAAGATACAGTGTAACAAGGCATTATATAGACAATACCTTAAGATACAGTGTAACAAGGCATTATATAGACAGTACCTTAAGATACAGTGTAACAAGACATTATATAGACAGTACCTTAAGATACAGTGTAACAAGACATTATGTAAAACGTACCTTAAGATACAGTGTAACAAGACATTATACAGACAGTACCCTAAGATACAGTGTAACAAGACATTATGTGGACAATACCTTAAGATACAGTGTAACAAGACATTATATAGACAGTACCTTAAGATACAGTATAACAAGACATTATATAGACAGTATCTTAAGATACAGTGTAACAAGACATTATATAGAGAGTACCTTAAGATACAGTGTAACAAGGCATTATATAGACAATACCTTAAGATACAATGTAACAAGACATTATATAAACAGTACCTTAAGATACAGTGTAACAAGACATTATATATACAATACCTTAAGATACAGTGTAACAAGACATTATATAGACAGTACCTTAAGATATAGTGTAACAAGACATTATATAGACAGTACCTTAAGATACAGTGTAACAAGACATTATATATACAATACCTTAAGATACAGTGTAACAAGACATTATATAGACAGTACCTTAAGATACAGTGTAACAAGACATTATATAGACAGTACCTTAAGATACAGTGTAACAAGACATTATATAGACAATACCTTAAGATACAGTGTAACAAGACATTATATAGACAGTACCTTAAGATACAGTGTAACAAGACATTATATAGACAATACCTTAAGATACAGTGTAACAAGACATTACATAGACAGTAACTTAAGATACAGTGTAACAAGACATTATATAGACAATACCTTAAGATACAGTGTAACAAGACATTATATAGACAATACATTAAGATACAGATTAACAAGACATTATGTAGACAGTACCTTAAGATACAATGTAACAAGACATTATATAGACAGTACCTTAAGATACAGTGTAACAAGACATTATATAGACAGTACCTTAAGATACAGTGTAACAAGACATTATATAGACAGTACCTTAAGATACAGTGTAACAAGACATTATATAGACAGTACCTTAAGATACAGTGTAACAAGACATTATATAGACAGTACCTTAAGATACAGTGTAACAAGGCATTATATAGACAATACCTTAAGATACAATGTAACAAGACATTATATAAACAGTACCTTAAGATACAGTGTAACAAGACATTATATATACAATACCTTAAGATACAGTGTAACAAGACATTATATAGACAGTACCTTAAGATATAGTGTAACAAGACATTATATAGACAGTACCTTAAGATACAGTGTAACAAGACATTATATATACACTACCTTAAGATACAGTGTAACAAGACATTATATAGACAGTACCTTAAGATACAGTGTAACAAGACATTATATAGACAGTACCTTAAGATACAGTGTAACAAGACATTATATAGACAATACCTTATGATACAGTGTAACAAGACATTATATAGACAATACCTTAAGATACAGTGTAACAAGACATTATATAGACAGTACCTTAAGATACAGTGTAACAAGACATTATATAGACAATACCTTAAGATACAGTGTAACAAGACATTACATAGACAGTAACTTAAGATACAGTGTAACAAGACATTATATAGACAATACCTTAAGATACAGTGTAACAAGACATTATATAGACAATACCTTAAGATACAGATTAACAAGACATTATGTAGACAGTACCTTAAGATACAATGTAACAAGACATTATATAGACAGTACCTTAAGATACAGTGTAACAAGACATTATATAGACAGTACCTTAAGATACAGTGTAACAAGACATTATATAGACAGTACCTTAAGATACAGTGTAACAAGACATTATATAGACAGTACCTTAAGATACAGTGTAACAAGACATTATATAGACAGTACCTTAAGATACAGTGTAACAAGACATTATATAGACAGTACCTTAAGATACAGTGTAACAAGAGATTATATAGACAGTACCTTAAGATACAGTGTAACAAGACATTATATAGACAGTACCTTAAGATACAGTGTAACAAGACATTATATAGACAGTACCTTAAGATACAGTGTAACAAGACATTATATAGACAGTACCTTAAGATACAGTGTAACAAGACATTACATAGACAGTAACTTAAGATACAGTGTAACAAGATATTATATAGACAATACCTTAAGATACAGTGTAACAAGACATTATACAGACAGTACCTTAAGATACAGTGTAACAAGACATTATATAGACAATACCCTAAGATACAGTGTAACAAGACATTATATAGACAATACCTTAAGATACAGTGTAACAAGGCATTATATAGACAGTACCTTAAGATACAGTGTAACAAGACATTATATAGACAGTACCTTAAGATACAGTGTAACAAGACATTATATAGACAATACCTTAAGATACAGATTAACAAGACATTATATAGACAGTACCTTAAGATACAGTGTAACAAGACATTATATAGACAGTAACTTAAGATACAGTGTAACAAGACATTATATAGACAGTACCTTAAGATACAGTGTAACAAGACATTATATAGACAATACCTTAAGATACAGTGTAACAAGACATTACATAGACAGTAACTTAAGATACAGTGTAACAAGACATTATATAGACAATACCTTAAGATACAGTGTAACAAGACATTATATAGACAATACCTTAAGATACAGATTAACAAGACATTATGTAGACAGTACCTTAAGATACAGTGTAACAAGACATTATATAGACAGTACCTTAAGATACAGTGTAACAAGACATTATATAGACAGTACCTTAAGATACAGTGTAACAAGACATTATATAGACAGTACCTTAAGATACAGTGTAACAAGACATTATATAGACAGTACCTTAAGATACAGTGTAACAAGACATATAGACAGTACCTTAAGATACAGTGTAACAAGACATTATATAGACAGTACCTTAAGATACAGTGCAACAAGAGATTATATAGACAGTACCTTAAGATACAGTGTAACAAGACATTATATAGACAGTACCTTAAGATACAGTGTAACAAGACATTATATAGACAGTACCTTAAGATACAGTGTAACAAGACATTACATAGACAGTAACTTAAGATACAGTGTAACAAGATATTATATAGACAATACCTTAAGATACAGTGTAACAAGACATTATACAGACAGTACCTTAAGATACAGTGTAACAAGACATTATATAGACAATACCCTAAGATACAGTGTAACAAGACATTATATAGACAATACCTTAAGATACAGTGTAACAAGACATTATATAGACAATACCTTAAGATACAGTGTAACAAGGCATTATATAGACAGTACCTTAAGATACAGTGTAACAAGGCATTATATAGACAGTACCTTAAGATACAGTGTAACAAGACATTATATAGACAATACCTTAAGATACAGATTAACAAGACATTATATAGACAGTACCTTAAGATACAGTGTAACAAGACATTATATAGACAGTAACTTAAGATACAGTGTAACAAGACATTATATAGACAGTAACTTAAGATACAGTGTAACAAGACATTATATAGACAGTACCTTAAGATACAGTGTAACAAGACATTATATAGACAATACATTAAGATACAGTGTAACAAAACATTATATAGACAGTACCTTAAGATACAGTGTAACAAGACATTATATAGACAGTACCTTAAGATACAGTGTAACAAGACATTATATAGACAATACATTAAGATACAGTGTAACAAGACATTATATAGACAATACCTTAAGATACAGTGTAACAAGACATTATATAGACATTACCTTAAGATACAGTGTAACAAGACATTATACAGACAGTACCTTAAGATACAGTGTAACAAGACATTATATAGACAATACCTTAAGATACAGATTAACAAGACATTATATAGACAGTACCTTAAGATACAGTGTAACAAGACATTATATAGACAGTAACTTAAGATACAGTGTAACAAGACATTATGTAGACAGTACCTTAAGATACAGTGTAACAAGACATTATATAGACATTACCTTAAGATACAGTGTAACAAGACATTATACAGACAGTACCTTAAGATACAGTGTAACAAGACATTATATAGACAATACCTTAAGATACAGATTAACAAGACATTATATAGACAGTACCTTAAGATACAGTGTAACAAGACATTATATAGACAGTAACTTAAGATACAGTGTAACAAGACATTATGTAGACAGTACCTTAAGATACAGTGTAACAAGACATTATATAGACATTACCTTAAGATACAGTGTAACAAGACATTATATAGACAGTACCTTAAGATACAGTGGAACAAAACATTATATAGACAGTACCTTAAGATACAGTGTAACAAGACATTATATAGACAGTACCTTAAGATACAGTGTAACAAGACATTATATAGACATTACCTTAAGATACAGTGTAACAAGACATTATATAGACATTACCTTAAGATACAGTGTAACAAGACATTATATAGACAGTACCTTAAGATACAGTGTAACAAGACATTATATAGACAGTACCTTAAGATACAGTATAACAAGACATTATATAAACAATACCTTAAGATACAGTGTAACAAGACATTATATAGACAGTACCTTAAGATACAGTGTAACAAGACATTATATAGACAGTACCTTAAGATACAGTGTAACAAGACATTATATAGACAATACATTAAGATACAGTGTAACAAGACATTATATAGACAGTAACTTAAGATACAGTGTAACAAGACATTATATAGACAGTACCTTAAGATACAGTGTAACAAGACATTATATAGACAATACATTAAGATACAGTGTAACAAGACATTATATAGACAATACCTTAAGATACAGTGTAACAAGACATTATATAGACATTACCTTAAGATACAGTGTAACAAGACATTATACAGACAGTACCTTAAGATACAGTGTAACAAGACATTATATAGACAATACCTTAAGATACAGATTAACAAGACATTATATAGACAGTACCTTAAGATACTGTGTAACAAGACATTATATAGACAGTACCTTAAGATACAGTGTAACAAGACATTATATAGACAGTACCTTAAGATACAGTGTAACAAGACATTATATAGACAGTACCTTAAGATACAGTGTAACAAGACATTATATAGACAGTACCTTAAGATACAGTGTAACAAGACATATAGACAGTACCTTAAGATACAGTATAACAAGACATTATATAAACAATACCTTAAGATACAGTGTAACAAGACATTATATAGACAGTACCTTAAGATACAGTGTAACAAGACATTATGTAGACAGTACCTTCAGATACAGTGTAACAAGACATTATATAGACAGTACCTTAAGATACAGTGTAACAAGACATTATATAGACAGTACCTTAAGATACAGTGTAACAAGACATTATATAGACAATACCTTAAGATACAGTGTAACAAGACATTATATAGACAGTACCTTAAGATACAGTGTAACAAGACATTATATAGACAGTATCTTAAGATACAGTGTAACAAGACATTATATAGACAGTACCTTAAGATACAGTGTAACAAGACATTATATTGACAGTACCTTAAGATACAGTGTAACAAGACATTATATAGACAGTACCTTAAGATACAGTGTAACAAGACATTATATAGACAATACATTAAGATACAGTGTAACAAGACATTATATAGACAGTACCTTAAGATACTGTGTAACAAGACATTATATAGACAGTACCTTAAGATACAGTGTAACAAGACATTATATAGACAATACATTAAGATACAGTGTAACAAGACATTATATAGACAATACCTTAAGATACAGTGTAACAAGACATTATATAGACATTACCTTAAGATACAGTGTAACAAGACATTATACAGACAGTACCTTAAGATACAGTGTAACAAGACATTATATAGACAGTACCCTAAGATACAGTGTAACAAGGCATTATATAGACAATACCTTAAGATACAGTGTAACAAGGCATTATATAGACAGTACCTTAAGATACAGTGTAACAAGACATTATATAGACAGTACCTTAAGATACAGTGTAACAAGACATTATACAGACAGTACCTTAAGATACAGTGTAACAAGACATTATATAGACAGTACCCTAAGATACAGTGTAACAAGGCATTATATAGACAATACCTTAAGATACAGTGTAACAAGGCATTATATAGACAGTACCTTAAGATACAGTGTAACAAGACATTATATAGACAGTACCTTAAGATACAGTGTAACAAGACATTATGTAAAACGTACCTTAAGATACAGTGTAACAAGACATTATACAGACAGTACCCTAAGATACAGTGTAACAAGACATTATGTGGACAATACCTTAAGATACAGTGTAACAAGACATTATATAGACAGTACCTTAAGATACAGTATAACAAGACATTATATAGACAGTATCTTAAGATACAGTGTAACAAGACATTATATAGAGAGTACCTTAAGATACAGTGTAACAAGGCATTATATAGACAATACCTTAAGATACAATGTAACAAGACATTATATAAACAGTACCTTAAGATACAGTGTAACAAGACATTATATATACAATACCTTAAGATACAGTGTAACAAGACATTATATAGACAGTACCTTAAGATATAGTGTAACAAGACATTATATAGACAGTACCTTAAGATACAGTGTAACAAGACATTATATATACAATACCTTAAGATACAGTGTAACAAGACATTATATAGACAGTACCTTAAGATACAGTGTAACAAGACATTATATAGACAGTACCTTAAGATACAGTGTAACAAGACATTATATAGACAATACCTTAAGATACAGTGTAACAAGACATTATATAGACAATACCTTAAGATACAGTGGAACAAGACATTATATAGACAGTACCTTAAGATACAGTGTAACAAGACATTATATAGACAATACCTTAAGATACAGTGTAACAAGACATTACATAGACAGTAACTTAAGATACAGTGTAACAAGACATTATATAGACAATACCTTAAGATACAGTGTAACAAGACATTATATAGACAATACCTTAAGATACAGATTAACAAGACATTATGTAGACAGTACCTTAAGATACAATGTAACAAGACATTATATAGACAGTACCTTAAGATACAGTGTAACAAGACATTATATAGACAGTACCTTAAGATACAGTGTAACAAGACATTATGTAGACAGTACCTTAAGATACAGTGTAACAAGACATTATATAGACAGTACCTTAAGATACAGTGTAACAAGACATTATATAGACAGTACCTTAAGATACAGTGTAACAAGACATTATATAGACAGTACCTTAAGATACAGTGTAACAAGACATTATATAGACAGTACCTTAAGATACAGTGTAACAAGACATTATATAGACAGTACATTAAGATACAATGTAACAAGACATTATATAGACAGTACCTTAAGATACAGTGTAACAAGACATTATATAGACAGTACCTTAAGATACAGTGTAACAAGACATTATATAGACAGTACCCTAAGATACAGTGTAACAAGACATTATATAGACAGTACCCTAAGATACAGTGTAACAAGGCATTATATAGACAATACCTTAAGATACAGTGTAACAAGACATTATATAGACAATACCTTAAGATACAGTGTAACAAGACATTATATAGACAGTACCTTAAGATACAGTGTAACAAGACATTACATAGACATTACCTTAAGATACAGTGTAACAAGACATTATATAGACAGTACCTTAAGATACAGTGTAACAAGACATTATATAGACAGTACCTTAAGATACAGTGTAACAAGACATTATATAGACAGTACCCTAAGATACAGTGTAACAAGGCATTATATAGACAATACCTTAAGATACAGTGTAACAAGGCATTATATAGACAGTACCTTAAGATACAGTGTAACAAGACATTATATAGACAGTACCTTAAGATACAGTGTAACAAGACATTATGTAAAACGTACCTTAAGATACAGTGTAACAAGACATTACATAGACAGTACCCTAAGATACAGTGTAACAAGACATTATATAGACAGTACCCTAAGATACAGTGTAACAAGGCATTATATAGACAATACCTTAAGATACAGTGTAACAAGGCATTATATAGACAGTAGCTTAAGATACAGTGTAACAAGACATTATATAGACAGTACCTTAAGATACAGTGTAACAAGACATTACATAGACATTACCTTAAGATACAGTGTAACAAGACATTATATAGACAGTACCTTAAGATACAGTGTAACAAGACATTATATAGACAGTACCTTAAGATACAGTGTAACAAGACATTATATAGACAGTACCCTAAGATACAGTGTAACAAGGCATTATATAGACAATACCTTAAGATACAGTGTAACAAGGCATTATATAGACAGTACCTTAAGATACAGTGTAACAAGACATTATATAGACAGTACCTTAAGATACAGTGTAACAAGACATTATGTAAAACGTACCTTAAGATACAGTGTAACAAGACATTATACAGACAGTACCCTAAGATACAGTGTAACAAGACATTATGTGGACAATACCTTAAGATACAGTGTAACAAGACATTATATAGACAGTACCTTAAGATACAGTATAACAAGACATTATATAGACAGTATCTTAAGGTACAGTGTAACAAGACATTATATAGAGAGTACCTTAAGATACAGTGTAACAAGGCATTATATAGACAATACCTTAAGATACAATGTAACAAGACATTATATAAACAGTACCTTAAGATACAGTGTAACAAGACATTATATATACAATACCTTAAGATACAGTGTAACAAGACATTATATAGACAGTACCTTAAGATATAGTGTAACAAGACATTATATAGACAGTACCTTAAGATACAGTGTAACAAGACATTATATATACAATACCTTAAGATACAGTGTAACAAGACATTATATAGACAGTACCTTAAGATACAGTGTAACAAGACATTATATAGACAGTACCTTAAGATACAGTGTAACAAGACATTATATAGACAATACCTTAAGATACAGTGTAACAAGACATTATATAGACAATACCTTAAGATACAGTGTAACAAGACATTATATAGACAGTACCTTAAGATACAGTGTAACAAGACATTATATAGACAATACCTTAAGATACAGTGTAACAAGACATTACATAGACAGTAACTTAAGATACAGTGTAACAAGACATTATATAGACAATACCTTAAGATACAGTGTAACAAGACATTATATAGACAATACCTTAAGATACAGATTAACAAAACATTATGTAGACAGTACCTTAAGATACAATGTAACAAGACATTATATAGACAGTACCTTAAGATACAGTGTAACAAGACATTATATAGACAGTACCTTAAGATACAGTGTAACAAGACATTATATAGACAGTACCTTAAGATACAGTGTAACAAGACATTATATAGACAGTACCTTAAGATACAGTGTAACAAGACATTATATAGACAGTACCTTAAGATACAGTGTAACAAGGCATTATATAGACAATACCTTAAGATACAATGTAACAAGACATTATATAAACAGTACCTTAAGATACAGTGTAACAAGACATTATATATACAATACCTTAAGATACAGTGTAACAAGACATTATATAGACAGTACCTTAAGATATAGTGTAACAAGACATTATATAGACAGTACCTTAAGATACAGTGTAACAAGACATTATATATACACTACCTTAAGATACAGTGTAACAAGACATTATATAGACAGTACCTTAAGATACAGTGTAACAAGACATTATATAGACAGTACCTTAAGATACAGTGTAACAAGACATTATATAGACAATACCTTATGATACAGTGTAACAAGACATTATATAGACAATACCTTAAGATACAGTGTAACAAGACATTATATAGACAGTACCTTAAGATACAGTGTAACAAGACATTATATAGACAATACCTTAAGATACAGTGTAACAAGACATTACATAGACAGTAACTTAAGATACAGTGTAACAAGACATTATATAGACAATACCTTAAGATACAGTGTAACAAGACATTATATAGACAATACCTTAAGATACAGATTAACAAGACATTATGTAGACAGTACCTTAAGATACAATGTAACAAGACATTATATAGACAGTACCTTAAGATACAGTGTAACAAGACATTATATAGACAGTACCTTAAGATACAGTGTAACAAGACATTATATAGACAGTACCTTAAGATACAGTGTAACAAGACATTATATAGACAGTACCTTAAGATACAGTGTAACAAGACATTATATAGACAGTACCTTAAGATACAGTGTAACAAGACATTATATAGACAGTACCTTAAGATACAGTGTAACAAGAGATTATATAGACAGTACCTTAAGATACAGTGTAACAAGACATTATATAGACAGTACCTTAAGATACAGTGTAACAAGACATTATATAGACAGTACCTTAAGATACAGTGTAACAAGACATTATATAGACAGTACCTTAAGATACAGTGTAACAAGACATTACATAGACAGTAACTTAAGATACAGTGTAACAAGATATTATATAGACAATACCTTAAGATACAGTGTAACAAGACATTATACAGACAGTACCTTAAGATACAGTGTAACAAGACATTATATAGACAATACCCTAAGATACAGTGTAACAAGACATTATATAGACAATACCTTAAGATACAGTGTAACAAGACATTATATAGACAGTACCTTAAGATACAGTGTAACAAGACATTATATAGACAATACCTTAAGATACAGATTAACAAGACATTATATAGACAGTACCTTAAGATACAGTGTAACAAGACATTATATAGACAGTAACTTAAGATACAGTGTAACAAGACATTATATAGACAGTACCTTAAGATACAGTGTAACAAGACATTATATAGACAATACCTTAAGATACAGTGTAACAAGACATTACATAGACAGTAACTTAAGATACAGTGTAACAAGACATTATATAGACAATACCTTAAGATACAGTGTAACAAGACATTATATAGACAATACCTTAAGATACAGATTAACAAGACATTATGTAGACAGTACCTTAAGATACAGTGTAACAAGACATTATATAGACAGTACCTTAAGATACAGTGTAACAAGACATTATATAGACAGTACCTTAAGATACAGTGTAACAAGACATTATATAGACAGTACCTTAAGATACAGTGTAACAAGACATTATATAGACAGTACCTTAAGATACAGTGTAACAAGACATATAGACAGTACCTTAAGATACAGTGTAACAAGACATTATATAGACAGTACCTTAAGATACAGTGCAACAAGAGATTATATAGACAGTACCTTAAGATACAGTGTAACAAGACATTATATAGACAGTACCTTAAGATACAGTGTAACAAGACATTATATAGACAGTACCTTAAGATACAGTGTAACAAGACATTACATAGACAGTAACTTAAGATACAGTGTAACAAGATATTATATAGACAATACCTTAAGATACAGTGTAACAAGACATTATACAGACAGTACCTTAAGATACAGTGTAACAAGACATTATATAGACAATACCCTAAGATACAGTGTAACAAGACATTATATAGACAATACCTTAAGATACAGTGTAACAAGACATTATATAGACAATACCTTAAGATACAGTGTAACAAGGCATTATATAGACAGTACCTTAAGATACAGTGTAACAAGGCATTATATAGACAGTACCTTAAGATACAGTGTAACAAGACATTATATAGACAATACCTTAAGATACAGATTAACAAGACATTATATAGACAGTACCTTAAGATACAGTGTAACAAGACATTATATAGACAGTAACTTAAGATACAGTGTAACAAGACATTATATAGACAGTAACTTAAGATACAGTGTAACAAGACATTATATAGACAGTACCTTAAGATACAGTGTAACAAGACATTATATAGACAATACATTAAGATACAGTGTAACAAAACATTATATAGACAGTACCTTAAGATACAGTGTAACAAGACATTATATAGACAGTACCTTAAGATACAGTGTAACAAGACATTATATAGACAATACATTAAGATACAGTGTAACAAGACATTATATAGACAATACCTTAAGATACAGTGTAACAAGACATTATATAGACATTACCTTAAGATACAGTGTAACAAGACATTATACAGACAGTACCTTAAGATACAGTGTAACAAGACATTATATAGACAATACCTTAAGATACAGATTAACAAGACATTATATAGACAGTACCTTAAGATACAGTGTAACAAGACATTATATAGACAGTAACTTAAGATACAGTGTAACAAGACATTATGTAGACAGTACCTTAAGATACAGTGTAACAAGACATTATATAGACATTACCTTAAGATACAGTGTAACAAGACATTATACAGACAGTACCTTAAGATACAGTGTAACAAGACATTATATAGACAATACCTTAAGATACAGATTAACAAGACATTATATAGACAGTACCTTAAGATACAGTGTAACAAGACATTATATAGACAGTAACTTAAGATACAGTGTAACAAGACATTATGTAGACAGTACCTTAAGATACAGTGTAACAAGACATTATATAGACATTACCTTAAGATACAGTGTAACAAGACATTATATAGACAGTACCTTAAGATACAGTGGAACAAAACATTATATAGACAGTACCTTAAGATACAGTGTAACAAGACATTATATAGACAGTACCTTAAGATACAGTGTAACAAGACATTATATAGACATTACCTTAAGATACAGTGTAACAAGACATTATATAGACATTACCTTAAGATACAGTGTAACAAGACATTATATAGACAGTACCTTAAGATACAGTGTAACAAGACATTATATAGACAGTACCTTAAGATACAGTATAACAAGACATTATATAAACAATACCTTAAGATACAGTGTAACAAGACATTATATAGACAGTACCTTAAGATACAGTGTAACAAGACATTATATAGACAGTACCTTAAGATACAGTGTAACAAGACATTATATAGACAATACATTAAGATACAGTGTAACAAGACATTATATAGACAGTAACTTAAGATACAGTGTAACAAGACATTATATAGACAGTACCTTAAGATACAGTGTAACAAGACATTATATAGACAATACATTAAGATACAGTGTAACAAGACATTATATAGACAATACCTTAAGATACAGTGTAACAAGACATTATATAGACATTACCTTAAGATACAGTGTAACAAGACATTATACAGACAGTACCTTAAGATACAGTGTAACAAGACATTATATAGACAATACCTTAAGATACAGATTAACAAGACATTATATAGACAGTACCTTAAGATACTGTGTAACAAGACATTATATAGACAGTACCTTAAGATACAGTGTAACAAGACATTATATAGACAGTACCTTAAGATACAGTGTAACAAGACATTATATAGACAGTACCTTAAGATACAGTGTAACAAGACATTATATAGACAGTACCTTAAGATACAGTGTAACAAGACATATAGACAGTACCTTAAGATACAGTATAACAAGACATTATATAAACAATACCTTAAGATACAGTGTAACAAGACATTATATAGACAGTACCTTAAGATACAGTGTAACAAGACATTATGTAGACAGTACCTTCAGATACAGTGTAACAAGACATTATATAGACAGTACCTTAAGATACAGTGTAACAAGACATTATATAGACAGTACCTTAAGATACAGTGTAACAAGACATTATATAGACAATACCTTAAGATACAGTGTAACAAGACATTATATAGACAGTACCTTAAGATACAGTGTAACAAGACATTATATAGACAGTATCTTAAGATACAGTGTAACAAGACATTATATAGACAGTACCTTAAGATACAGTGTAACAAGACATTATATTGACAGTACCTTAAGATACAGTGTAACAAGACATTATATAGACAGTACCTTAAGATACAGTGTAACAAGACATTATATAGACAATACATTAAGATACAGTGTAACAAGACATTATATAGACAGTACCTTAAGATACTGTGTAACAAGACATTATATAGACAGTACCTTAAGATACAGTGTAACAAGACATTATATAGACAATACATTAAGATACAGTGTAACAAGACATTATATAGACAATACCTTAAGATACAGTGTAACAAGACATTATATAGACATTACCTTAAGATACAGTGTAACAAGACATTATACAGACAGTACCTTAAGATACAGTGTAACAAGACATTATATAGACAATACCTTAAGATACAGATTAACAAGACATTATATAGACAGTACCTTAAGATACTGTGTAACAAGACATTATATAGACAGTACCTTAAGATACAGTGTAACAAGACATTATATAGACAGTACCTTAAGATACAGTGTAACAAGACATTATATAGACAGTACCTTAAGATACAGTGTAACAAGACATTATATAGACAGTACCTTAAGATACAGTGTAACAAGACATATAGACAGTACCTTAAGATACAGTATAACAAGACATTATATAAACAATACCTTAAGATACAGTGTAACAAGACATTATATAGACAGTACCTTAAGATACAGTGTAACAAGACATTATGTAGACAGTACCTTCAGATACAGTGTAACAAGACATTATATAGACAGTACCTTAAGATACAGTGTAACAAGACATTATATAGACAGTACCTTAAGATACAGTGTAACAAGACATTATATAGACAATACCTTAAGATACAGTGTAACAAGACATTATATAGACAGTACCTTAAGATACAGTGTAACAAGACATTATATAGACAGTATCTTAAGATACAGTGTAACAAGACATTATATAGACAGTACCTTAAGATACAGTGTAACAAGACATTATATTGACAGTACCTTAAGATACAGTGTAACAAGACATTATATAGACAGTACCTTAAGATACAGTGTAACAAGACATTATATATACAGTACCTTAAGATACAGTGTAACAAGGCATCGATGTAATAAGACAATGCAATGATCATGCAGAAACTTTCAAAGGGTACAGTTTGAAGTGTAACCAAACAAAAAAGTTTATTTAACCCCTTAGCATTTACATTATTCTATATATATGACAGCATTGTTGTGATAAAGGTTATATTTTACATATCTCACATAATTGTTTCTACTTTAGGCACAAGGCCAGCAATTATCCAGTGCATTACTGGTACTTTATTTTATCGACCCCGTAAGGATGAAAAGCAAAGTCAACCTCGGCGGGATTTGAACTCAGATCGTAAAGGGACGTAACTATGCTGGAAAGCATGGCGTCCGACCCTCTACCGATACTGCCAATCCACCGCCCTCACATAATATCAATCAAGGTTTTGATGTTATTTATTTTGAGAACAATACAGCCGCCCTTTATGGCTGGTTTGAACAGAAAGAGATGAGAGAATTCTGGCCAGATACGGCCGGTTTAAATGCTAAAGGGTTAATTAAACCTTTTTTTCTAAATCCACCAAACTACTTTACATCTGAAGAAAGTGGGTGCCTTACCGGTTCACAGTAAGAAATTCCATCTGATCCATAATAATATTCCATGCCAAAAACAACAATACCAGTGTGCCATATGCCATCAATTTGTTTACCTTGAAATGAGAGGTAAAAAGAAAATTAACAAAAAATGAAACCACTTTTAACTAACACAGATTACAGTTTTAAAATTTAGTAATTAACTCCTTCAAAGAGTAATGAATAACACACAATCTCATTTACTTTTTCCTTCATTATGAATTTGTGGTTTTTAACTCTATAAAAGAAATCAATGTTACCTCCTTTGCTAGACATGATGGAACATCTGACTGTCTTTATGTGTTTAGTTTTGTCTGTCTACGCTTCAAGTTTACATCGTACTAAAATCAACTTAGGTCTTCCTCCCACCCCAATACCACTCCAGGATTGATAAAATAGATACCAGCTAAGTACTGAGGTCAATTATATCAACTAGATTTATCCCATATAAATTTGTGGCCTTGTGTGTATGTAAGAAATTTATGTTGTTATCGTTTAACCTCAGGTCAGCCCTGATCTATGACACCATAAATCAATAACACTGTAGCCATAACCAGCCTTTTCAGACACTACCACCCACCATCCCATTCATGCACCCTCCTATATCACACTCAGTACACTCTGTAAAGTGGTCAGTGGTATGGGGATATCCAGCTATAAAAAGAACTTGTCAAAAGGTTAAAAAGACTCTTCAGTTATCCTCCCTAGTGTTAGTGATTTACATGATAAATGCACCCAATCCACTCTGTAATGTAGTTTGTGATTAGAAAGGTATCTAGCTATAGAAAACCTGCCAAGCAAAGAATCAAGAGACCTCATCAACTGTGTCAAAGATAAGACAACCTCCTTAGTGCTTGTATCATGATAAGATGCACTTGATAGAGTCCAGGATCATATGTAGGATGCAGGCCACCAGCTTGTCTGCACACTCTGGTAATGTATTAACATCTTGGTATGATACGAGTGATCATTACACCAAGATGGTAATACATAACTAGTGGCATATTAGCATACTTGCATAATAAGACCTCATAATTGTATGAGCATCTGATGATATCACATGGATGCTGTCAATATATATCATGCAATAAAACAATTATGTAAAAGTAACCCTGCCTTAACAACATTTTGTATATGTGTGTGTGTTTAGTAACTCAATATCTGTATAATGACGATTGCAGGTATACATCTGCATATACGTGTGTGTATACATTTGTTTATATACATGTGTGTATATACATGTGTCCTCTACATTTGTGACAGTATTAAATCCCGATACCTAGAACTTCCATCTTGGAAGGGTACAAAGTCACTTTTTAATACTTCACTGTTGACATAATGCTGACTCACTCCTAGTAGTACCGACAGTCCAATCTGTGCTAGCATGGAAAAATGGATCTACTATGATGATGATGGTGTATTATGATGATGATGATGAGAAGGAGGACTGAGTTACAATCTGCTACCTAGCTGATGTACTGTCAACGTACATTGATACAAAGCTGAATCACTTGGTAAAGGGTTGAAATATTATCGAGAATCACAGGGTTGGTATAATGTTGAGTCAATCAATATTTACAAACTAATGAATCAGCAATTAATACCTGAAACCTAGTACAAACAACAATCACTAACGAATACCTTAATGCTAGTATAAACTATACAACTACAATACTAATACCTTAATACTAGTATAAACTACACAATTACCAAACCTGCCAACCTCTAAAAACCTAAACAGGGAGTACCATAAAAAACAGTGCCCCAAAACAGGGAGAAATGAGGCAAAATGGGGAGATTTTACATAAAGAAAGCTATATCCATTTTCACAAGAGAAGACCTCTCTCACCCACTCCAAAGGCTGTTGCAAATCTCCCCGTCAGATGGGGAGAGTTAACAGGTCTGAACTCCAATCACTTAATACTAGTATAAACTACACAACTACAATCTAATATTTCAATATACTGGTAAAGTGTTGAGTCACTTTGAAATACTGGTAAAGTGTTGAGTCACTTTGAAATACTGGTGTCAAGGATATGACAACTTTCCTAGTGTTGGTACCATGATAAAATGCACTCAGTTGAGTGAGAGATCATATATTAGACCCCCAGCTCACCTGGAGGTCAGTGGCACCATATGAGCACTGACCAGTCTGTGACAGAATGTCCAACCCTTGCTAGTAGAGAAGATGTACACTAATTAATGATGATGATGATGTAGATGATGAATCACTCCTCCACAATGACAATGATGAATCATTTCCTAGACAACCAGTATTATCAGAAAACCTCATCTAATCATCATCAGCAAAGTCTGAAGAACAAGAAATGTAGAATACTCCAAGATTTCTCCAAACCATTTTATTATTCTGCAACCACAGACACGCACACATACCTACATATGTATGATCACACACACACACACACATATATATATCATCATCATCATCATCAACGTTTAACGTCCGTGTTCCACGCTTGCATGGGTTTGGACGGGGGTTTTCCCACTTGAGGCAAGAGTGGTTGTCTTGCTCGCATAGGACTGTCTGGCAGGTTTTCTACAGCTGGATGCCCTTCCTAACACCAACCACATTTACAGTGTGGGGCTGGGAGGTTTTTACCGTGTTGCCTACACGGCCACATTCCAGCGTGGACTGTCTGGCAGGTTTTCTACAGTTGGATGCCCTTCCTAACAACAACCACATTTACAGTGTGGGGCTGGGAGGTTTTTACCGTGTTGCCTACACGGCCACATTACAGCGTGGACTGTGTCTACACAATCTCATTTGTTTCGGCCTGGATGTTGTGGCACCAACATAACTTTACATTGAAGGGGCGGTGTGGATGGGGTGGGGGGACGGGGGTGTATTTTGTTAGAGATGCCTACTGGCTGGAGTAGGTTTTACTTTGTATTTAGGTAAGGCGGGTCTTCTCTATTACTGAGTACCGCCAAAGGTCTCGGTCCAGTGACATTGTCTTGGAGAGGTGTGTGTTAGGTCAGAATTTATCAGCTCATCCCAGGTTTTTCTGGGTCTGCCTACTCCGTAGCTACCGTCTATCTTTATTGCCCTGCACTTTGTTATACAGCTGTCGTCTTTCATGCGCATCACGTGACCATACCAACGTAGCCTTCTCTCGAGTAAACAACATCTGATCCCTCTTATTTCTAATTTTTTTCCTTAGTTCGCTTATGCTTTGCCGTTCACGTATATTACTATTACACATCCAGCGGAGCATGTAAGCTTCGTTCCTCTCTAGTCTGCGTATATCTTCTGCACACAATGCCCAGGTCTCACTGCCATGCAACATTGCTGTTCGTATGCAGGCATCATACAACCTGCCTTTCATTCTTAGGGAGAACCCTTTAGCGGCTAATAGTGGTATAAGCTCTCTGAACTTTTTTTTTTTTATATATAGATATATATAGGAACAAAGTGAAGATGTTACATAGGAGATTTATTGCTCAATCAGATTATGTGTTTTTTTTTTGTGTTAACACTGGTCTAAGGATCAGGCAGACTTGGAGTCTGGTCTGGGGGTGCCAACCCAGATCACGAACCTGCTGCTTGAGAAACATTTGTAACCAGGATTGAGCAATAAATCTCCTATGTAACATCTCCACTTTGTTCTTATTATATAAACTCTGCTCTGCATCGAGTGCTGACTTTGTTTCTCCTACCAGTTTTCTTCAGACTTACGGAACTTTCTGCACATATCATTATCATCATTTTTACGTCCGCTTTTCCCTGCTTGCAAGGGTTGGACGGGTCCTAGCACAGCATCGCTCCACCCGTCACGGTCCTTCGTCGTCATCTCCGTGAGTTTCAGCGATCTGAGGTCTGCTCTCACCACCCCCGCCCATGTTTTTCGTGGTCTATATATACATATCATCATTTCATCATCATTCATCATTTCATTTTATGTCCGCTTTTCCCTGCTTGCAAGGGTGGGACGGGAACTGATTCTGGCTTGATTTCTACAGCTGGATGCCCTTCCTAACACCAACCTCATTTACAGTGAGTGCTGGGTGCTTTTTTGCCGTGACACCTACACGTCCACTTTGCAGTGGAATGATAGGGAACCCAGTCCCTATCATCTCATTTCTACAGCTGAGTAAACTGGAGCAATGTGAAATAAAGTGTCTTGCTCAAGGAAACAACACATCACCCGGTCTGAGAATTGAACTCACAACCTTTCGATTGCAAGGCCAATGCTCTAACCACTAAGCCATGTGCCTCCATATATATATATATATTTATTAAAATAACAGATTAAAGTTTAAGAAAAGAATCGCTGCTTTCACCCTTAATGGGATCTTCTGAAACTAACAAAGTCAATCTGTGAACGCAGAAGTGAATATTTCAAAAAACGTTGCAACCAGAGGAAGACAGGAAGACGATACTTTGGTTCGTGGAAACGTTCCCTGGCAAAGAACGGGAAAAAACGAATATAATACGTCATTATTAGAAGCAGTGAAAAACAATTACACGCAAAGACAACCACACCCAATTTAAGTTACACTGGGAGATCCTAGCTAGGGCTAAATCGTATAATGGAAATAAAAGACCATGTGACCTCTGCGCCGCTGAGGCCCTGGAAATACTCTACGCCACAGACCACAAAAAATCTGAAGCTATTTCGGCTTCTAAACATAAATTGCAAAAAACTTTCCTGTATTACAGCCCCACATTATACCCTAACGTATAGTACGATCTATACGCGGATATTTTACGTCTTGATGTGGTAGCTAAGTATATGTTATGTTTATACCATTACTTATTTGCATAGGTAAGTATATATTACCTGTATGTTTTGTGAAGGTACGTATACTTTCTCGTATGTATATTTGATTGTATATGTTATGGCGTATATTTTATATATTCTGGTACATATGCTTTTGGTTATGTGTATACGTGAGTTTTGCATCTGTGTGAGTATGCGGGTTTGTACGTATGTAGGGTGTGTGTATATGTGTACTTCGTGTTTTGGTTGACGTTGGTCTCCGAACATTTGTGTATTTACATGTAGGTATGTGTGTGCGCTTGTTATATACGTATTTATTTATTTATATACGTTTATTTAATTATTTGTATACACGCACACACACACATATTTATATGTGCGTGTATATGTATACCTATGGCGAGTGTTTTCGCGTATGCTTGTGTATATATGTATATGGATGCGTGTATGTATTTATTTAATTTCAATTACCTCTGTATTTTATTTACTTTATTCTTAACTCTGAAGCGGAGAATCATTCGGGTTCCTAGTTAGAATTTTAGTCTAGGATTTCAGTTATACCATTTACGTGGTTTTGTTTTTGCGTGCAATTGTTCTCCACGCTCCACATATGATGTATTATCTTCGTTTTTTCCGTTCATTGCCTGAGAACGTCTCTATGAACCACCTAAAAGAATATTAGTCTACGACTTCTTTTATACCATAAACGTGGTTCTGTCTTTGCATGTAATTGTTTTTCACCACTCTAAATAATGACGTATTATATTCGTTTTTTCCCGTTCTTTGCCAGGAAACGTTTCCACGAACCAAAGTATCGTCTTCCTGTCTTCCTCCGGTTGCAACGTTTTTTGAAATATTCACTTCTGCGTTCACAGATTGACTTTGTTAGTTTCAGAAGATCCCGTTAAGGGTGAAAGCAGCGATTCTTTGCTTAAACTTTAATCTGTTATTTTAATAAATATTTGCTCTACGGTTCTTATATATTTGATGTATATTTATCCTTATCGAGCCGTCTTTGGATTTTAGTCTTCAAATTTATTATTATTACTATATATATATATATATATATACACTGTTCGTTCTCCTGTGAAAATGTAATGTAGAATGCCATTTTCTTTCGTTCTCTCCATTTCCCGGTCCATCTCAATGCTATTCTATAATTCTGTCAGGTTGTTCTAAATATTATTCGCTTATTACTGTTATATGCTTGTCCAATTATGCCCAAATTTCGAGGATTTTATTTAAACCTTCTCGCTAACACCCCATACCCCTCCCACCCGCCCCACTCACCACCATTATTATTATTTCGACCAATCATAAGTCAGCGGCCTATGCTATCACTTCTTCCGGTTGCCTTTCGATATGATGGATGGACTAGGAAATTCTGGAGAGTCTGAAAAAATCTGGACACTGAGTGACAATGCCAAAGATAAAGACAAATTCACCTCATGTTTCGGCCGCGGATGGCCAACATAACCCCAACCCCAGCCCCCTCACCCCTCCCCACGCCCCACCGTTCCCACCCACCAAACGCAATCCAAAACTTCAGAGTTGGTACCATGAATGTAGGCACCTTAAAAGATCACTCTAACGAGGTTGTAGAAATGCTTGAACGCAAGGAGGTTGATGTTTGCTGTATCCAAGAGACCAGGTGGAGGGGTGGGTCTGCTAGGTTCATTGTGGGTAAAAAACGATGCTATAAGCTTTTATGGGTGGGAAATGACAATGGGCTGGGTGGGGTAGGAATCATATTAGCAGAAAAATAGGTAGATAAGATAATAGACGTAAATAGAGTGAACGACAGAATAATTAAAATAAGAGTTGTCCTAAATAGAACTACTGTGACAGTAATATCTGCGTATGCACCCCTATCCGGACTGCCTGGCGTTATAAAAGACAGATTATATGAGACATTGATGCTCACGACCTCCCAAATAACCGACAGTGACTACATAATTATTGCTGGCGACCTAAATGGTCACGTTGGACAACATTGTGATAGCTATGACGGAATCCATGGAGGCTATGGGTTTGGTACTAGAAATGAGGAAGGCGCCAGAATCCTGGAATTCTGTGACGCAAATAACCTAACTGTCTGTAACACTAACTTCAAAAAACGAGACAATCACTTGATCACCTATAGATCAGGGGAACACGCCAGTCAGGTAGATTATATCCTTACCAGAAGACGTGATAGAGTGTCTATCGTAAACACTAAATCCCTCCCCCATGAAGAATGCACCTCCCAACATAGACTCATAGTGAGCGACCTCGTAGTCAGGACAAGACGTACTCGACAACAGAGGAGGACTATCCTCAGGAGAAAAATATGGAAGCTAAAGGACCCCACAGCCAGTAATAAATTTAAAAGCATATTACTTGATGCTTTTGACAGTAAGGAAGAGCAATTAGAGTCGTACAATATAGAAGAACAGTAGGAATTTCTGAAAGCTAACCTGCTGAAGGCGGCAGATGATGTCTGTGGCTGGAGTAGGCCTATAGGCAGGAGGAGAGTAACGTGGTGTTGGAACAGTAAGGTGGAGGAGTCAATTAAGGCCAAAAAGCAGGCTTGGAAAGTATGGCGGGATGGGGGAAGTAGAGAAGACTATCAAGTGGCCAGGAGGGAAGCTAGGAGATAAGTGTACTACAACGCGAGGACCAAAAACGTGAGGTGTTCAGGATTGCTAGGCAATGTGTCAAGGAAAACAGTGATATTGTCGGGGAGAAGTGTGTCTTTAATGATGATGGTGTACTTGCCATCACTGACGCTGATAAGAAGGTAGCGTGGAAGTGTCACTACGAAAGTCTACTAAATGAGGAGAATAAATGGGAGAAAGACAGTCTCCCCCACATCGATCCAATAGAGGCACCAGCAGTGCTAGTTGAAGGTAGTATAATAAGTAAGGCAATCAAATATATGAAGACGGGTAAGGCGGCTGGGCCTTTGGAAATAGTTGCTGAAATGCTGAAAGCATCTGGAACGGTGGGACACACTATGGTCACCCGGATAGTAAACCAAGTCATACAGAATGGGGTCATTCCAAAGGACTGGCGTAGCAACATCATCATTAACTGCTACAAGGATAAAGGAGATGCCCTAGATAGGGGTAACTATAGAGGCATTAAATTAATCGACCAGGTCATGAAGGTCACAGAAAAAGTAATAGCGCAACTAATCAGAGAGCGAATTGATCTAGATGAAATGCAGTTCGGGTTTGTGTCAGGTAAAAGTACCACAGACGCTCTTTTCATTGTACGACAACTACAGGAGAAGTACCTAGCTAAAAGTAAACCCCTATACTTAGCTTTTGTTAACTTGGAGAAAGCCTTTGACAGAGTCCCCCGCTCCATTATCTGGTGGGCTCTTAGAAAACTAGGTGTTGATGAATGGCTTGTGAGAGCTATACAAGCCATGTATAAAGAAACAGTCAGCAAGGTTAGAATTAACAACGAATATAGTGAAGAGTTTAGCGTAAAGGTTGGTGTTAATCAGGGCTCCGTCCTTAGCCCCCTACTATTTATTATTACCCTTCAGGCTATAACAGAGGAGTTCAAGACCGGCTGCCCATGGGAACTCCTATACGCAGATGATCTAACACTCATAGCTGAATCAATGGCCAAACTAGAGAAGAAATTCCAAATATGGAAGCATGGCCTAGAATCAAAAGGCCTTAAAATTACCTGTCTAAGACTAAAGTTCTAGTTTGTAGGAAGGAAAATAGGGCACCAGTCCCATCTGGGAAATGGCCATGCTCAGTGTGTAGGAAAGGAGTAGGCAGAAACTCCATTTTATGTCCCAAATGCAAAGTATGGGTGCATAAAAGATGTAGTGGGATCACAGGTAAGCTAACTAAGAATATAGATTTTATATGTGGCCGGTGCTCTGGTGCAATAAGTAGCAGCAAGTGTCCACAAAATACTAGCTCATTCCATTGCACAGATGGTTCTATAGAAATAGTGGACACCTTCCGTTACCTGGGTGACAAAATCAGCAGTGGTGGAGAGTGCTTCGAAAGTACAGTAGCTAGAGTCAGAACGGGATGGAAAAAGTTCAGAGAGCTTATAACACTATTGGCCGCTAAAGGGTACTCACTAAAAATGAAAGCAGGCTGTATGATGCCTGCATACGAACAGCAATGTTGCATGGCAGTGAGACCTGGGCATTGTGTGCAGAGGATATACGCAGACTGGAGAGGAACGAAGCTTACATGCTCCGCTGGATGTGTAATAGTAATATACGTGAACGGCAAAGCATAAACGAACTAAGAGAGAAATTAGGAATAAGAGGGATCAGATGCTGTTTACTCGAGAGAAGACTACGTTGGTATGGTCACGTGATGCGCATGAAAGACGACAGCTGTATAAAAAAGTGCAGGACGATAAAAATAGACGGTAGCCACGGAGTAGGCAGACCCAGAAAAACCTGGGACGACTTGCTAAATTCCGACCTCACACACTTACACCTCTCCAAGACAATGTCACTGGACCGAGATCTTTGGCGGTACTCAGTAATAGAGAAGACCCGCCTTGCCTAAATACAAAGTAAAACCTACTACAGTCAGTAGACATCTCTAACAAAATACACTCCGGTCCCACTACCCCCACCCCATCCACACCACCCCTTCCAATGTAAAATTATGTTGGTACCACAGCATCCAGTCCGAAACAACTGAGGGCGTGTAGGTGTCACGACAAAAAAACACCCAGTCCACGCTGTAATGTGGCCGTGTAGGTAACACGGTAAAAACCTCCCAGTCCACACTATAAATGTGGTTGTTGTTAGGAAGGGCATCCAGCCGTAGAAAACCCGCCAGACAGTCCTATACGAGCGAGACAACCAATCTTGCCTCGTGGGAAAATTCCCGTCCAAACCCATGCTAGCGTGGAAGATGGACGTTAAACAATGATGATGATGATATTTATTAAAATAATATATGTATATATGTATGTATATATATATATATATATATATATATATATATATATATATATATATATATATATATATATATATACATATATATATATATATATATATATACATATATATATATATATATATATATACATATATAGATATATATATACATATATATATACATATATATATACATATATATATATATATATATATATACATATCATCATCATCATTTTACGTCCGCTTTTCCCTGCTTGCAAGGGTGGGACGGGAACTGATTCTGGCTTGATTTCTACAGCTGGATGCCCTTCCTAACACCAACCTCATTTACAGTGAGTGCTGGGTGCTTTTTTTCCGTGGCGCCTACACGTCCACTTTACAGTGTGGGCTGTGTGCTTTTTTGCCATGGCACCTCCACGACCACTTTGCAGTGGAATGATAGGGACCCCAGTCCCTATCATCTCATTTCTACAGCTGAGTAAACTGGAGCAATGTGAAATAAAGTGTCTTGCTCAAGGAAACAACACATCACCCGGTCCAAGAATTGAACTCACAACCTTTCGATTGCAAGGCCAATGCTCTAACCACTAAGCCATGTGCCTCCATCATATATATATATAGACAGCTTCTGCTACTTAGGTGACCGAATTAGCAGTGGAGGTGGGTGTTCGGAAAGTACAATAACTAGGGTAAGAACGGGATGGAAGAAGTTCAGGGAGCTACTGCCACTGCTAGCTGCAAAAGGCTTTTCCCTCAAAATGAAAGGCAGACTGTATGATGCGTGTATACGAACAGCAATGTTACAGGGAAGTGAAACCTGGGTGCTGTTTGTAGACGAATTGAGAGAGAGACTGAGCATAAGAATAATCAAATGCTGTGTGCGAGAGAGGAGGTTGCGTTGGTATGGACATGTGATGCGTATGAAGGATGACAGCTGCATAAAAAGGTGCAGAGCACTACAAGTTGATGGAAGCCGCGGAGTGGGGAGACCCAAGAAGACCTGGGATTAGGTGATAAAAGCCGACTTTACCCAATTGCACCTCTCAAGGGCAATGACACACGACCGTGACCTCTGGCATCACGCAGTAATACAGAAGACCCGACCCCCCACAGGAGCAAGCCGAAGCTGAAGCATATAGACAATATATGCCAGAATCAGTTCTTGTATGAGCAAGACAAGGTCAGCCGACTACACACTGCCCATAACAGGACAACCCGTCTAACCCATGCTAGCGTGGAAGAACGGACATAAAACGGTGATGATGATTATATATATATATATATATATATCATCATCATCGTTTTACGTCCATTCTTCCACGCTAGCATGGGTTAGACGGGTTGTCCTGTTGTGAGCAGTGTCCAGTCAGCTGACCTTGTCTTGCTCATACAGGAACTGATTCTGGCTTGATTTCTACAGCTGGATGCCCTTCCTAACACCAACCTCATTTACAGTGAGTGCTGGGTGCTTATTTGCCGTGGCACCTCCACGACCACTTTGCAGTGGGAGGTGTGGGGGCATATTGTCTATATGCTTCAGCTTCGGCTTGTTCCTGTGGGGAGGTCGGGTCTTCTGTATTACTGCGTGACGCCAAAGGTCACGGTCGTGTCATTGCTCTTGACAGGTGCAATTGGGTAAGGTCGGCCTTTATCACCTCATCCCAGGGAAGATTTTAAATACAAGGATCGGCCGAAAGGTTCCCGTGCATACGATAAAAATTAGTTGTGGACAAAGAAATTCAAACACATCTACATCTTTCCAACCGTGACTATTTAGCCCTTTAACTGCTAACCGTAAGTTCTAACCTGCTCCCTAACTAATAATTGTTTCTACTATTGGCACAAGGCCAGCAATTATCCAGTGCATTACTGGTACTTTATTTTATCGACCCCGTAAGGATGAAAGGCAAAGTTAACCTCGGCGGGATTTGAATTCAGAATGGCAAGGGCCGTAACTCTATGCGTCAAAGCATGGCGTCCGACCCTCTACCGATACTGCCAATCTCTGAACTAAATTTTATTGAACATTGCTGCAAGCGCAAAAAACAAAACGAATCAAACTGCTCGCTATTTGTTTAGAATTTTTCTCATTTTCAGACGATAAAGTCTGCAATTCTTCTGTTTGAAACCCTAAAGACCGAAATTCTTCAAGACGATTGATCTCGCCATACTAGAAATAATAGCCAAATGTGACCCTACCATTTTTAGAAAGGGAAAGTTACATTAGATACTATAGCTCTAGATACGCCGAAAAAGACGGGTTGATCATGGCTTGAAATGTCTTTAACAATTCATAGGTGTCTTGGGTGTTTCAGCAACAACTATCTAATATTATATAATTGTCAGTAGCTATAACTACGTTATAGTTTGGTCTTCTGTAGTGTTGCCAACAGAATTATCTCCCCTGTGTGTTTTGCCGAGTCACTGTAAAACAGAAGTGAAACTATTTCCTAACATTTATTTTATGTGCATCTACTGGAGTTACTTTAATAATATTACATACTTTAAAAAGGGGTTTCCAAAATAAAAGAACATTATTTGAATGAAATTTTAATAAAATTTGCATTAGAATTTAATATTTTCGTTATTTCTATTGCGTAATTTTTAACGATTATTTTAAGTTACATAACAGCTCGATGTGTTTTTACGCTGAAAATTCGCTAACTACGATTAATAAAGATTGGTTGAGATGCTACAATATTAACAATACAGAACTGTACAAAATATATAACTAATTTATATTATTGATATGAATAATTTAAGAGTTCTAAGATTTAATTATAACTAGAGTGGTCTGAAAATACCTTGATCAATGTAGAAGAAAGGTAACCGGCAAACTGAGTGTAATATCTGGTTTCTAATCTTAATTGTAAACTGTTTCACTTCACCTTATAATGACTTTGGAAGAGTCATGAACGACACATAATTAAAATAAATAGATATGAGCCTTTATAAAACAACAATATGCCTGTATTCCTGTTTTGATTGCGTCTTAGTCTGAAAAATCAGTGTTACAGTTAGATGTTTTATGTTGTAACAAAGATAAATAAATATGGTATATTTAGATATTGGCTTTAAAACAAACTAGACATTTTGGCAAGAAATATACCGAGAGAACTGTTTACAAAGGTGTTTTCTATCGAGTAAGTTTACATTCAACGATCTTTGAGGAATCGAAAATATGAAAGTAAAAATTTCATTCAAAATTATCCATTCTATTTAAATATTGAACTACCTATAAAATATTGAACACGTAATAATAAAATATAGTTCGTGAAACAGTCATTAATATTAGAAAAACTAAGAAATAGCTTTAGTAAAATTTCTACCCACACATACGTTAGCGCATATATAGCAGCTGTGTAAGTGTATATAAGTATATATATATATATATATATGTGTGTGTGTGTATAGTGAAAAAGTGATGAATTTTACTTAAAACTTGAAATTAAAACCATTCATAAATGTGTTTACAAATCCCAAATATATTAAAATCAGTGGTATTTATGTATGTGTGTAAGTGTGAATGACTGTAATTTTGTGTGTTCCTGTGTATTGTTTAGCTTGTACATGTATGATTTGACAATCTGAATCGCCGTTCAATGAGATTAATTATATTATACCTGTAACCGCCATGTGAGCGAGGAACTTACCTAATAAAGGCAATGAAAGAGCCGTGGCCATTCCTTTAGATAAATCATAAATGTATACTTCTACTTTGTGTACCTTTCCACTACTCTGGGCCATTGTTTATGGTTGTGCTGTTCTGTGTCCTCCTATGTCGAGGCTATTCTTTAGCTGAATGAAAAATAAACTTCTCTTACGGTATAGTGTAGGCGACTGTGTTCGGAGCAGTTACCGTGTTGCTTTCTGCATCTACTATTTTTTTTTCTTTTTATATATATGTATTATTTTTGTTGCTACACAACGAAAATTTTACTCATGAATTTCTCTGTTTTATCTATAGAATTTTTAAAATAATTATGAACGAATTGGGGTTAGGGTTAGGCACTCGATTAAGTAAGGAAATGACTTAGCAATTTCGAAAATTAAGTGCTTATTGTTTTGAATGATGACATGTATGTGGTAACGTGTACTATTACAGTTTGGATCAAACGTGTATAACCAGTCTGTTGGCCAAGAAAGAAATCTATAAACAATCCATTATTGTGTATATCAAAGAAGAAAGATGAGATGGTGAGATACGTCAGTTATCTAAAGTAACCAACATTTACTTAAGTCAATATTGTTAAAAACTAATTAGTTCACTTTACAATGTTCGAATCAATGAAATACTCCGCGGCAATGTTGCCAATGTGTCGGCTTACCTTTACAATTACTAGGTGGAAACTCCAGCACCCCTTATTGTGACATAAAATTTAGTCTTCTCCACTCCATCCCACTGTTTTTTTTTTTTAAATTATATTTTTCCCTTTTGTTTCTTTTTTGTTGGGGGGGGGGGGTTATTCTTTATAAACTAAATTACATTTCATAAAATTCTTTTTCTGTGAATTGCTAGCTTTCTTAGTCCTACAGTATATTTTTAACGAAATGTGTAGCAAAGAGGAAAGTATTCAAATATACATATATTACAAATAAAAAGAGAATAAAAGACAATAAAGGGAAAGGAAAAAGAAGAATATACACAAGCAGGTAATACACACATCTAGAACCACGACAAAAGGCAGACGAAAGGGGTGGACAAACGAACCGCTACCAGAACAAAAGATAACGATAGCGCGATGAGCGCTGGAAAACCTCTAATAATTTTTGAGGCAAGCCAGCACGCTCACAGCGTTACCTCAGGTGATGGCGAGGCTGATGCGCTGGAACAGTCAAGCGCCTTCACGATCATCAACAGTTTTCTCAGTTAAGAGAGCCGCCAGTGAGGGTAAGAACCTCGCAGTTAGCGGCCCAACTCCCCTAAACATCTCGAACGCCACAGGCTGGAAAAGATAGTTAACTGACAGATCTCTGTATTTCAGAAATATAATGAAGTTGATTGTTGTTGAGTAGATGCAGCAATGGAATGAATTGGTTTGCGGTTGTTCAGTGGGATGGGATAGGGAAGAATCACCTTGGGAATTCCACATAAATCAAGGACGCTGCTGCTGTGCCCAGTGTGCCACCAAGAAATCTTGAAAAATGTTACTAGTGTATGCATGTGTTTATGTGTGTACACATGTAAATTATGTATGTATAGATCTTGAAACATATGGGAAAGCAATCATCATTGGGCTGCGAGCATATGGAGTTGTGAGCAACTCATGTATATAAAGACAAAATAAAGTTCACAGTTACCCTTGGTAGATCAAGATATCTTGGTACATACATATTTGATGATTGCTAGTACTATTTTTTTTACTTCTTTACTATGCTACAAAATATAACTGGAAAGAGATGATACCAGCATAATTGGAGTTTATGGTAGACCTAAGACAAAAACTGTGTGACAGGATTGAAAACAATTTTCAAGTCCTCAGAATGTAGCAGACTGTGAACATCTTGAATTCAATATGGTTTTATCAGAATCAACTTCATACCTGCCATGAAAAGAAACATTGAATACCTGCAATTAGGGTTTAGTATTTATTCAGAGAACTAATTCTTTAATCTTAATCACCTATACTCAACTAATTATTTAATTTGAGTCACCTATCACTCAACTAATTCTTTAATCTCAATCACCTATCACTCAACTAGTTGGTTAATCACAATCTCCTATCACTCAACTAGTTACTTAATCTCATCACCTATCACTCAACTACTTGCTCAATCTCATCACCTATCACTCAACTACTTGCTCAATCTCAGTCACCTATCACTCAACAATGTCGACAGACTCAACATAAAAAGAAAATGGAAAAGTTCTTGAAGCAAGATTTAGATGTGGACACATTCCACACTGACACAAAAGTAATTACTACAGCGGCAAAATAATTATTTCTACATTTGACACAAAACCAGTAATTTGTAGGGAAAGGGGCAAGTTGATTAAATGGACTCCAGTGTGCTACTGGTACTTTATTTTATCAACTCCTTAAGGATGGAAGACAAAGCTAATCTTGGCAGTATTTGAACTCAGAATGTAAAGGGTTGTAACTATATGCTGTAAAGCATGTCGTCTGATGATCTGCTGGTTGACATGTAAGTGCTATTGACTAAACAATAGTGTAAAATATTTTACAGTACAGCAAAACAACAGTCTCTAAAACCTATTGGAAATTGTGATTTTAAATTCTCAATATAGCACCATTTATTGTATTAAGGTACAGCAAGACAACAGCCTCTAAAACCTATTAACAGACAGCCCCTAAAATCACCTAAATTGTAACTTGTGTTCTCGGAAGATGGAAACTTGTGACAGGGCATGTGTACAGCTGGAGGATCTTCAGAGGGAGAACTTCCATCAAGTAAGTATTTCAGCCCTTGATTCGTCTTGACACTTTAAGAGAGCCAGGCCTACCTAGGTCATGATGTACTCATGCTGTTTTTTACCCTTCTCAAGTGGGATAGGAACCTGGGTTTCAGTGATCTTGTTTCCCATTCCTGTGGTTTATGTTACTCAGCCACAAAGGCCATCAGTAGAACTAACACTTCACATATATTTAAACCTACGAAACCTGGATTTTTTCCCCAATGAGAAATATCTATTTTTCTCAGCAGCAATTTAATTTTAGTGGCTTCATGTATTATTTTATTTTTGCTCCAGTTGTCATTCCTTTTCAACCATAGCCTCATTGAGCTTTTCGCAGCTGTCTCTGACAAGCGTTTAATTGTTGCTGTTCTTTTCCAACCTAGTCGTTGGCACATGGAAGCTGTGACAAATCCTCATGCATCAACTTCCACTGGCTTTATTGTTCAATGATAATCCCTCTCTTGCCAACTTTCTGACAATGTCTTCATACTTCCGCATCTTGTATCCATCTTGTTCATCTACACAGAACAACCAGGATGAATCTGGCATCTAATTCTGACCACAAGACAATATCTGGTCTTTTTCCTTTCATGCTGATGAATTTGTGATAATTCTTATGCCAGTCTGGGATATCGGCTGATATTGCCCATTCCCTCTCTAGTCCAAGAGGGTTCTGTCCACTGCTATACTCTGTATTGTGATTGTGCATTCTCTGTTATAAAATTAAAGTGGGGGGAGAAAAATGTTCCAAAAAGGCTCATAGAACCTAAACTATTCATCACTTTCAACATGAAAATTTCTAACACCAAATTTGCAGAAAAAAATTAACAAAATCTTCAGAAAGTATAAAACCAGAAAAAAAGAACTTATTCATATATAAACATACTGTTTATATATGAATAGTGATCTATTTTTACACACCCTGCAAAAATTACTACACTCTTGAAAGGCTTGCTGAACACACAAACTGAAACTGCTTGGCACTGGCGTCAGGATTTTACCTACCTCTTTTTATTTATTTATGTATTTATTATCATTTTAGCTTAATTTATAGTTTCAATTAAATTACTTTTTTATCTGACTTTCTCCATTCATCCTCTCTCTCTCTCTCTCTCTCTCTCTCTCTCTCTCTCTCTCTCTCACACACACACAAATGTACACACTTACATATATACTCTCCCAAACACCCTTTTTCTCACTCATACACTTTGGTCCCAAACTAATAGGGGAGAGGTATTGGTAATATTTTTAGGTTGTCTCTGTGGATTTTTAAAAAAAAACAGAATTAGTTTAGTTTACATATTGAGATTCCAACCCATCTTTTTTCTTTTATAACGGGATTTCTAGTAACATACTTTTTTTGTCCTGTATAAGGTTTTTTTAATGCATAAAGAAAATTATGTGAACGGAGTTCCACAGAAGCAGGTGGAGAATTTTAAGTATCTCGAGGTCATGTTCACAAGTGATGGAAGGCAGAAGGCTGAATTAACCCTTTAGCATTTAAACTAGCCATATCCGGCCAGAATTCTCTCACCTTTTTCTGTTCAAACCAGCTGTAACCAGCAATTCATACTGATGTGAAGGTATTGTTCTCAAAATAAATATCAAAATCTCGGTTTTGATATTATGTGAAATAATTATGTAAGATAAAGCCTTTACCATGACAATATATAGAGTAATGTAAATGCTAAAGGGTTAAGTGCAATAATTTCAGGAGCTGGTTCAGTAATGTGTCAGCTTCAGCATTCAGTAATCAGAGGGGAGGTAGGTATAAAAGCCAAACTCACTATCATCAATTCGGTATTCATGCGAACTCTTACCTTGGATAATGACTGATCGCAAATCCAAAATATCAAAATGTCTAAACAGCAACATATGAATGTGTGTGGAAATTAATAAAATAGTACAGTTAGGGTTTATAGCGAGGATACTAGGTTGTATGAATGTAACAAGGAGACATGGTTTGTGTGTATAATATTTAATTAACAATCATGGATATATATAGAACAGTATAGTTGACATGTCAAAGTAATAGATGATAGAATGAAGCAAAGTTAGTAGTTACCGTTTTGATTGCCAGGCAAACGCGAGACGCCGGAAGGGCAAATGAGAGGCAGAGAACTTAAAGTTGTTAGTTTTATAGGGTTCTGACCGGAAGTTACAGAAAGGGTTCTACTTCCCGTCTAGATGTTGTTAATCTATTGGGGTTGTGAGTCACAACAAGGGAGGCCACTGCTACATAACCTCCCGCCAGAATTTTAGAATATAAAAATCGAATGAAATATGTAACAAGTTGGCGAGAATGTTGTAACAGGCATGAAAATTACGACAAAAGAATGTTTGCAAAAATCAATGATAGATGTCAAGGTAGCCAACCGCTCTTGGCCAGAGAACGACTGGACCTCTATCTATCCATCACCCAAAGATACAATGTAATAAAGTAAGAGAAGAGCTCAAAGTTCAAATGTACAAAATATAGTTCACAGGTGTGCAATCACATGACAGCAGGAAAGAAAGTGTGTTCCAGAGAATGAATGCAGGTGGTTTCTGCTCTGTGGTATATCGTGAAATTTCCAACCTCCGAATGGATTTTCTTACAGGAAGAGTACTGCAAAAATAAATTCTCTGGCTTGTTCTGCTGGTTTTGGTTGTTGGTGAAGCTGTTGATGTTGTTGTCTCGCTGAGTGAGCGTATTCGGTGTTTAAATTCACAGTAAAAAAAAAAAATTTTTTCGGAAAAAATGAGTTGCGCAAAGTGCTAGAAATAACAGCCGAAGTTGATGGTCGATGTTGAGAATGCGTTGACCTGGAAGGGTCAAGAGGCCAGCGACCAAAGAAATAAGCATTCTGAATAAATGCGCAGTTTTCAACGGCAAATTTACGTGGTAAATTTTTAAACCGGCAAATAGGAGAATATAGCTTAAGGCTGAAGAATCCTTGGCGAGAAACGTTATCTCTGGCGTGCGGCTATCTCTTGTGAGTCGAGAATTTGTGCTGCCTACACGTGCCAATACAAGGTTAAGTTAGGTTTAAAAAAATAATATTTCTAACGCGCGAGAAAATGATAGTGCAAGTGTGAAAGTGACACTGATGAAAAAGAAAGGCTTCACTTAGCATAATTATTGGTGTGAACTTTGGAAAAAAAAAACTTGAACGATGAAGAAAACGATGAAAAAAAAAGGCAATGGTTCATCGAAAATAAATGTTCCTGTTGAAATGTTTTTTAAAAAATATCAAATTTCTTTTTTTTTTTGTTTTGAAAGTGTTCGTTGTAAGAAACGAGAAACATATATATATATATCGTGAAATGCGACAGTTAGTTGATGCGTGAGAGAAAAAGTCTGTCTGAACGCAAATTTCACATGTGCGTGTGTGCGTTTCTTTGAGTATTTTCATGGTTTGTCAATAAATTTGCTGTGTATTCGTAATGTTACTCACACAACACCAGAATCTGCTATTTTTTTATTTTTTTGGGGTGACCACTTATAGCGATGAACGGCTGCGTGTTCGTATCACGTCAGGGTTACCAATATAGCGAGGATACTAGGTTGTATGAATGTAACAAGGAGACATGGTTTGTGTGTATAATATTTAATTAACAATCATGGATATATATAGAACAGTATAGTTGACATGTCAAAGTAATAGATGATAGAATGAAGCAAAGTTAGTAGTTACCGTTTTGATTGCCAGGCAAACGCGAGACGCCTGGCGAGGGCCAGACGCCTTAAGGGCAAATGAGAGGCAGAGAACTTAAAGTTGTTAGTTTTATAGGGTTCTGACCGGAAGTTACAGAAAGGGTTCTACTTCCCGTCTAGATGTTGTTAATCTATTGGGGTTGTGAGTCACAACAAGGGAGGCCACTGCTACAGGTTCATGATTAAAGTTTTGTTGTTAAAAGGAAGAAGAAAGAAAAATGGGTAATGACCGAAAGAATATGATCGCGAATACAAACAGCCAAAATGAGATTCCTCCAAAGGGTCTTTGGAGTAACGTTACTCGATAGAGTACGTAGCTTGGAGATCAGAGAGCTACTCGATGTAGAGCTGCTACTTTTCTGAATTGATAACGTCTACTACATCTCCGGTTGGATAACATTCATGAGCTTGGTACATCTCCAGTAGGATCAGTTGGAGACGGTTGCTTCAGATAGGACCCGCTGGAAGGAGTGTTTGAGAACTCTTCCCCCAAGACCCTCTCAGGAATAAGTGGGCAAAGAAGAAGAAAAAGAATTGTCGCAGGAATGCTATCACTTAAAATAAAATTTCACTGTAAATAGATTAGCAAAATATAATAAGCGGAGGAGTTGGAAAAAAATATGAAAAATTAATAAGCAAGGAGGACAATTATTCAAAATCTAAGAGTACACACTTTCACTCACATCTCTCTCTCTATCTTTCTCACACACACACATTACATTACAGATGTAGTGCCCACCCCCTCAACTCCACCTTCACAATAAAGTCTAGGTTGTGAGCAGTGGAAGAGTCAGTGACTGTGGTACCCCATGTGAGGCATCAGCTACCACCCCAGGGACAAAGGGTAAATAAGACCATAGGGCCTCTTCCAATCAAGCATAGCAATTCTGTCTAAGTCAAGAATTGAGGGGTTATTGATTCTAGCTACGACTTGTTTTATGATTAAGTTCAACTAGGTGTGACAAGTAAAGTGATCTGCATTTAATCAACAAGACAATCCATGAAGGACCTTGGAATCAAGGGACTTGTCACATCAAAATGTAAACACACACACACACACACTCACACAGACATTAGGCCCCATCTCTGGGAGTGATGGAGATCCAGAGTTTATCCAGACTGAATAGGCTACTGTTGGTAATGTTGCTGAAATGAAATATAGTACCTTTCTCAGCTGGTGTGTGAGTATCTGTGTGTGTGTGTAGTCTGTATGTGTGTGTCTGTATGTATGTATGAGCGTGTGTATTGGCCCCATCTTTGAGAGTGATGGAGATCCAGAGTTTATCCAGACTGATTTGGCCACTGTTTGTCACGTTGCTGAAATTAAATATAGTACTTTTCTCAGTTAGTGTTATCATCATCATCATCATCACCGTTTTACGTCCGTTCTTCCATGCTAGCATGGGTTAGACGGGGTGTCCGGTCGGCTGACCTTGTCTTGCTCATACGGGAACTGATTCTGGATTGATTTCTACAGCTAGATGCCCTTCCTAACACCAACCTCATTTACAGTGAGTGCTGGGTACTTATTTCCGTGGTACCTATACGTCCATTTTACAGTGTGGGCTGGGTGCTTTTTTGCTGTGGCACCTCCATGACCACTTTGCAGTGGAATGATAGGGACCCCAGTCCTATCATCTCATTTCTACAGCTGAATAAACTGGAGCAATGTGAAATAAAGTGTCTTGCTCAAGGAAACAACACATCACCCGGTCCGAGAATTGAACTCACAATCTTTCGATTCCAAGCCCAATGCTCTAACCACTAAGCCATGCGCCTTCACGTGTTAGTTTATCAATTTAAAAAGATTGTAAAATTTTCATTTCACTTTTGTTTTCAACATACCAATAACGAAAGATTTCCTCTTTGTGCAGATATGTGTGTGTATGTGGGTGGGTGTGCGTGGGTGTTATTTACAGCAATAAAATGAAAACCGGTGCTTTTTTACCAAAATCCTTTGAGATATTTCATATTTAAATAGCTTCCCCTACTTTTCTTGATCAGAATTTGTCCTTTTTTAGGGGGCGAGGGGCAGTAAAATACATCACAGTAAATTTTATTTCACAAATATTAATCAGATTAAATAATTGTTTCTACTTTTGGCACAACGCCAGCAATTTGAGGGTGGTGTCAATTAAATCCATCCAGTGAGTTACTGGTATTTTATTTTATCGATCCCGTTAAGATGAAAGGCAAAGCTAACCTCGGCAGGATTTGAACTCAGAACGTAAAAGGACGTAACTATATGCCGTAAAGTATGTTGTCCGATGCTCTACCGATACTGCCAATAATGTTTACAAAAAAAAAAGAAAAGAAAATTTAAATACCGAAAGTAAAAGGGGGGCAGCATACTCTACATCTCAGTCTAGGGGATATATCACAGCTACGCTCCACAGACAAAATGTTCTCATTCTAAAGTTATATTTATTAATTTAAACTAGCATAAAAACCACCCTTTGGGTGGTTTTCTGCTAGCATGTGTAGTAGTCTAATTTTCGAACTAGTTCTCCCTCTGCTTTATTTTTCTCTAAACCTAATGGACTCTATTCTAATCGCCCTTTTCAGGATGAACCACCATTTGTTGTGACGACTTCCCCCGTCAACGCCCGCTTGACTAGTTCACTAATCCGATGCCTATCTAAGTCGACCACACAGATCACAAATTTGTGGTTCGTGTAGTCGACTATCTTAAATTGTGGACAGCCTATGCTAGACCTATCTATTTCCCTACAAAATACTCTATCTAGATACGATCTGGATGACCCGATGCGGTTTGTCCATGTCCACATTGGCACATTCGGGAAATCCAAACGTCTGAGCAGGTTTGCGAGGCTTTTACACCCTCCTCCCCTATCCGCTAATCACACACAGTCCCAGTGTGCATCCAAGATCCCGTTCCAGTCTCCCACTAACACTAAAGAGCGGGACGTTCGAAGAAAGGTTTCCAGACGCTGGAAGAAGTCAGACCGTCCTGTCCCTGTTGGGGCATAGTCAGCCACTAGCCTGAAAGCTCGCCCTTCTCCACTGGTTAGGTCCAGCACCACCAACTTACCTTCTGGGTCTAAGAAGATGGCCCTATCTCGAGATCCTGACTTCTCCGGAACAACACAGCCACTCCACCCCCAGATCTGGGACGGCTTGGAGATGTGTACATCTCATAGCCGCTGAAAATGGGTACGAATGCCCGTGCCTCGGATATTCTGGTCTCACTGATGGCCACCACATCTATGTTTAGCGACCTGAGATCATTGGGCAGGTAGCCCTACTTCCAAGACGACCCAGGTGATATGCATTTATACTGCCTATCTTGAGAGAAGCTATGTTGGTTAAGATAGGAGGAAACAAATGAGAGAGGAAAAGTGGAAAACACTTTACCTTTGGCTTTTTTTAGGAAGGGAGTGGGTGATCCATCGCTCCGACCAGTGGTGGATTTCTCCACGAGAATGTCAGAATAAATTCTTTTGGTGAGGTTTACTCGATAGTCTCCAATTGCCGCCGGGAATTTTTTCTTTAATGTTGTGTAATTCTTTTGAGAGATTTAAATTATTTTATGTGTGGGAGGTGCGATTTTGGTGGTTTGTATGTAATTTGTTTCTATAATATTGGTGTGGTGTTGAATGTAATTTAAAAGTTTTGTGTTGTCTGTGTCTATAGCTGTGTATTGTATCTGCTTTTCGGATGTTGGTGCTTTCAGTGTTTGCTGTGGTGTTGCTGGAGGTGACGATGGGGTAGATGATAATGATGGTGGTGTTTGTGGGGGGGCTGTTGATGGTGATGGCTGTGGGGTCCTTGACTTTTTGTTGTTGTTTTTTTCCTCCTTTGGGGGGGGGGGGCGAAGGTAGGGAGTTCTTACTTTTTTTTCTTTTTTTTTCCACTGCGATGGTTTTCCACCCTTCAGCGCCATGACACTCCTTGTCCGATTTAACAATATCGGGAAGGGGCATGCTCTCCATTGATCTTGTTGGCGCTGTTGGTGGTGGAGGAGATGGTGTTTTTGTCGTTGGTGTCGCTGATGCTGGTAGTTTTTTCTGCCACTGCGGCCTCGGGTGGTTTGGCCACTCCAGTCGCGGGGCACGGTGTAGGGGCGAGCATGTGCCCACCTTGGTGAGTTTGGGGAAGAAGGCCTTAAGGTGTGTTTTGTCTCCGCACCCGTGACAACTTGGGCGCCTACCTTCGACAGTCACGGCTAGATGGCTGCCGTCGTCCAGGTCGATCACATCGGGGATGATCTCGATGCTTTCGTGGTTTGATTGGATAATTAGCTCCATCCCCGAACCTGACCAGTTTTCCTGCCTCATGCACATGACGTCTAGGATTGTTATTGACTCTTCGGCGTCAGCGAGGGCGGACGCCATCAGCCAAGCGATCTCCACCGAGGGAGAAACCTGGGTCACTCGGACCCTCGCGACTCTCTGGCCGCAGTATGTGGGCACCATCACTATTTCGTCACTGCGGAGTGTGCTCTGGCTTCTTCGGACGTAGCGAAGAGACTATCCACTGTGCCATACTTCGATACTGTAAATAAAAATTATCATACGTTACTTGCGAAAAAAAGAAAATTCATTGGTTGTCGTGTGTCTCAAGTTACCTCCCCTGATGTAAATATATTAAGATGTGGAGAACATAGAAAAATTGGTCTACTAGAAATAGCAGCCAACCGTTCTTCATATTGCATCCTACTTTCATAACAAAGGTTAAGATACATTGTAGAATATATTACATCCTACCGTCATAACATTGTATGATATATTACGCCCTACCGTTATAACAAAGGGTAAGATACAGCATATGATATATTACACCTTATTGTATGATATATTACACCCTGTCGTCTTAAGAAATGATAGGATACATCGTATAATATAGCCCTAAATAAGAGGTTGCCAATCATTTTAGCCCCTCGTATTGAAATTTTTATCGTTTTTAATAGTCCTATTGTTGGGGCTTCAAACGTGTCCATGTATTTTAGTTTTCAATAAACGTTTATAGATAAACGGCATATTTTTCTAAGATATTTATAAATCTGAGAAATTTAATAAAACAAGAACTTTTTTCAACACGCTGACGCGTATGTGTGTGTATGTGCATATGCATACATTTATATGTATGAGTATATAAATATAAACGTGCAAACACAGACACACTTACAAAAATACACCCTCAGACATACATTCACACAAACACACACATACATTCACACAAACACATACACACATACACAGCATAACAAATGGAACGCCAGCCTCTATTTTGCTATAGTTTCTTCACCACACCCTGTCTTCCTTTTACACACACATACATTCACGCAGGCAACAGGTGTAAAGAGAGAGGAGTAGTATGAGGTAGTCAAACTACTCCTCTCTCTTTACGTGTTGTAACAGAATCAAAGAAATTTATATATAGATATAACTTAAAAATTCAAAATATACCTATATACCAGGCATGGGCAACCTTTTTCGAGAAGCGGGTCGCATGAGAAATGGCTCATCAACAGACCGGCCGCAAGCGTTCATTTACATTAGTGCCTACAGTTAAAAGAAAGGGCGGCAACTCAGGTAGTTTTGATTTGTTTCTTCAGAATTCGTACACGTTGTTTTCCTCGATCGTAAAAATGATAGAAAGATAAATTACGACTGAAAAGTTAAGGTAAAAAAATCAGAAAGATTTCATTTAAGTGACTTAGGCGAGCCATTCAAAAGCTTCGCGGGCCACAGGTTGCTCATGACTGCTATATACCTATAAAACCGGGGGGGGGGGGTCAGATTTAAAACGTTACCTGAACTATAATTACTTTTTCAAAGTTCATTACTTATCACTTAAAACCATGTCATAAGATCACCATCTCTGTCTTAGGTACACTTTGCCAGGATAGACTGTGTGGTCACAACTGAGATGTCAGTGATCATAGGCATGCTCGATCAGGTCTCACCTAGGGCTAAACAACAACATAAATATTTAATTATAAATATCTTTTGTCCTCACTGGCAGCTCATCTAACCGGGATAACTGGTGATGATCGTGAAGGCGCTTGGCTGCTCCAACGCATCAGCCTCGCCATCACCTGAGGTAACGCTGCGAGCGTGCTGGCTTGCCTCAAAAATTATTAGAGGTTTTCCAGTGCTCCTCGCAATATCGTTATCTTTTGTTCTGGTAGCGGTTCGTTTGTCCACCCCTTTCGCCTGCTTTTTGTTGTGGTCCTAGATGTGTGTATTACCTGCTTGTGTGTGTTTTATTTTTATTTTTTCATTTATGTATATATATACATTATTTAATAAAAAACACCTGTTAAAATATATTTTTTCAATATCTCTTATGGTTTACACTTCCTACTTGTATTTCACACCACCCACGACACTGACAGCAAACTTGTAGAATGTCAACACTTCATTGATAAAATATTTAATTCCTTCACCAATCTTGCATGCAATCAAAATTAGTTAATTAGTTAATTAAATCTTAAGCTAAATATTCGAGATGGTCATATCTGTAATGTCCTATGATAATGTATTTGTTTCAATTGAGAGATTAAACAACAACAGCAGTAACAACAACAATAACGACGACTACAACAACAGTAACATTTGATTACACTAGAACCCATTCTGTTTTTGTTGAGATACATATTATGTATGTATGTATGTATGTATGTATGTATGTATGTATGTATGTATGTATGTATGTATGTTTTTGGATGGCCATTGACTCTTAAGAGCTCCTTTGCCCTTTGATAGGTTTTGTTTTTAGTCCTGCAGGATGTCCAAAGTCACCCTCCTCACCAAGAAACCTTGGTGGGGTTGCCAGTTTAGTCGCCAACGACCCGACCATGAGACAGGTTGTACTGGGATACATGTTACCAGTAGCACCAACTGGTGACCTGACAAAAATCACCGGGAGAGATGACCCCTTAGCCTTTGTCAAGGCAGAATTCTAGGAGAAGGAAAACTCTGATATAACACCTGCAACCCTGATGGTATCCAATGATGTTGACTTGTTCTTCTTTTTGGTAAATATCATCTTGGTTAAGAGAGTGGGACTGGCTTTGTGCAGTGCCTTTGCTCACTATAAAAGCTTCACGGCACAGGCATTGCTTTATATCTGGAGATCTCTCTGCACTTGTCATCACATGGTACCATGGGCCCAGCACTATGTGTCAATAATTGTCACAGGTGTAGTGTTTGTACCAGAGTTTTCAAGTCGCTGGCTGGACTAAAAAGTCACACTTGTTTAGCGCATCAGTAGGGGTTCTCCTACATGGATATAAAGTAGTGGCCGTACTCGAAAACGAGTTGGCAGCCACCATGTATGTATGTATGTATGTATGTATGTATGTATGTATGTATGTATGTATGTATGTATGTATGTATGTGTGTATGTATGTATGTATGTATGTATGTATGTATGTATGTATGTATGTGTGTATGTATGTATGTCAGGTCACCAGTTGGTGCTACTGGTAACATGTATCCCAGTACAACCTGTCTCATGGTCGGGTCATTGGCGACTAAACTGGCAACCCACCAAGGTTTCTTGGTGAGGAGGGTGACTTTGGTCATCCTGCAGGACTAAAAACAAAACCTGTCAAAGGGAAAAGGAGCTCTTAAGAGTCAATGGCCATCCAAAATCACCGGGAGAGATGACCCCTTAGCCTTTGTCAAGGCAGAATTCTAGGAGAAGGAAAACTCTGATATAACACCTGCAACCCTGATGGTATCCAATGATGTTGACTTGTTCTTCTTTTTGGTAAATATCATCTTGGTTAAGAGAGTGGGACTGGCTTTGTGCAGTGCCTTTGCTCACTATAAAAGCTTCACGGCACAGGCATTGCTTTATATCTGGAGATCTCTCTTCACTTGTCGTCACATGGTACCATGTACACTATGTGTCAATAATTGTCACAAGTGTAGTGTTTGTACCAGAGTTTTCAAGTCGCTGGATGGACTAAAATGTCACACTCGTTCAGCGCATCGGTAGGAGTTCTCCTACATGGATATAAAGTAGTGGCCGTACTCGAAAACGAGTTGGCAGCCACCATGTATGTATGTATGTATGTATGTATGTATGTATGTATGTATGTATGTATGTATGTATGTATGTTTGTATGTATGTTCTTCTGGTTTTATAATTTCACAATTTTTTTCCAATAGAGAGAGAGTCGGTTTCTAACATAGACACAAGACTCTCTCATCGGAATTTACACAACATCAACTAGGTAAATTATGTATGCATGCATGCATGTGTAGATATGGATGTTATTGTATGTGTGGATGTGTATGTTTTGAGTTGTATGTGTGCATGTGTATATGCTTTGTATCTGTACATGTGTATATGCAGTTATTAGATGCAAAATTTTTGGAATGTTTTACATATTTTTACTGTTCCATTAATGGATTGTACTTGTAATTTCCTAGTATGTATGTAAGGTCGCTCTCGAGTGCTACTGGAAACATGTAACCCAGTACAACCTGTCATGGTCGGGTCGTCGGTTTGGACACCCTGCGGGATGAAATACAAGACCCGGCAAAGGCAGAAGGAACTCAGCAGAGTCAACGGCCATCCAAATAGTACTTTTTTTATTTTATTTCACCTGGAAGTGAAAGGCCCCCAGTTGTTGACACAACACCTTTCTAGGAGAAGAAACTCTGAAAAAAACCCTGCGGCTTCGGAAGCATCCGATGTTGACCAGTTCTCCTTTTCGGGTAGTCTTTTCGATGCTCAGAGAGTGGGAGTAGTCGAGTCAAGGCCTTTCTCCACTTAAAAAACCTTCAAAGCACAGGCATAGCTTGTTCAGGATCTGTTACAGGTTCGTGTGGCTGGCCGTGGCCTAAAAGTGCACCGAACTCTATAATCTGACAAGCGATTGCAACACTCTTAGCAGAGTTTGCAGCCATTATGTATGTATGTATGTATGTATGCATGTATGTATGTATGTATGTATGTATAGACCCGTAACTCTTGAGGGAGCCGTATGGGTGCCTTATTGTTATACGGCGTTTCTAGGGAAATTTAAACCTAGCGGAACCCATCACCTCTCCAGGTTTAAATACAGCAGATTTCTTCAAGAGAAGGATAGAGAGTGGGAGAAAGGGAGTGAGTAAGAGATATAGAGGACGAATAGACCCCAGTTTTTTATCGACCTTAAATGGATGAAAGGTAAAGTTGACCTGAGCGGGATTTGAACTCTGAGGACATAGAGTCGGAATGAATACTGCAAAGCATTCTATCCGACGTTCTAACAACTCAGCACATGATATTATAAGTTAATATAAAAATCAGTGTGCTCGTGCGCGGAGATGCTATAAAATAGCTTGTAGCGGTTGTCTCCCTTGTTTTGATTGGGATCTAGACGGGAGGTGGAGCCCTTTCTGCAACTTCCGGTCAGAGCCCTATAAAACTAACAACTTTAACCACTCTTTCTCTCATTGCCCTTCCGGCGTCCTGGCTAAGGCCAGGCGTCCTCTGCCAGCCGCGTTTGCCTGGCAATCAAAACGGTAACTACTAACTTTGCTTCATTCTAACATCATCCTCATCTTTGACATGTCAACTATACTATCTACCATTGTTAATTAAATATTATACAAACAAACAATGTATTCCTTGTTACATTCATACAACCCAGAATCTTCGCTATATTGGTAACCCTAACGTGATGCGAACACGCAGCCGTTCATCGCTATAAGTGGTCACCCCCCACCCCCACCCCCAAAAAAAGAAAAAAATAGCACATCTGGTTTTGTGAGTAACATTACGAATACACAGCAAATTTAGCGACAAACTATGAAAATACTCAAGGACACGCACATGTGGAATTCGCACAGACAGACTTTTTCTCTCACGCATCAACTAACTGTCGCATTTCACCAATATATATGTTTCTCGTTTCTTACAACGAACACTTTCAAAACAAAAAAAAAAAAAAACATTTCACGATATATATATATGTTTCTCGTGTCTTACAACGAACTCTTTCAAAACAACAAAAAAAAAAAGAAATTTGATATTCTTCAAAAAACATTTCAACAGGAACATTTATTTTCGATGAACCATTGCATTTTTGTTCATCGTTTTCTTCATCGTTCAAGTTTTTTGTTTTTTTCCAAAGTTCACACCAATAATTATGCTGAATGAAGCCTTTCTTTTTCATCATTGTCACTTTCAAAATTGCACTATCATTTTCTCGCGCGTTAGAAATATTATTTTTTTCAACCTTGTATTGGCACGTGTAGGCAGCACAAATTCTCGATTCACAGAGATATCTCTACACACAGACATAGCCGCACGCCAGAGATAACGTTTCTCGCCAAGGATTCTTCAGCCTTAAGCTATATTCTTCTATTTGCCGGTTTATAAATTTACAATGTAAATTTACCGTTGATAACCGCGCATTTATTGGGAATGCTTATTTCTCTGGTCGCTGGCCTCTTGACCCTTCCAGGTCAACGCATTCTCAACATCGACCATCAACTTCGGCTGCTATTTCTAGCACTTTGCGCAACTCATTTTTTCTAAAAAAAAAAATTTTTTTTTTTTACTGTGAATTTAAACACCGAATACGCTCACTCAGCGAGACAACAGCAGCAGCAGCAGCAATACACCAACACAGCTTCACCAACAACCAGCAGAACGCCAGAGAATTTATTTTTGCAGCACTCTCCCTGTGAGAAAATCCATTCGGAGGTTGGAAATTTCACGATATACCACAGAACAGAAACCACCTGCATTCATTCTCTGGAACACACTTTCTTTCCTGCTGTCATGTGATTGCACACCTGTGAACTATATTTTGTACATTTGAACTTTGAGCTCTTCTATTACTTTTACTTTATTACATTGTATCTTTGGGTGATGGATAGATGGATGTCCAGTCGTTCTCTGGCCAAGAGCGGTTGACTACCTTGATATCTATCATTGATTTTTGCAAACATTCTTTTGTCGTAATTTTCATGCCTGTTACAACATTCTCGCCAACTTGCTACATATTTTCATTTCGATTTTTATACACTAAAATTCTGGCGGGAGGTTATGTAGCAGTTGTCTCCCTTGTTTTGATTGGGATCTAGACGGGAGGTGGAGCCCTTTCTGCAACTTCCGGTCAGAGCCCTATAAAACTAACAACTTTAACCACTCTTTCTCTCATTGCCCTTCCGGCGTCCTGGCTAAGGCCAGGCGTCCTCTGCCAGCCGCGTTTGCCTGGCAATCAAAACGGTAACTACTAACTTTGTTTCATTCTAACATCTATTCCTATTGACATGTCAACTATACTATCTACCATTGTTAATTAAATATTATACACACAAACAATGTATTCCTTGTTACATTCATACAACCCAGTATTCTCGCTATAAGCTTATAAAATAGACTGAAGACTCTTAAAGATGGAAAAAGTTGTCTTATAAGCTATTTTATAACATCTCCGCGTATGAGCACACCATTCTTTATATTAACTTTAATCCCTCAGCGCTTCGTAAAAATCCGAGAGATCGGCTTCGAATACACGATATTTGATAATATTATAAATCATTCTTTGGTGTAAAATATATGGGACAGGGGCAATCGTCGTATACCCCAGCTTCACCATTTTTTGTAGGGGTGAGGTTCTAGTCGTCTAATTGTAAAAGGGAACATTGTTCAAAAAATTTCAGTTGGATTATATATTTGTATAGAAAAGAAACAGAAAGAGAAAGAGAAGGACAAAATAGATAGCAAAAGTAAAGGAGGGGGAGAGGGGAGCTAGGTTGGTATATGGTATATCTCAGCTGTGCCCCGAAATCATAGTCACGGAGAAGAATCAGTGAAAACCGCTGCATCAGCCACTCCACCTCACGGTGTCCTTTCTCCAGCAGGATCACTCCTCACGAATTTGACAGTGACCAACACGAAAAGGAAATGGTCAGTGAAGCCCTGGTATTTTAGCTATTTTCTCCTCCTGCATGATGCGGACGGGGTTGAGGGATAATGTCCAGGCTGGTGGCCGAAGTGACAAAGCTGGAGGCAGAAAACATGTTGGTAAATTCTAGTCTGGACTATATGAAACTAATTAATAGCTTTCAATGTACAATTAGATACAAGCAGCGAAAGGTTGTCTTTTAACATCTGCAGAAAGAAAAGGACCATTTTAAAAAAAAAATGTTATAGTGTACGATAAATCGAGACAACTATGTATGGCCATCACACTAGACAACAATAGCACACTGGTTACTCCCCCTGAATTAGAACGATACTATGCGGTCATTCAACTTGTTAGAAATAACAGTTAAATTTCCCTAGATAACACCTCATTGTCTTTGAAAATAACGTATTAGATAATGAGACCTTCTCTTTCCTACAGATAGGGAAATGGTTGAACAACGATGGTCACAGGTGAAATACTTTTTTTATTATATATCTATAGGGCGGTGGATTGGCAGTATCGGTAGAGGGTCGGACGCCATGCTTTGACGTATAGAGTTACGGCCCTTGCCATTCTGAGTTCAAATCCCGCTAAGGTTAACTTTGCCTTTCATCCTTACGGGGTCGATAAAGTAAAGTACCAGTAATGCACTGGTATAATTGCTGGCCTTGTGCCAATAGTAGAAACAATTATATATCTACTCGAACAGATCTAACCTGGTGTAAAATAACAACAACCTGATTGTGCTTATTTATTTATTCAATTTAAACGTCCGTATAGAGCTAGTAAGTCATAACAGGCTAGAGGAGGTATTAGTTAGTACTTCTTATATATATATATATATATATCAACGCAAGGAAGCTGTTAAAACAGCAAAATGCCATCAATGATAGCGTCAGGTAAAATTTACATCAAAGGATAGAAATCAGCGGCTAGAAGTGTTTCGGCCCGCGGAAATGGTAGGAAGAAAGGAGAAAGGGAAGAAAATTGACGAGAGATCACACAAACATTTAAATACACTCATCAGCTTTTAGACCGCCTGCGGTTTCGACGATTTAACTAAAAGTACCACGTAAAATAAACGGCTCGTGCAACAGTGATCACTTCCAGCCGCTGATTTCTATCCTTTGGGGTAAATTTTACCTGACGCTGTCATTGACGGCATTTTGTTGTTTTAACAGCTTCCTCGTGTTGTGTTCTTCCAATTATTCTACGAATTCTAATACACCCGCGCTTCAAACTCGATATTCGAGATAACTTTATATATATATATATATATATTTATATATATATATATATATATATATATATATATATATATATATATATATATATATATATATATATATATATATATATATATATTTCAGTGTGGTCTACCCTTGGTGGTAGGGTCCGTACCGTAGATAGAACTCAATGTAATCTGAGAGCGAGTAATCCAGTGAAATCCATAGAAAGGTTCCGTGTTCCACTGAGTTAATTCCTTAGATACAGAGTCAGATATTAGGTATTAATTTAACAATGAAAATAATAATAACAAAGTCGAGTTATTTTACCTATTCATATTGTTTTACGATCGTTTTGGAGGGTTGATCATATTGCCATATATATATTATAGGTATGTGTGTATGTCTTTTCATAGCCTCCGTGTACTGAAAGTACACGGAGGCTATGAAAAGACATACACACATACCCATTATATATATATATGGCAATTCATAGGTAAGAAGATATATCATAATGGTGAGAGACTATGAGTGGTAAAGTTTAAAACATCCAGAGTTTTGTTTTTTTTTCAAAAGTTGTCAAAATGCAAGCTTAATCATTAATAAAAAATAAAACATATTCAATATACAAAATCTCACAATATCATGAAAAACCATTGACATTATATAAAAATAATTGAGCAGTATCTAATATAAACAAAACACATTACTAAAGGGAACGGAAAAGGAAGAAGAAAAAGAAAAGGGATCAAGCAACGAAAGAAATATCAAAAGCGTTACCGCGGAGAACGGCCAGAAATATCCGCTTGTAGTGACCTACATTCTCATGGCTCTTGAATACATTCTCCATCAGTTCAGCCAATCGCTGAACATCAAGAGATGTTTACCTTCTGGTGACGAGATTCAAAGAGAGAGATTTTCGAAGCGAAGCGGGAAAGTTTTCCCTTTCGGCGGAAGTTGAAATACATTCTCCTACACTGATAGTGATTGGCTGAACTGAGCCAAACAACGTATGGAGAATGTATTCAAGAGCCATCAGAATGTAGGTCACTACACGCTGTAACAACCACCCCAGCTTACGAAACTCCCTCCTCAAGTCAGCCGCTGTCTTTCCGACTTTACGGATGAAATCAACAGTGCTAGAACTAAGAATGCCAAAGATTTAGACGGAGACCGGTGCAAAGAGAAAGCTGTCATTTCAGGCTCCGGTATTTGACTATCGTCATCTCCTCTGCATTGCAAGCAATGTAGCCTGGATTTGTGGCTGAAGCTACAAGCCTGGAGGTAGAGAACGAGGCGCTGCACGTCGTATCCCAAATCAGGGATTTACCACCCTCGAAAGGGAAGAAGGTTAATCCACCGGGGCGCATGCCATCGCCACGGTCGAGGCCAGCCGGCTCCAATTGTGACGGAAAACCGGCTGTGTCGAGGCTCCTTCTGGTGATGTCGTTCAGAGCGGCTTAACGGGGGAGCCGGCAAGCACCAAGGCGGCAAGATAAGTACATACCGAACTCGTCCACCACTGCTCAACAATAGCATCTGTTTGGCTCGCATATGCGGATGCCGAGGCGTTGTACTGTAGCAGTAATTTAAACTCTTGTTCTGATGTTAGCAAAGTGGGTCAATGTGACCTCATATGCTGACCTCTAGGCAACACGTTGCTCATTTTCTTTTGTTTCAAAATCTAGCGTCAACCAGTCTGGAGAGATGAGTCATTTGCAGTTTATCAGAGATTAATTAGCTTATATACACATTCTGCTTTTGTCTCTCAAGGGAGACATCACACGAAGTTGCTCTAGCAAGTAGAGAGCTGTAGCACTTAGCCAAACACTCGGGTCCTCTCGACAAGGGCCCGACAGCAATTCTTCCCTTGTCACTTCAACAGTCCTCAGTCCACTGCCTCTTAACCTGTACACCACAGCCTGCGTATATATACCGTTTTGCTATCAGCTAGCTACAACTTGTCACTTTTTTTTTAAGGGAACATCTCACGGTAAATAAAAGATTCGTGCACAACACTGAAGCTTCACTGAACACGGTGGATTGGCAGTATCGGTAGAGGGTCGGACGCCATGCTTTCCAGCATAGTTACGTCCCTTTACGATCTGAGTTCAAATCCCGCCGAGGTTGACTTTGCCTTTCATCCTTACGGGGTCGATAAAATAAAGTACCAGTAATGCACTGGGTAATTGCTGGCCTTGTGCCTAAAGTAGAAACAATTATATTTATGATTCGGCGGTGGATTGGCAGTATCGGTGGAGGGCCGGATGCCATGCTTTGCAGCATGGAGTTACGACCCTTTACGGTCAGAGTTCAAATCCCGCCGAGGTTAACTTTGCCTTTCTTCCTTATGGGGTCGATAAAATCAAGCTCCAGTAATGTACTGGGGGTAATTACTGGCCTTGTGCCAAAAGTAGACACAATTATATTTATGATTCGAAGTAATCATATTTTTTTCCTTTCTGCGGAAGTAAAGATATATATTCACCAGAATTGTTAGTATTTGTCGTGTTCAACATTTCTTCCACAACAAATAAAACTTCGCTTCAGTATTACTCCAATGCAGGTATATCTATAAACTGGGTTCTATTATCTTTCACACATTTACCCTTAATGTTTCGATGTTTTTTGTTGTTTTTGTTTTTGAAATTATGTATTTTCCTATATTTTTGTATATTTTATGAAGCCTCTGAAGATTGAGTGAGATTAAATGTTAAAGGCAAATTCCTTGTGTCAATGTTCAGAGTCAAATACATAGATACATCATCATCACCGCCGATTAGCGTCCATTTTCTACGCTTGAGTGTGTTAGACGGGTTGTCACGTTATGTGACAATACACCCGCCGAAGTTAGCTTTGCCTTTCATCCTTACGGAGTCGATAAAATAAATCACCAGCGGTGACAACCAACAACAGCAGCATGTACAGATCCACCATCAGCAAAGACTTGCTAATTGTTTCTGTTAATTTGTTTTTACTCGATGTTTATTGTAAATACCTACTGTCTCCGTCTATTGTATTGTCCCCTATATGTACGTCATGTGGCCAATAAATGGAACTATGCCTTTCATCCTTACGGGATCGATAAAATAAAATACTAGTAATGCACTGTGTAATTTCTGGCCTTGTGCCAAAAGTAGAAACAATCATTAACTAGCTGGTCCTGTGCCGTCAAAAACGACGGTTAATTGTAATATCTATACATAATATAAAAAAAGTGATGTTTGTTTGTTGGCCCCTTCGTGCTCACTCACACAAGTGATACAAACATACAAACACACAGCTGTGACGAATCTTAGAACGCAGGACTTCTGTAGTTTCTAACACACACACACACTCTCTCTTTCCTCAGTCGACGTAATCACCCCTTCCTTCCTCAGTCGACGTAATCACCCCTTCCTTCCTCAGTCGACGTAATCACCCCTTCCTTCCTCAGTCGACGTAATCACCCCTTCCTTCCTCAGTCATCTCTAGTGTGTTACGGACAAATACACAAGTGGATTGGCAGTATCGGTAGAGCGTGAGACACTATGCTTTGCAACATAGAGTTATGGGCCTTTACGGTCTGAGTTCAAATCCCGCCGAGGTTAACTTTGCCTTTCATCCTAACGGGGTCGATAAAATAAAGTACCATTGACGCACTGGGGTAATTGCTGGCCGTGTGTCAAAAGTAGAAACAATTATTAATAATTGTTTCTACTATTGGCTCAAGGCCAGCAATTAACCAGTACATTACTGGTACTTTATTTTAAACAATTATTAATAATGATTTCTAGTATAGGCACAAGACCTGTTATTTGTGGGGAGGGGAAAGTTGATTAAATCGACCTCAGTACGTTACTGGTACTTTATTTTATCGACCCCGTAAGGATGATAGGCAAAGTTAACCTCCGCGGTATCATAAAGGGCCGTAACTCTATGCTGCAAAGCATGGTGTCTGACTCTAATGGAGTTTGATCAACTTTTTCAGTTTCCTTTTATTTACCTCTTTCTTGTTGAAACATGTATGACAGAAAATGCCATAAATTTCTTCAACTTGA
>OZ024740.1:40954527-40994527 GCA_964016885.1 Eledone cirrhosa | reverse complement strand
GAATAGCGAATATTAAGAATACACACACACACTCAGGTTCGATCATACTGTTTACTTATGTGCTTTATCTATTCTTGCGCCTTCCTGTTGAATCACTTCTATTGTATCGTTGTATTGATACATGCATGCACGCTAGCTCGAAGTAGCTAGCCAGCAAATTAATGTAGTAATAAATTCTGTTACATATTGTTATTGTCAACATCATAATCATGGCATTATTCTTTTTATCAAACATCCATCAAAGAATAACATGTATCCACTACATATATGTGTGTATATACGAGGTATGTCAGAAACGTTCCAGGACTGATGTCACAAAAGATTGATTTCAAACCCAAACTTCACACTAAGAGTTTTCTCCTTCAAAGTAATCCCTCTGGAGTATATAACTGTAATCTTAGCTCTCTGCAGCGATCAAACTTTTTTCTTCATAATTTTATATACATGTCCTCTGTTTCAGGTCGTCAAGCAATGAGCACAGAGCAACGACCAAACTTGAAAACTCCGTCAGAAGCACTGGGATTGCTGCAGCAAGTGTATGGAGATGAGACGATGTCACGCTCACGTGTTTTTGAGTGGTGCAAGAGGTTTAAAGAAGGACACGAGGACGTGGAAGATGACCCCAGGAGCGGAAGGCCCTCAATAACCAGGACTGGGGTCAACGTTGAGCGCGTCAGGCAGATGGTGCGTAGCGATCGTCGGCTGACTGTTCGACTGATGGCAAATGAGCTGGGCACGAATCGGGACAGCGTCTGGAAGATTCTCACTGAAGATTTGGACATGCGGAAAGTCTGCACAAAGATGGTGCCAAAACTGCTGAACGATGACCAGAAGGGTCGACGCATGCAAGTGTGCCAGGACATCCTCGAGCGTCTTGAAACCGAACCAGACTTGCTAGGGACAGTCATCACCGGTGATGAGTCATGGATCTTCGAGTACGACCCGGAGGGGACCCGTTTTCAAGATGTGGACGACATCAAAAAGGCCGTGACGACGGAACTGCGGAGGATCCCGAAAGAATTCTTCCGGGAGTGCATGCAAGCGTGGCACAAAAGGGTGGAAAAGTGCATTAGACTCCAGGGGATTACTTTGAAGGAGAAAACTCTTAGTGTGAAGTTTGGGTTTGAAATAAATCTTTTGTGACATCAGTCCTGGAACTTTTCTGACCCACCTCGTATATATATATATATATATATATATATACGGGGTAACAAATAATAGTTATATGCAGTCCACTTAGGTGTAGTCCAGTTATGGTATTCCGGGTAGTGGATGATATCAACGCTTGGCTTGGTTTGCCTCAACAAGGCGTTTTCATAGTGATGTTGCGGGTATGCTGTAATTCCTATGTTGTAAACACTTGGAGTAATAATAAATCAGGAAAGAAGATTGACATGGTTTGCTATACAAAAAAGGTTTTTCATCTCATTGCTGACAATTGTTTCTCTGAACTGGTAGGTCTAGAGATCGCTATTCGCTTGTTTTCACGTTACTCGATCGCCAATACAAAATTATAACCAGTCAGTTCTTCGGAGCATGCGAGAATGAAGAGAATATATAGGCATGAAAGGAATATACAGGCTACTATATGAAGTAGTAATGGCATTCAGTTAGAACAATAACAACAATTACAACAATGCTATTTATTATTACTCCAAGTGTTTACAACATAGGAATTACAGCATACTCGCAACATCACTATGAAAACGCCTTGTTGAGTCAAACCAAGCCAAGCGTTGATATCATCCACTACCCGGAATACCATAACTGGACTACACCTAAGTGGACTGCATATAACTATTATTTGGCACCCCGTATATTTAGCTCCCACCTGGTCGAGCAACACCATTAACGCACGGCAACAACATGGAGAAGCACCGTATAGGTATGTCACCGAAAAACATATACCTACAAAAAAGGACTATACACTGGGCATGATACGACGGACTAATGATTTCATCTGCAGGGTCCGATGGAAAGCTTACCATTTCGATAAGGGACCGAATACCAACGCAAAGGAATTTTCTAAGGAGAATTACGGGTTTAAATCCTGCAAAAACCCGCCAAACAACCCCGCACTCGATGCCTTCGAGCTGGACCTTATGAACATGATAAGTGAAACTAAATTTTAAAAAGGAACAAATCACAACAAATTACAAAATGACTTAAATACACTACTAAAAAAACTAAAAGACACTAACGGTATCATAGTAAAAGCAGACAAAACATCAAACGTATACTCTATGGACATTAACACATACAATAGCTTTATCCAGCGTGAACTACATAAAAAATATAAAAAAACAAATGAATCTACACTCACCAGCATTAACGTGGAGGGCCTCAAGATAGTTAATAAACTCGGAATTCCCGATAGGACCGAACCGCTAACCCCGTGCAACCCAACATTTAACCTGAAGGATCACAAAAATAATTTTGAAACTAACCCCACCATTAAATTAATATGCCCATCCAAGTTAGACATAGGTAAAATTATCAAGAACATTCTAGATAGGGTAATCGTACAAATAAAGGCTAAACTAGAAATCAATTTATGGGGCAACACTAACGAGGCAATTAAATGGTTCAATAAAATACAAAATAGGGAGACGTGTAACTTCATACAATTTGATATAGACGACTACTATGCATCCATATCCCCAGCTACCCTAGATAAGGCGCTTATATTTGCCCAAAATAACTCTGATCTTACCCATGATGAAATTGAAATAATAATAGCGGCTAGAAGGACTATCATAAAATTTGAAAATAGCTACTGGGTAAGAAAAGATAGGATAAATAGCTTCGATATAACAATGGGATCAAATGACTCTGCGCAAATCACAGATATCGTGGGGCTATTCATAGCACACAACCTACATAAGGAATTCAGTAACCGCCAAGGAGGAATTTATAGGGACGACACGCTACTTATAGCTAGGAACCTAAACAACCAGAGCATGGAAAGACTAAGAAAAAATATTAGAATATTCTTCAAAAAACTAGGCCTAAGTATTACCTACGAACTGAACCATAAGAAGGTAAACTTTCTAGATGTGACTAAATCTAAATACGGGATTAATAGAACCTTTCCACAAAAATAATGAAAATCTTGCCTACATTAGTTACAACTCAAACCACCCCAAATCCATAATCAGATCCATAGCACGTAGTATATCCCTCCGAATATCCCGCTTATCCTCTAACCTAGAAATCTTTAACGAACATGCTGACTATTATAATGCAGCATTAAGTAGGGCCGGTCATAAAGATAAACTGCAGTATATAGTGAATAAAGACAACGTAAACAATCCTAGTAACTACTACACCAACTGCTCACACAATAATAGAAATAGCTGGACTAGACATAGGGTTAGACATGTAACACCCAGAGTAAACGGTCAAAACACTAATAACGTAAACTCAAGAAACAATAGAAGAAACAGACAAAGAAAATACCTATGGTTCAACCCAATCTTCAACTCCTCTATAAAAACTAGACTGCCCTCTACATTCTTTAAACTAATAGATAAACACTTCCCTATCTCACATAGATATCACAAAATACTCAATAGATTTACTATAAAACTCTCATACTCGACAGCAGCAAATATAGAAGCACACATACGCAGGATCAACCACAGAAATATCTCTAGTAAATCAACAGCACCTATGCATAACGTAGCACCAAATTATAAGCATAAACACATCACAACATCACAACCGCAAGCGCATACAAACGCGCAGCAGCAAAACCCCAATGGGCATATATCACAACCCACTTATAACAGAGTACTAAACAGGAGTGTAGAAGCTGCACAAAATAGCGCCTCAAACTGTAACTGTCACCTACCAGATAGGTGCCCATTGGCGAACAGATGTCTCGATTCGAGCCTAGTATACATGTGCACGGTCATCTCGGATAACTCCACCTGGAATTACATAGGATCCACCGCGGGTTCTTTTAAAAAAAGATGGTATGTACACAGACACTCAATGAAAAACCGTGCACTTATGGGTCCACAACCCTCGCCAAAAAAATATGGGAACTGAAGGACAGCAGCACTAACTACAGTATTAACTGGTCGAAGTTGTCGGCTGCTAAAACCTATAGTACAGGTATGTCCCACTGCGGGCTATGTGATCTAGAACTAATGTATATCCTCAAAAATGTAAAAAGGCTACTTAACAATAAGTTAGAAAGATCTATCTTCTGCAGACATAGAATTGCCACTAAATTCATAAAATTCAAACCTCCGTGAATCGAACCAACACAACATAGCTTTAAACTAGGATACCCACTACCCTGCATAAATCACCACAGAAATATACTCATTAAGTACACTCTAGCCTTCACAAGTCTATACCACACAAATGTCTGTAAGTACCTCATCAACCCACAAACTTATTCCTTCTCAGCTGCTGCTATCACTTGATCCTAAATCCAAGTATTTCTCAAATCACTACTACAATGTAACTTTACCTTCCTTTTGCCATAATTATAATCAGCACGCTTATCTCTTTGCATGTATGTATATTTTTGTACGAGTGTATATTGATGTGTATGTATGTGTCTATGTACACATGCGTGTGTATATATATATATATATATATGTGTGTATATGTGTATGTATATATGTGTATATATATATGTGTATATTACCTCCTTAACCTTTGTATTAACTCGCCCACTATTTAGCTTTGACAGTGTTGTCCCATTCATGTATGTTATTGAAGATGAAAAGAAAGACTGTAAACACCGGCTTATCTTTAAAATTTAAAATTGATACAATACACTCTACGATACTCCGTACATGCCAAACTTTTACTTCTGCTTCATGTCAGCTAGTTTTACACGCCGAAATCTTAGATACACTATACCCCCCACCTAATGTAATGTCAGGGTCTCCTCAAATAATTTATTAATAGCATTGTTGTAATTGTTGTTATTGTTCTAACTGAATGCCATTACTACTTCATATAGTAGCCTGTATATTCCTTTCATGCCTGTATATTCTCTTCATTCTCGCATGCTCCGAAGAACTGACTGGTTATAATTTTGTATTGGCGATCGAGTAACGTGAAAACAAGCGAATAGCGATCTCTAGACCTACCAGTTCAGAGAAACAATTGTCAGCAATGAGATGAAAAACCTTTTTTGTATAGCAAACCATGTCAATCTTCTTTCCTGATTTATTATATATATATATATATATATATATATATATATATATATATATATATAGTAATAATAATAAATTTGAAGACTAAAATCCAAAGAGGGCTCGATTAGGATAAATATATATCAAATATATAAGAACCGTAGAGCAAATATTTATTAAAATAACAGATTAAAGTTTAAGCAAAGAATCGCTGCTTTCACCCTTAACGGGATCTTCTGAAACTGACAAAGTCAATCTGTAAACGCAGAAGTGAATATTTCAAAAAACGTTGCAACCGGAGGAAGACAGGAAGACGATACTTTGATTCGTGGAAACGTTCCCTGGCAAAGAACGGGAAAAAACGAATATAATACGTCATTATTGGCAGCGGTGAAAAACAATTACACGCAAAGACAGAACCACGTTTATGGTATAAAAGAAGTCGTAGACTAATATTCACTTAGGTGGTTCATAGAGACATTCTCTGGCAATGAACGGAAAAAGCGAAGATAGTACGTCATATGTGGAGTGTGGAGAACAATTGCACGCAAAGACAAAACCACGTAAATGGTATAACTGAAGTCGTAGACTAAAATTCTAACTAGGAAACTGAATGATTCTCCGCTACAGAGTTAAGAATAAAGTAATTAAAATTAAATAAATACATACACGCATCCAAATACGTACATACACAAGCATACGCGGAAATACTCGCCATAGGTATACACATACACGCACATATAAATATGTGTGTGTGTGTGCGTATATACAAATAATTAAATAAACGTATATAAATAACTAAATACGCGCACACACATACCTACATGTAAATACACAAATGTTCGGATACCAACGTCAACCAAAACACGAAGTACACATATTCACACACCCTACACACGTACGAACCCGCATACTCGCACAGACGCAAAACTCACGTATACACATAACCAAAAGCATATGTACCAGAATATATAAAATATACGCCATAACATATACAATCAAATATACGTACAAGAAAGTATACGTACCTTCGCAAAACATACAGGTAATATATACTTACCTATGCAAATAAGTAATAGTATAAACATAACATATACTTAGCTACCACATCAAGACGTAAAATATCCGCGTATAGATCGTACTATCCGTTAGGGTATAATGTGGGGCTGTAATACAGGAAAATGTTGTGCAATGTATGCTTACAAGCCGAAATTGCCTCAGATTTTTTGTTTAAGATGTGGTCTGTGGCGTAGAGTATTTCCATGGAGGTCACATGGTCTTTTATTTCCGTTATACGATCTAGCCCTCGCTAGGATCTCCCAGTGTAACTTATATTGGGTGTGGTTGTCTGTTAGACTCCAGATATAAGCTGAAAGTGACGTCATATTCCTTCTTAGAGGGTAACGAAAAGAATGGGTATGCATGTAAAGACGCTGCTTGAATCTATTGGCGGTTAACCCTATGTAGGCCCTACGGGACGTGGGTGTTTCAACCTTACAGTTGTAGACAATTTTACTAGAGAGGCATTTCCCGGATAGGGGGCATAGAATTTTAGTCTACGACTTCAGTTATACCATTTACGTGGTTTTGTCTTTGCGTGCAATTGTTTTTCACCGCTCCAAATAATGACGTATTATATTCGTTTTTTCCCGTTCTTTGCCAGGGAAAGTTTCCACAAACCAAAGTATCGTCTTCCTGTCTTCCTCCGGTTCCAACGTTTTTTGAAATATTCACTTCTGCGTTTACAGATTGATTTTGTCAGTTTCAGAAGATCCCGTTAAGGGTGAAAGCAGCGATTCTTTGCTTAAACTTTAATCTGTTATTTTAATAAATATATATATATATATATATATATATATATATATATATATATATATATATATATATAGTGTGATGATATGATTTGTTTTATAGTATCACTTTCTTCTCTTTGATTTGATTCCTTTTTATTCTTATTCGTTGTATTCGTTCTGTTCTTGTTTGTTGTATTGTTGACTCATACTAATTTCTTCTCTTATTGACTCTTTCTATATTATTCTTAGATTGAATAAAAACCTTTGATTTGGTACAAAATAATTGTTTCTGCTTTAGGCACAAGGCCAGCAATTATCCAGTGCATTACTGGTACTTTATTTTATAGACCCCGTAAGGATGAAAAGCAAAGTCAACCTCGGCGGGATTTGAACTCAGATCGTAAAGGGACGTAACTATGCTGGAAAGCATGGCGTCCGACCCTCTACCGATACTGCCAATCTACCATTTGGTAAAAATAATACAACAATTTTATTCAATCATGGATCCGAAAATATTCAAGAAAATTCTTCCGGATGATCCTAGTGAATCCGATTATGTCTACTGGAAGAGAATGTTGGCGATCTATTTGGAAAACTTGTCTGTTCCTGACGAAAGTAAGCTGTCAGTCCTTCTGGTTCTTTGCGGAGCCAATGTTTATACTCTCATTGGAGAAGCAACATCATTCGATGAGGCGTTATCCATTCTTGATAATAAATTTCAAAAGAAAGGCTCTGCAATAATGACCCTGATATAAACTACGCAACCATCGTCAACAAGAAGGGCAATCATTGGAGGCCTACATGACTGAATTAAAAGCCCTCGCAAAGAAATTCCCCACTAAACCCCTAACAGGGGAACAACATAGACAATTGTTGATTTGTGATGCGTTCGTGTCGGGTGTTCAATCCGCCACCATAAAACAACAACTTCTGGAATCACCTGACGAAAATCTAGATAAAATATTCCAAACTGCTCTCACATTAGAACTGGCAATAGAAGACGTACAAAATCTGTCAACAACAACAATAAAACCGCCATCACAACCCGTATTCGCTGCTTCTTCATCAAAATGTTTCTGGTGTGGTGGTTCATATCACCAAAAATCAGACTGCCCTTCAAAAAATTCAACTTGCAATTTCTGCCACAAGAAAGGCCACTGCGCAACAGTATGTTTTATTAAAAATAAGAAGGTACTAAAGAAGATAAAACACGCAGCAGTCTTGAATAATAACGAGGGCCCAGATGAAGCCTATGATGGCAGTAATCTTGCTGCCTGCTATAAACTTGCTTCCGTGAATCATAATACAAACCTTTTAACAATTTATGTCAATTCACATAAAATCACAAAAACTCAAAGATTTCTTATGGAGTAATAACATTATAAAAAGCCACACCACGCCATATCGACTCCAAGCCAACGGTCAATGCGAAAGAGTTAACGGCACAATATGCAAAGCAATAAGTCTGGCATTGAAGATAATAAAAATGAATGGAGTAACATGATTCCAATCGCTCTGTCGTCTATCCGAGGATTGCTTTACACTGCTACAAACGCCACACCACATGAAAGAGTATTTTCATTCACCAGATCGACAAACAACGGCACAGAAATACCAGAGTTTCTAAATAAACCGGGCACAATCGTGCTACATCGACGTCACATAAGGAATAAAGGTGATGATCTCACGGAAAACATTCACCTCATCGAGACGATCTCACCCCACTTTGCCAAAGTACAATTTAATAGTGGAAGAATAGACACAGTCTCAACTACAAATCTCGCACCAGCAGCATCACCACAAAACAATGGAAATTCAACAACATCGGAGTCTCAGAATAATAACTCCACAAAAGGCGCCAATTTAACTCAACCAACAGCAATATCTACACCTGTGGCCGTTGGGAACGAAAGTATGACATCTACCGCCGATAACAATCCTACAGAGAGTGCTGAATTCGACGATGATGAATCTTCTGACACATTCTTAACCTCGAATAACACACCCCAACAACAAAGAACACGCCGAGGACGCTTAGTAGTGAGGCCAATGCGATACAACGATTAACGCTAGAGGGAAAGAATGTGATGATATGATTTGTTTTATAGCATCACTTTCTTCTCTTTGATTTGATTCCTTTTTATTATTATTCGTTGTATTCGTTCTGTTCCTGTTTGTTGTATTGTTGACCCATACTAATTTCTTCTCTTATTGACTCTTTCTATATTATTCTTAGATTGAATAAAAACCTTTGATTTGGTACAAAATAATACAACATATATATATATCTGGCAGGAAGGTATACGTTGCTGACGATAGCTAATAAGCTTGAAACTAGTACAGCGTTCCTTTGTCAGTGTTGAACAAATGAGCAACGATGGTTGCTAGACACTGTACGGCTTAATTCGGGATGTTTGTTTACAAACACACCGAGCATTATAATAAATGTTCGGTGAATCCATACGTACATATATATATATGTGTGCATGTATGTATATATATATACATACTACTGTACGTCTGTATACATATATGTACGTATACATACTTATATTTAAGTAACAGCCGTACTAAGAGTGAGAAATGAAATTTCGTTTCATTTTTCCGTTTATATATATATATATATATATATATATATATATATATATATATATATAACCCACACAACATATAACGATAATTTTCGTATTTGAATGGATATTGAACGGTTCCTACGCTGCACAAGATTCTAGGCGTATCTCCGTGGCACACACCGGCTCCGAATGATCTGAACTGCTTCTTGAGCCTGGACCTGGGCCATCTCATTGGACTCCACCCCCTGGACAATTCAGCACTTTGGACATATTCGTCGCCCCCTGCTATAGCGTCACGAACCGATTCAAATTTTATAAACGCTCCTAGTGGAGCAATATCTCCTGAACCGAACTCGCCGCCCTCTGGAGCCATGACGACTGCGTCATCAAAAAGGCAGACAAGAAGGATGCCGTGATTATGTGGCGCCACAGACCTCTAAAAGACACTATGACAGCTCCGCAACTCCTCTTCTACCGCCTCCTGCCCTCTGATTCCCTCGCTACCAGTAACAAATATCTTCCACCTTCCAGCAACTCGTTGCCTTCTTACTCCTATCACCCGCATTGCCACCAACCTCATCGTCTGCACATCCCGCACCTACACCATCTACTTCCTCCGCAAAACACACAGACCTGATACCCCAGGCTCCCCCATCGTTTCTGCCTGTAACTACCCCACTGAACTCCTCTCCGCATCCTTGCACCACTACTACCTGGCCTCCATCTTTGACACCAATAATGCTCTCCACCCCTTCGACTGCTTCGACTTTCCAGTTCAGTGGTGATTTTTACCAACAGGTAACAGAGGTGATCGTGAGCACAAGAATGGGTCCCAACTACGCTAACCTATTAGTAGGCTACGTTGAGGCCCAAATCTTTGCCCAATACACTAGCCCCATCCCGAGCTATATCTCGTTATCTCGACGACTGCATCGGCTCCATCTCACTCACCCGAGAGCAGCTCCACCCTTTTACCTCTTTCTTCTTCTCTTTCCTCTTCTCTTTCCACCCCACCGTTGTCTTAACCACCTCTATCTCCGCCGTTTCTATCCCCTTCCTGGACATTTCTATTTCCCATTGAACCCTCTTATCGTTCCCTTATCACCTCCACTTTCTTTAAACCCACTGACTCCTCCCTCACCTCGACTGCACCTCATTCCCTCACTCGATTCGGCCTGTGCAATCGAACCCATGATTTTGAAACGAGGATACCCGCCTACACTGGTCCAAGCCACCCTCACCCGTACCCGGAAAGTCGACCATACCACTGCCCTCACATCATACCAGCGCCCCCTCCTCCCAACCAATTACCATTCCCCCTTACCTACCACCCCTCTTCCTTGTCTCTCCAGAGGACGATCCTCCGTCACTTCCGCAGTATCCAATCATAAAAACAAAATTATTTATATATTTTGTCCTACAAAAATGTTTTCTGAAAAGAAATTATTTGTTTGTAACGGATTAGTTGTATTCTTTGTATGATAGTTTTGATGAAAAGAATAATGCCATGATTGAGTTGTTAACAATGTTTATTTTATAATAACAATATTCGATTTGAACACTGAGTAATAAAATTTATGACATGAAAATATCCGTACATTAAATTATTAGCTGCTACGAGCTAACGTGAATCCATGTATCAGGGAAGACGATATAGTATACTAGCAGTAAAGCCCGGCGTTGCTCGGGGTCGCTCAGTAGCTGTGTTAAAGTTACAATGTTAAGTTTCTTTTTTGGCTTAAAAACTGTAGTGTCTACTGTGCAGACTTGCATGTGGTGTTTTTGATTAATATTTCCTCAACCAACAATATGCCTTATGAAGTTAAGAAAACATAACGATAACCCGAATGTTATAACAAAAGAGGATGCTGGGGATAAAAACTGCACTGGTTATTTATTAACAAAGATCGAAAATGTAAACACTGCAACGCAGAGAAAAACATTAGCGTAACCAAATTATCAGTTATGTCTATCTGCACGCCTATATCACCTCTCTGCACGACTATCTGTCTGCACGCGTATATCACCTCTCTGCACGACTGTCTGTCTGCACGACTGTCTGTCTGCACGCCTAACGACGAAATATTTGCTTGTTTTACGTAGTCTTTAAATAGACTTGTTTTCAAGTAAAAATATTGTTTTAAAATGCTTTTAAATGGAAATGAAGCAAAACGGAAGTTTAGTGTTCGAACTGATGAATTTTGCAGGTATGCCTTATGAAGTTAAGAAAACATAACGATAACCCGAATGTTATAACAAAAGAGGATGCTGGGGATAGAAACTGCACTGGTTATTTATTAACAAAGATCGAAAATGTAAACACTGCAACGCAGAGAAAAACATTAGCGTAACCAAATTATCAGTTATGTCTGTCTGCACGCCTATATCACCTCTCTGCACGACTATCTGTCTGCACGCCTATATCACCTCTCTGCACGACTGTCTGTCTGCACGCCTATATCACCTCTCTGCACGACTGTCTGTCTGCACGCCTATATCACCTCTCTGCACGACTATCTGTCTGCACGCGTATATCACCTCTCTGCACGACTGTCTGTCTGCACGACTGTCTGTCTGCACGCCTAACGACGAAATATTTGCTTGTTTTACGTAGTCTTTAAATAGGCTTGTTTTCAAGTAAAAATATTGTTTTAAAATGCTTTTAAATGGAAATGAAGCAAAACGGAAGCTTAGTGTTCGAACTGATGAATTTTGCAGGTCAATATTTTGCTGGCTCGACAGCTGTTAAAGCCAGCGTAATTTTTTACGTAAGACGCTCAATGTAAACAGAACAAAGGGAAATAACTGATCACTTACGCTCAAAAATCGATACATTATATTCGATTTCGTCACATAGGGTGGGTCAATTTGAAATTTTTTTTTCCGATGTCTTCGCTAGGGCTCAATGTACAAGTATAGCAATTTCGGTGCAATTCCGTGAGAGATTCTAAGAGGAGATGTGTGCCAAAAATCGATAGACAGACAGACAACCACAGTTTTATATATAGAGATAAGATGTGTTGTGTCTTGCAGATACAATATGGCAGGAAGAATAGGATGAGAGTATAATGTAAACAATATGAACTTACTATGTGTGTGCCTATTCTTAGAATATCTTATTTTCATAGTAGTAGTGGTCAATCAGTCAGGCAGGCATGTCTGGCTGTCTGGCTGGCTGTTTCGATGGCCGAGGAGGTAAGCCAGTAAGGGCCAGGAGAAAGATAGAGTGAAAGGTCTACTGATGCTACATTGTTATCTTGTTGACTGCCGCTTCGAGTCTGACCTCTGGGTTCCTTAATTCCTTGTATATAATAAGTGCTAAAGTTAGAAGGATGGATATATGAGGTTGATTTATGATCAGCCCTGTAGTTATTGTCTCCCAAGAGGTTAGGATCACAGGTCAAAAGGAATGTACATTTATCATCGTTGTCTTGACAACACAATAGTGAGAACTTCCAACGATAGATTGTCCCAGAAGCGAGAAAGCTCAAATTCGGTTTCGAATCTTCGGCGGTAAAACATAGGTGAATTCCGTTATATGTTTAATTCTATTTATTTTTTCCTTTCTTTGTAAAAGTATTTGTCATAAAATTTCAGTTTACGTGGATGTCCTGTCTATATATTTTCTCCCACGCTTAGCCTTTTACTAGTAACCAATATTGTATAATCTATAAGACAACGCTGAAATTTAACGAAACATTCGTAAATGTTACAGTATTGTCTCTGCTTACAATGGTAAGTTGTTCTTAATCTGCACTACAACACACAGCAATGCTTTCGCCATTTTGTCTGCAGGGCGCAACTGAGATATACCATCCAGACAAGAATGTAGAGTCTGTCGCCCCCTCCCACAGCTGAGATATACTTGTAGCGAAATCTCTTCGCACACATACTGATCCCCGAATGACATCTGGCTGCTAGTTCTCTTTATCTCAATTGGCGTCGTTTTGTCAGGACTGGCGGGTCAACTGGAGATGAAAGAGAGATAACTTCTTTCTCTCGGTCGACTCTGGTAACTCGGAAGAGAAACATCACTAGCGAGATGTAGCACTTAGCAAAACAGAAATAGCTGCCAATGACTTCCTCCGTGCTTCTGCTGGGACTCGGTAGATAGCACAAGCCACCACCTTTAAAATTCATAGTTAAAGGCTTTCAAATGTTTATTCGTAAACATATATTTTATTCGATATACAAACTTTACATACATTATATAATTTAATTGAAACTTATTGAATAAAGTTTGTGTGTATAAACTGCCAATTTTTTCAACTAATTACCCGGTACCTTATCTATTCGGCAATCTACGTCCGTCTATCAGTAAAATATGTACCGGTAGTATACTGTTATCAAGTTACCCACTATATTCTCTGATCCTAACAAAACAAATATGATTTTGTACTAAAGACAGTAGTCATTATCAAAATTTGGTTCATGTAGTATTTATTCTATTGAATGTCTTCCAGATATTAATTGCTATATAGACTGTTGGTGCAAATTATTGATTTTTAATTTAGGCACAAGAGAGGGAAAGAAAGGGAAAAGTCGATTGAATCAACCCCAGTGCATTACTGGTACTTTATTTTATCGACCCCCGTAAGGATGACAGGCAGAGCTAACCTTAGCGGGGTTTGAACTCAGAACGTAAAGGGCCGTAACTATATGCCGCAAAGCATGTTATCCGACGCTCTACTGATACTGCTAATCCACCGCTCTTTGCAATTTATATTGATAGTTATATATATTTCTACGGACTGATACACTGTGTTTGTTTGTTTTTCTTCGAGCATCTGGAAGCTTTCTCATATTGTCAGAGATATTAGTCGTTATTTGATAAAATAATCTCGAATGTCATCAGACGGAAGGATTGTCTTTTAAATATTACAAACATAGTTCTAGAAAAGTTGTGATTGGTGAATGTAGTTAGAATAGCAAGGAATTTTGTTCTAAGAAGTTCGTTAAATGAAAACATTAATGTTCATTTAGAGACACTGAAATGGAGAACGAAGACGGTAGTATATGGATGTCGAGAGGAAAAAGGGGACTAAATTTTCAGCCATGCATAGTTGATGAGACTTCCATCCCTGTATAGCTTATCGTGATCTGACAGTATGACATGGTAGTGACATCATACCCAAAATATTTAGAAATTGTGCTTAAGGGTTCGACCCAAAGTTTTCATCAAAAGACTGTGCGACATATTCTTAGAGACACCTACAACATACTTCGTGTCATCATCGCTCATGATATACATTAAAGTTTTAGAGAGTGCAAGGGTAACAGCTACAACGAGTGCGTTATATTGTGTACAGCTGATATGATAGGTTTCCGTCAATTTCGACGATGAATGATCCAGTTATGTAATCAACGAAAGAGCCTGCTCATGAAATGAACATGCAAGTGGCTAAACATTCTACCTTAGTTTAACCCTCAGGGAGATTCAATATGACTGGGTATGACAAGGTTGCACTTTTAGATTACCGATACAGTCCATCTGACGGGCTTCTATACAACTTCCATCTACCTAATTTCATTTATAAGGCTGAGTCGATTCGAGCCTATGAGAAATGATATTTGGCCAAGATGTCATGCAGTGAGAACGAACTTGGGACTTAATGAGAGTGAAGGAAGCTTCTCGACCATTCGGCCATACTTGATCAACTATGTATATTTAACAGCATTCTGAATGCTTGTCTACATTCTCCGTTTGCAACTCTGCATGGTTGCCAGATAGTTGGAGATGTTTCTAGACAAAAATGGCCAAATGCTGAAATTAGTTAATTTTTACTTGAGCTTGTGTTGGTGTTCACTCGAGATGGACTGAGCCAGCTCAAACCAGAATAAGTTCAGTCAGCTCCAGCAAGTGAATCTATAGTATCACAAACAGAAACCGTCCATATACAGTGATTACAGATGTCCAGTGTCAACACTGTCAGTCAATCACAATTCCAAAACAGTGAACACCGTATATGTAACAACCAGATACTAACTCAAGATTTGATGTGATGATACCAATCCATGTTTTTAACTGTCCATCTCACCATTTATACCATCCCGAGAGGGGCTGGGGTGCGACTGCATTGTGGCTGAGTTCACCTGGTAGGTGGTAGAGAGTGTGGTCAAACCAATAGAAGCACCTTTTGAGTTGTTGGATGGATTCAATCAGAAGCAACAACAGATTTCGTACTTTAGCAGAAAAAAATCTAATGGTTGATCATAGAAGTTTCAGTGAAAGCAATAATGGTGAAAAACTTCCACCTGGAATAAATCCAACCACTCTCAAAGACCATGTCATTCAGCTATTAAGGTGGGTGGGGGAATAGCAATCCACTGTTCTCAATGACTTCAGCTGTAGAAGGGGTAGGGTGTGAATTAGCAACCCACAGCTCTCGATGACCACATCCATTAGCTACAGAGGGGTAGTGTGTGAATTAGCAATCCACAGCTGCCAATGACCACATCCATTAGCTACAGAGGGGTAGGGTGTGAATTAGCAATCCACAGCTCTCGATGACCAGATCCATTAGCTACAGAGGGGTAGGGTGTGAATTAGCAATCCACAGCTCTCGATGACCAGATCCATTAGCTACAGAGGGGTAGGGTGTGAATTAGCAATCCACAGCTCTCGATGACCAGATCCATTAGCTACAGAGGGGTAGGGTGTGAATTAGCAATCCACATCTCTCAAGAACCACATCCATTAGCTACAGAGGGGTAGAGTGTGAATTAGCAATCCACAGTTCTCGATGACCACATCCATTAGCTACAGAGGGGTAGAGTGTGAATTAGCAATCCACAGTTCTCGATGACCACATCCATTAGCTACAGAGGGGTAGAGTGTGAATTAGCAATCCACATCTCTCAAGAACCACATCCATCAGCTTTTGAAGGGAAGGATGTGAATGAGCGCTCAATAGATGCAGATTTTTGTGACCAGACGTAACTCTGACCTAGACCAGAGCTGGCTCGGATAACAGCAGAATGCAGCATAAGGACAATGAGTGTGAACATCTAACTGGCCTTTACCTTGGGCTGTGGTCGTCTAACAGATAATATTTGTCTCGACTACATCGATCTCCATATCACCATGTGAAAGCTGATAATATATTTGTCCTGACTACATCGTTCTCCGTGTCACCAAATGGCAGCAGATAGTATTTTTGCCTTGGCTATTTTGATCTGTGATACATATTGATGTGTTAAACAGCTGACTGAACATCGATATAATAATTGTCAATTATCGCCAGCTCATTGAAATAATCAAGGTATTTGGCTTAGTCAAGGTAATTGATATTAAAGTTTCAGCCCACCGCTACACCTGTGAAATCCTCTAAGGCACGTTCTGCAATCCAATTGATTTTCTTTTTAATGAATTCGAATTTTTATGTATACTGCAAAATTGGAATCTCTCTCTATACGACTACAACATTCTTTGTCCTTCTGTCTGTCTATCTTTTCCTTATGCATTCCCAAACGGCTTAACTAATTCAAAACAAATGTTACCAGGTAATAGTATTAAACCCCGAGAGTGTCAACATATATTTTTTTATTTTATAACACCAAAGAAAAAAAACATCCCGGGTATGCTGACCAAGCTGACTCCTATTTCTAGCAGGCTGGGAATCAACCATAAGGGATTCTCTCTGCACGTTAGTTGTCAATGGCCGTGTTTCGCAGTCAGCGTCTCTGATTCGAATGCTGGGTTTACACACACACGCGCGCGCGCGCACGTACGCATGCACGCATACACACGCACACACGCATACACACACACACATACACACACACACATACACACACGCACATACACAGGCTTGCTTGCATACACACACACACATTTATATACAATTATCTATAGCTATATCTATATATAATTATCTATGCAATTGCACACACTTTACAGCTAAGAAAATGATGAACCATCTAGAGGTCACTATTCTTGGAAGCAATCAAGGAGAAAATGCATTTATTCTCAAAATTCCTCTTATCCCTTCCTCGCCTGTCAGGCAGAAGATGAACCATCTCTTAGAGCAGGGGTCGGCAACCTCCGGCTCGCGAAGGAATTTTTTTCCGGCTCGCCAACAGATTCCAATCTTAGACTTAGCGATCCCTGAAAAAGTGCACTGAATTATTTTAGATTAGAATACAGACTAGAGAACACGTCTAGCCACAAGACTCACTTAACTGAACGTAATGTTGTTGTATAACAGTAACAAACACTCAAACTCAGACAGAATAGTCAGACATCGAGGTCAAGGGAACTGTGTGTGTGTGTGTGTGTGTGTGTGTGTGTGTGTGTGTGTGTGTGTGTGTGTGTGTGTGTGTGTGTGTGTGTGTGTGTGTGTGTGTGTGTGTGTGTGTGCGTGCGTGTGTGTGTGTGTGTGTGTGCGTGCGTGTGTGTGTGTGTGTGTGTGCGCGCGCGTGTATTCATGTATATACGTGCATACATAGTATGTGTATGACAGGGATGCGGAATAACCCAGACTTACCTAAAACAAGTCAGCGTGTCTGACATACAGTTATTTCATTTCATACTCAACATTTTTCATTTGAGTTTGCTGTCTGGAAGTGAAACACCTGTAAGTGACTGTATTTGATAATAATCAATGTTTATTTATTTTTCTATGTTAAAAGTGTTCAGTATTATTAGAAGTAAATTTTCCATTGAACAAATGGCAACCCTGATCTAAATACACTGCCATGTATCGTGGTTTTGTCACAGTTTATTAAAAATGTCATAGTATTTTATTATATTACTGTATTTGTTTTTACATATGTTTTCATTACGTATTTAATATCATGACTTGCCGACGAGACACTGCATAGCAATGTGGCCCCCCACCCACCTCCAAAGGTTGCCGATCCCTGTCCTGGAGGTCACTGTTATTGGGGGTTATATAAGACAGTTATATGTAGGTTGTTCACGAGTGGGAGCACCAAGAAATCTTTATATACTATGCATGAACGGTAAAACGAAGAATCTGGTGTGTCTGGAAGATGTTTTACTGTTTTTTTTTTTGTTTTTTGTTTTTTTTTGGGGGGGGGGGGTTTCACGCGCGCGCACACACACACACACACACACTGTAAACCAGACATTGCATCCAATACAGTTGTTTTCTCTTCTACCTATCTTCTCTTATCTGTTTACGCTGGCGAAGCTGCGTACGGCAGCTAGCATTTCACAAACAATGTTGTGTTATGTATCCATAAATGCCAAAGTTGTTTATAAAACATTTCAAAACTGTAATACACATCCAATATAAAAATGTATTTGAAAACATTTTTACACCTTAGTAAGATAACATAATCTGGAATCCAGTTAGTATGTAGCTTCAATAACTAATTTAGTTAACTTCAACGATCATTTTATCTTCTTTTTCTCTGAAGTGACCATTTTCCTTGTAATGAGTGTCAAATTTTTGTTTAGATTTCACTCCAAAATCAATCTTTCACTAGTTTTTCAGTACCGTCAATATTATAAACTTTATTATATAATTTTTCTGTCTTTAAATCTTTACACAATCCGTAAGAATCATTAGAAGGCGTCTTGAGACGCATGAAGCAGCCAAAGTGTTCCAAAGACCACGGTCGGTTTCATCTATCAATACATCGTTCCAACTTTTTGTTGACAGATTTCAGGTCTCTGTCGATTATCTGCTGCCAGTTTATCTTCGTCTCTTTCCATACAAGACCTTGTAACGGAATTCTCCTATAAATTTACCGACGAAGATTCGAAACCGAATCTAAGACTTCTCGCATCTGGGACCACCTATTATTGGAAGTTCCCACGATTGTCCTGTCAAGAAACAAGTATGATAAACGTACATACCACTTGACCTGTGACCCCAGCTTGTAGACAGAGGAAACACAGATGGTTACCCATAAATCAACCCATATACACATCCTTCTAGCTATAGGGTTATTATAAGTACAAGGACTTGGGAAATCCAAGAGCCAGACTACGAAGCGGTAGTCCGTGTTAAGGTTAACGATGTAGCAGACCTTTTACTCTTTCTCTCTCTCCTGGCCTTACTGGCTCTCACCTTCTCGGCCACAGACTACAAGCAGTCCTTGAGGGGAATAGCGAATACTAAGAATACACACATACACACACACTCAGGTTCGATCATACTGTTTACTTATGTGTTTTATCTATTCTTGCGCCTTCCTGTTGAATCACTTCTATTGTATCGTTGTATTGATACATACATGCACGCTAGCTCGAAGTAGCTAGCCAGCAAATTAATGTAGTAATAAATTCTGTCACATATTGTTATTGTAAAATAAACATTGTCAACATCACAATCATGGCATTATTCTTTTTATCAAACATCCATCAAAGAATAACATTTATCCCACTACAAGCTGACTAACATATCTCTCAATCGGAGTCGTGTGACACATCCCAATCAGCCAAGTCGACGCTTGTCGCTAGGTTCGCTGAAGGACTTCTTTGTTGGTGATGAAATAATCCCACCTGATGCCAAGGATTTTCCGTAGGCCTTTGGTGTCAAAAGCATCTTATTGGTTAATCATCATATTTCGCACCATATTTCGATATCTGATACTATATATCGGTGGCAATTCATGGCAGAAGGAAAGGAGCTAAATTTCAGGTGACAGGAGGCAGGATTTGAACTCAGAATGCGCAGAGCCGGAACAGATAACGCAAAGTCTCCCGTCCGATTCTTTAACAATTTTTTATCAACTTCGAAAGGATTAGAGGTAAAGTTGACCTGGCCGAAATTTGAACTAAGAGAGCAGCGGTCTGAAACAAATGCGGAGGTAGAGCTTTAGTTAAGCTATATAAATAGTCGATAACACACCGCGATTCGTTAGATTACTATTTATTGAAGAATAAACATTGAAAGACGTAAGGGAAAATCTATCTCCCAAGTCCGGATCATATTACAAGGCCTTCTTGGTAAACGTCTTCTGTTGCACAGTTAAATATTAAGTCCGCGGTGAATCGACGCTGTTAACAGAATATCTAATCACAGTACGTCCTTTATAAGTTCGCAGGAAATGCTCTCCGGGAGTATATTTTACCCGACGTTCAATCAATTCTGCCAATTCACCATAGAAAATTAAATCTATCTCCCGTGAAGTGAAGGCTTCCAAAAACCTAGTGAAAGACACACGAGATAAATAATTAAAGCAAAAAGATGTTGGCAGAGTTCAAGGCGCTTGATATCGTAATTCACGAAGTTCCAAAGAATAAGAACAAAAAAGAAAAAAGTTTTATGTCTTTTTCGTTTAAATACACTTGAACCTTTGATTGCATTGATCAAAGCAAAGTCTAAACTGATAAAAGCTCTACCAACAACTACACCATAGAAAAGAGATAAAACTGTCAGTAAACTATATTAAAAAGCAATGAAATAACCATGGAGAGTTAGAGGAACATTAAAATACAGATTTACATTTCTTGGATATAAACTAGCCACCGACAATAATTCACGAAAATCTTTCCAAGATAACATCAACTATTATCAATTTAGTAATCAACTTAATATCGAAGAAGTATATAAGTTATCAATTTAATATTGAGGTAGTAGTATGCTATCAACTTAATATTGAAGTAGTAATATAAGTTATCAATAAGTTATTTATGAAATAGTTGATTAAAGGGAAGGAGGGTGCGTTCTCAGCATTTTTAAATTTTACCAGGCTTTATTTTACGAGATCAATTTCATTCTGACACAGTTGCAAACAAGGGATTTCGGGATTTTTTTTACTGATCTTTTACCTTGGTATTGATAAAAAAAAAAAAAAGATTAAAAAGATCTGTCTTTTAAACATTCATCTAATTTTTTAAATATCTTTATTTATTTATAAATGTTTAAATATGACTTCTTTTCAGTTTGGAGTTGCATCAGTACTGGATTTACCTATAAGATAAAATAAGTTATAGCTTATGGCCACACATCAATTTTAAAAATATATTTTTATTCGATCATTAGTTTATATTCTTTAACACTAAATCATCAATAATTATAAATATATATAAATAGGGAGTCACAAAGCAGGCTTTGTTTTAAAATCCCAACTATATATATATATATATATATATATATATATATATATATATATATATATATATATATATATATCAATATATATATATATATATATATATATATATATCAATATATATATATATATATATATATATATATATATATATATATATATAAAGAAAAAGAGATGAAATCGAAAATGCAACTGGAGTCTTATTTTTTTTTTAAATATATATATTTATTTGGTTCCTTTACCGGTTTCGCAGTTCTTCTGCTTTTCAAAAGGTGAGTTGAGATGGAGGGTCTGTGGTTTTTCTCACATCTGGTTGGTCTCTGAATGTTACTTGTTTTATATGGAAAAAGTGGCTCGAAATGCCAGGTTTTTCGAGAAGTAATTTGATTGGTTTGTCAATAATTATAATAAATTTCGCGCCAGTTCGCGTTACAATAGTTCTTCAAATAAGAGAGAGAGAGGGGGGGGTTGTCACAGGTTGTTTTTTCATATTTGAATTTCTTTTTACTTGAAAAAAGGAGGCTCACGAAGGCTTTTTTTTGGTTGGTTATAAATGAAATTTGGCTGTCACATGAACAAGTTTTTATTACATTTTTGCGCCCTTATTTGGAAAACTATCCTGTAGTCTTTATAGTGAATGTTATGACAATGGAAAGATAGTGGTCAAGAGAAAAGGGATTGGGAGAATTGTTCTGGTTCAGTGAATATGGCCAGCTCGCCGGGGTGTCAGAGTTCAGATTTTCTATTGAAGTGAAGATATGTATGTTTATTTGTGTGCTTGTGTGTGTGTATGTGTGTGTGTGTGTGTGTGTATGTGTGTATTGGAAGATGATTCTATTAGTAGAGATGGGGGAGGGAGTTGTGTGTGTGTGTATATGGGTGTTATGTGTGTGTGTGCGAGTATGTTAAGATGGAGAGAATATATATTTTGTGTGTGTGTATATATATATGTGTGTAGGAAAGTGGTTCTATTAGTAGAAATGGGGAGGGAGTTGTAGGTGTGGGGGTTGTTATGTGTGTGTATGGGTGTTATGTGTGTGGGAGTATGGTTAGCATGTTAAGATGAAGAGAATATATATATATATTGTGTGTGTATGTGTGTGTGTAGGAAAGTGATTCCTTTAGTAGGAATATTTTTGAATGAACATATTTTCCTTACTTTTTCGTGTTTGCTGTTGTATTGCCAGTGCAAACGTATGTTAAGGTTTATTTAGTTCGGGTTTTTATTTTCTAAAGTAGAAGGTGTTATGTGTGTGTGTGTATGTCATATTATGGTGTTGACATAATGTATATTAAACCTTATTTAATGTTGGTCTATATTTTTGAATAAAGATATTTTCCTTATTTATTCGCATTTGTTCTGTTGTATTGTTAGCGCAAAGGTAAAATGGGAAGACTTGGAATTTGGGTGTCTTATTACTTGCGCAAATGTCTAGATATGCACTTAGTGGTATCTGTCTCGTGGTTGGATCTCGTAATTGTTGGCGATGAACTGTCATTCTGTTTCTGAGTGTGAGTTTAGTTTGTCCTATATAATCTTCATTGCATCCTTTACATTTAATGGCATAAATTAGATTTTTTGATGAGCAAGTGAAGTGATTTTTTACAGTAAAATTTTGTCCTGATTTAAATGTATACGTGTTGCCTTCAATGAGGTGAGTGCAGGTTCCACAATTAGAGCGACCACAACAACCAAGTATCAAAAAATGTGGTCGCTCTAATTGTGGAACCCAAACCCACAACCAAGTATCAAAAAATGTGGTCGCTCTAATTGTGGAACCTGCACTCACCTCATTGAAGGCAACACGATTACCTCGACGTTACCCTCAATTTGTCGAATGGCTTGCACTACCCGTATAGAAAGACGAATGATACGCTTAATTACATAAGTAAGCATTCTAACCATCCTGCCAGCATAACCAAGAACCTGGTAAGAAACGTTTCTTTGAGGCTTTCCCGTCTATCTACAAACGAGCATATTTTCACCGACCATTCCACATATTACAATGAAGCTCTAGCTCGTAGTGGATTTGTCGATAAGGTAGCATATACTAAGTATGAGCATAAACCAAGAAAAAATAGATCCAGACGCATTATATGGTATAACCCACCATATAATATGGAGGTGGCCACACCATTAGCTAAGATCTTTCTCTCCCTTATTAAGAAGCATTTCCCCTCAGCACATAAATATAATAAAATTTTTAATAGAAATACCATTAAAATATTTTACTCTACGACTAACAACTTACTCTTGCACATCACTGCTTCAAAATTAGCTAAATTACCTAGCCGTAGGAACACGTGCAACCCTGTAGCTAGTACTAACTGTAATTGTAGGAATCGGGTTGACTGCCCTATATCCGGAAAATGCTTCTCCGGTAACATTGTCTACAAATGTAAGGTCGAAACACCCACGTCTAGTAGGGCCTACATAGAGTTAACCGCCAATAGATTCAAGCAGCGTCTTTACATGCACACCCATTCTTTTCTTAACCCTTTAAGAAGGAATATGGAGTCACTTTCAGCTTATATCTGGAGTCTAAAAGATAACCACGCCCAATATAGGTTACACCGGGAGATCCTAGCTAAAGCTAGATCATATAACGGAAATAAAAGACCATGCGATATTTGTGCCGCTGAAACCCTGGAAATACTCTAAGCCAATGATCACACCTTAAACAAAAAATCTGAGGCAATTTCGGCTTGTAAACACAAATTGCATAAAACTTTCCTGTATTACAGCCCCACATTATACCCTAACGGATAGTACGAACTATACGCGGATATTCTACGTCTTGATGTGGTAGCTAAGTATATTTTATGTTTATACCATTACTTATTTGTATAGGTAAGTAAACCTTACCCGTATGTTTTGTGAAAGTACGTATACTTTCTCGTACGTATATATGCTTGTATTTGTTATAGGTGTATATATTATATTATATATACTGGTATATGTGTATATGGTTATGTGTATATGTGTATTTTGTGTTTGTGTGTGTATGCGTGTATGCGTGTTTGCACGTATGTAAGGTGTGTATATGTGTACTTTGTGTTTTGTTTGACGTACGTTTGGTGAACATATGTGTATTTACCTGTAGGTATGTGTGTGCGTGCGTTATATACGTATTTATGTGTGTATATTTATATACGTTTATATAATTATATGTATACACACACACATATTTGTATGTGTATTTGGTGTATACGTTCGTATGTGTGCGAGTACATGTGTCGCGCGGGTTTATGAATGTGTGCGCGTGTTTGTGTGTACGTGCATGTATATGCATGCATGGCGGGTGTTTTCGCATATGCACGTGTATGTACGTATATGGATGCGTGTATGTATATATTTAATTATTATTACTTTTATGATTTTAATAACCTCTGTCATTTTCGTTCTACTAATTTATTTACATTATTCTTAACTCCGAATTCAAATCCCGCCGAGGTTAACTTTGCCTTTCATCCTTACGAGGTCGATGAAATAAAGTACCAGTAATGCACTGGGATAATTGCTGGCCTTGTGCCAAAAAGTAGAAATAATTATTCTTAACTCCGAAGCCGAGAATCATTCGGTTTCCTAAATAGAATATTAGTCTAATGACTCCATTTATACCATAAACGTGGTTTTGTCTTTGCGTGTAATTGTTCTCCACGATCCACATAGCAACGTATTATCTTCGCTTTTTTTCGTTCATTGCCAGGGAACGTCTTCACGAACCAAAGTATCGTCTTCTTGTTTTCCTTCGGTTGCAACGTTTTTCGAAATATTTACTTCTGCGTTCACAGATTGATTTTTTTTAGTTTCAGAAGATCCCGTTAAGGGTGAAAGCAACGATTCTTTGCTTAAACTTTAATCTGTTATTTTAATAAATATTTGCTCTAGGGTTCTTATATATTGATATATATTTATCCTTATCGAGCCCTCTTTGGATTTTAGTCTTCACATTTATTATTACTACTATTTGGCTCCCTCGGTTGAGCACTCTATTGACTTATATTCATCATGCAGAAAGAACACCTGAATAATTCTACAAAGAACATACCCGTACCTAGCAGGAAGACATATCTAAAACTTCTGATACAAAAAAGGGATTCGTTCCTTAATAATAACCATGTATTTTTTTTTTTTTTACACCAATTGTTTTAGAGACTGGTCTCAAATTTTAAAAGTCTGGCCCTGGGTAGCGTTGAGAAAGAGTTTCAAAAAATGAAGCAGCTTCCATTACACCCCCACTATTTTCGAAGAAAAATTTGTCCAAAATTCTGAAAATTGTGAACTGTAAAAAAGGACAAAGAAAAAAACGATTATATTTAAGTAACACAATTGCAGTGATTGACTTTAGGAAAATATTCAGAAAAACACAAATGTGTAAGGTGAAACACAGACAGTGGCCATAACCAACAAAAATCTTCACTGTGCAGACAACAGCTTGGCCAATGTTCTGAGTCTCTAAAGATCTTTAAACATGAGAAACAAAATGGAAATCAAAAATAGTTGGAGAGCTGTGTCACCGAAAAACATGGTGGAAGACCTGTATCACGGAAAATTCTGCTCCCTTGCCTACTTATTTTATTGAAGAATGAAAGAAAAAGTTATATACTTCAGCCTCTCGAAAAGCGAAGAGGCTTTCGATGTACCCTCAAAAGAGCAAGTAGAGGTAGCTCTAGTCTATGTGTGGAGTGATGTGGTTTTTATCGACAACACAATGAATGAACAGATAGGAAAATGATGGAAGATATGATTGGCTGATGAGCAGGAAAGAGGCAGGAAAGAGAGGGTCGCATCTTTTGTTGTGCTCATACGAACCCCCTGAGGCGGCGAATTGGCAGATTCAATTAAATGTTGGATAGAATGCTTTGCGGTATTCGTCCCGATTCTCAGTGCTCTGAGTTCAAATCCCGCCGGGATCAACTTTGTCTTTCATCCTTGTGAGGTCGATAAATAAAGTTTCATTTCAGTATTGGGATCGATTTCTCTCTCTCTCTCTCTCTCTCTCTCTTGTAATAATAGATTTGTGGTCGAACCTATGGCAGTGGAGACTTCGGCGTTTTTGGTCACAAGCAGAAGTGAGCCCCACACTATTCCAAAGCGTCTCCTTCGCCATCCTTTTAGGACAATGTTTTCTCCATTCTGCCTGCTGAGACCTCGAAGCGACATACACATGGGTTCCCAAAATCCGTACATTAAGGTATCGTTACATTTTCACAAACCATAATAGGACTTTCTTTGGGTAAAACAAATTTTCTCAATTCTAATTGAAAATTTTACAAACATTTTCCTTCACTTAATCTCATAAAGTTCACTAAAATTTATTTAAAGTAATCCTTAATTTTAGCTAACACGCGTTCGTATTTATCAACTTATAAATTTATGTGGCATTTAATGAAATGATTGTGTAATTATAACATCCAGATTGACTTTCACATGATATATGCTAAAATTACCGTAGATAGAGATTGCAGCGTAATACACTATTCGGAAATAGAAACTTAAGAAATTCTATCCGACAGTTTATACCCAGTGATTAGAACGTAAGTTACTCATCGTTCTATTCACGTCAGAGTTTTTAGAATTACAGAAAGGCATGTATAATGTTTGCGGCTCTATTTCAGGCGAAACTACAGGTTGTAAAAGTATAGTAATAATATGAATGACTTTATTGGAATATTGCATCGAAATAAACGATGTACATGAAATTACATAATGACAAAATTCACATATTTTCTCAATCAAATATGCTGACTATAGATAACTTGAAATTACAAACATAAATGCCATAGCCGTCAAAATTAACACATACGTATACACTTATATCTCTATTACTTGATTACACAAATATTTCACATGAATCAATAATCAAAACAAAAGAAAATATTAAGTCAACACAAAGCGTTTAAAAGAATTCAAAACGGGAAATGTTATTGTTTTCATAAGAGGAAAGACAGCAGCCCACTTTTTTTTATTAATAGTAACTATAATTGTTTCTACTTTTGGCACAAAGCCAGCAATTATTCCAGTACATTTCTGGTAGTTTATTTTAAGGACCCCATAAAGATGAAAGGCAAAGTTAACCTCGGCGGGATTTGAACTCAGACCATAAAGGGCCGTAACTCTTTGCTGCAAAGCATGGCGTCCGATCCTCTACCGATACTGCCAATCCACCGCCCTTACTGCCAACCTGCCGAGGTTAACTTTGCCTTTCATCCTTACGGGGTCGATAAAATAAAGTACCAGTAATGCACTGGATAATTGCTGACCTTGTACAAAACGTAGAAACAATTATTATATTATAGTTACTATTAATTTTAAAATAAAAAAAGAAGAGAGAAACGATATAAAATTATCTAAACTAAAACAGTATAAATATCAGTGCATACTTCTGGTGGAGTCGTTGGGGCGCCGTATTGACATACAGCGTTTCTTGGGCATTTAAGACCTGACGGAGCCCATCTCCCCATGCCTAAGTACAGCATATTTCTTCCAGAGAAGGATGGAGAGATTGAGAGAGAAGTGAGAAAGAAATATAGAGGAAAAATCGACCCCAGTACTAGACTGGTACTTATTTATCGATCTCGAAAAGATGAAAGGCAAAGTTGACCTCGGCGGTATTTGAATTGAGGGAGCAGAGAACCGGAACAAACACTATAAAGCATTCTATCCGACGTTCTAACGACTCTGCCAACTCACTGCCTGCAGTATATATATACAAAGTAGCAAAACCGATATATGATACTAGAAAAATATGAAAAGCACGGAAGTGACTATAAATAAAATATGAAATAATATCACTATGTAATATCAACTAAAATGGTTTCTACTGTAACTACGACCCCACCCCCACCCCCACCCTCAACTCTCGGGTTTTAATCGGTAAACAGATTTTCTGGTGTGTAATTTTAAAATTATATCTTTGTCATTTATATTATAATGTCTGTAAAGCGTATTTTGTCCACGTATCATACGAACATTTCGGTCTGACGAAATCGTGTAAAATGATATTTATAAATCATGAAATGATTAAAAGTAACACAAAAATGCAGGTGTATTGCAACTGTGTTGTTTGTTTATATATATAGGTTTGTATTTCATTTCTTGATTTATTATTTTAAATTGAATCTGGCAAATCCTGTTGTTAATAGTTAGTATTTTTTCACCCTAGCGAACCTGGTCCCTTACGATTTGAACACATGTATAAACATACATGTGTTCAAATCGTAAGGGACCTGGTTCGCTAGGGTGAAAAAAATACTAACTATTAACAATAGGATTTGCCATATATATATATATATATATATATATATATATATATATATATATATATATATACGATATTAAACAAATGGAAACTATATTTATAAAACCATATTTATTTCATTATACATATTTCAGGGATACCATATTAAAAATATGGCATGCCTTCGTCAGATAAAATACAATATATAAACAGTTTTATAAATAGTTTTGACGTACCATATTATAAGCGACCGTTATATTAGGAAGCTGACTGGATATTCAGTCAGCTTCCTAATATAACGGTCGCTTATAATATGGTACGTCAAAACTATTTATAAAACTGTTTATATATTGTATTTTATCTGACGAAGGCATGCCATATTTTTAATATGGTATTCCTGAAATATGTATAATGAAATAAATATGGTTTTATAAATATAGTTTCCATTTGTTTAATATCGTATATCTACTCCAAAAACTTGTCGAGTGCTTTATATCAGTTATAAAATATTTGTTGTAACCCAACAATTTTAAATAAAACTTTTGCATATATATATATATATATATATATATATATATATATATATATATATATATATATGATAAAGAACACAAGAGCGTCTACAACATCAAAAGATTTTTATTGGCTTACAATGTTTCTTCCTTACGTAACCGTAGAGTTCGTCAGAGCTATAAAAGGGGTTTGATTGGTGTTATGGACTCTACCAACCAAACATTCAAGAACAAAGAGTAAAGAGAGTAAAGAGCAAAAGTAGGGGACGATAAGTCTAATTTGGGTGTGGGTCCTTGTTTACTAGCTGCGGTCATATTCATTCCCGGGAGTCGAGTGGTTAGCTGAACCATAGATGGGGTGGCGTCGATAGTAGGGTGCAGATACCTTAATGGGACACGGGTATACAATACCTAACTCCTATTAACCTAAGTGTATATATATATATATATATATATATATATATATATATATATATATATATATATAACGGAATACTCCTATGTTTTACCGGCGAAGATTCGAAACCGAATCTGAGCGTTCTCGCCTCTGGGACAATCTATCGTTGGAAGTTCTCACCATTGTCCTGTCAAGACAACGATGATAAATGTACATTCCATTTGACCTGTGACTCCAACCTCTTGGGAGACGATAACCACAGACTGACCATAAATCAACCTCATATATCCATCCTTCTAACTTTAGCACTTATTATAAATACAAAGAGTTACGGAACCGAAACGTCAGACTCGAAGCAACAGTCAACAGACGATAAGCGTTATAGACATTAGCAGGCCTTTCACCCTATCTTTTTCCTGGCCCTTACTGGCTTACCTCCTCGGCCACCGAAACAGCCAGACAGCCATCCATGCCTGCCTGACAGATTGACCACTACTACTAAGACAATAACGTATACTAAGAATAGGCACACACACACACACACACACACACACACACACACACACACACACACACACACACACACACACACACACACACACACACACACACATAGTAAGTTCATATTGTTTATATTATACTCTCATTCTATTCTTCCTGTAATATTGTATCTGCAAGACACAACACAACTTTTAGATCATCGACTTCTGAGATACACACGTTAGCTCGTAGCAGCTAACAATTTAATGTACGGATATTTTCATGTCATAAATTTTATTACGCGATGTTCAAAATTGAATATTGTTATTGTAAAATAAACGTTGTTAACAACTCAATCATGGCATTATTCTTTTCATCAAAACTACCATCACAACAATACAATCTATCCGTTACATATATATATAGTAGGGGCATTTTGTATGTTTGTAAGTCCTGGGTGGTTGGTTATGTATCTGTCTATCTGTGCTTTTCATCATTCCCAGAGCGTGTATTATTATAGGGATTGTTTCTGTTTTTATCACCCACATTCGGGTTATTTATATCTCCAGATCATTTCTCTATTTCCTTGGTAGATATATTGTCATCTGTGGCGAAAGATGCATCAATTAGAAAACAATTTTTTCTTTGCTGTCTTTAACTATAATATCTTGTCTGTTGGCTTTGATCTGTCTATTTGTGTATAGTGGCATATCCCAGAGTATGGTTGCTTTGTCATTCTCTGACACCTTTTTTGTCTATGTTTATACCACCTTTAGGAAATTAGTATCGGTGTACATATATGCATTATTAGAAATGACAATAAATGCCGGTGTGTGTTGTGACAAGGTTTTTACTTCACAGAAGTCAAAGGAATTAATATAAATAAATCATTACCCATGGGTCACAACTCCTAGGCTGAAGTGTGTGGAGAAGAACAGAGATCTTCTCTTGGAGGTGTTAACTTCTTCTTAGGCTCTTAGGCTGCCGGTGGCATTCTTCTTGAGTGGCGAAGGAAAATGAGAGAGGAATCATCTCATGACAAGGTCGCAGGTGTTGTTAACACTTTGGGATTAGGGTCCGGCCGGAAGTGACAAAAAGGGTTCTATCACCCCAACGGGAAGTAACTCCAGCTACTTCCTGTCTAGAGAGCGGTGATGTGATTGTCATGATAAGGGAGGCAACTCTTGCTACACACCTTTTTTCTGTTGATATTTCGCAGTGTTATCATAACTTCCGGTTTATGTAAATCCCATCTCTATCATGTCTGTGGATATATTCTTTTTTAGCTAAGACTGGGAAACCAGGGGCAATATAGTTAATTGTTGTTTCCCCACCTCCACATATTCTGTAGCTACTTGCTGTGTTCTGCTTCATAATGTATTCTTAATGGTTTCTAGTGAGGAGGCTTTGATCTTGTGCTGCAATTAGAAATCCTTCCGCCTCGGCTTCTCACAGTTTTGTGAATTTTGTTTGTTCACTTCCTGACTATTCAGTTTCGTTTCTGGTATTAGCCAATTACGTGTTTTTCTTGCCATCGTTTAAGCATGGCATTCTGGAGACCTGTTATCAATTTCTTAAAGGAATGGTTCCACCTTGTGCATTATTCCAATATTCTGACATCTTACTTACAAGTTACTTCAGTAAATCTCTGGCCCCTGTATATTCCACATTCTTTTTGCTGCCTTTCTACTTCTAGATCCCGTTACCAAACATCTGGAACATTCCATTTCTCCTCATGTCTATTGGAAGATGATCAGTCAAGCGATTCCCAGTTCACCACATTCTAGCTAGTCTTCCTCGGGTTTTAAAATTGTTACTTCTACTTGTCTGGAAGTAGTCTCGTGCTATTCCGTCTGCTGTTGAAAAGTTATTTCGTTCTTTCAAGAATTCTTTCCATTTTCTTTTAATTTTTCTCCCTTCATTTAAGGGGTTTCTCTCTTTATTATTGATCACTGTTATGAGATCATATTGATCTTCTCTCTGTCTCATGACTTTAACACTCTGGTTCATTTAACTCCTCCCCATATTTCTACCACGATTACTCTTACACACACAGACACATATATATATATAGCAAACCCCTCATCTTACATTAACATCAATAGAGAAGCCAAGCACCTAGCCTCCACTCTGAATGTAGATGAGAAATTACAATGCCTAGTTAAGAGTGAGGCCTTTTTAACCCTTAAGGATCACAAGGCCGATTTTGCTACTAACCCTACTTGTAAACTGTTGAACCCAGCACGTACATCGATGGGGATAGTCAGCAAATCTATTCTTAGAGGACTAGTTAAGACCATTAGGATGAAATCCAACCTGTCCCAATGGGAAAACAGCGACTAGGCTAAATTCACCCAGTTTGACATAGTGGACTTCTACCCGTCGATATCGACGACCCTGTTGGATAAAGTGATATAGTGCATTGTCGTCGTGAAAAATCCAATTCTTCGCGCTCCACAGATCCGGTCGCTTTCGCCGAACGTCCTCCCTCTACCATCAGCAATTTCATTGATTGTCCTCCGACGATCCTCATGCACAAGCTGATTAATTTTCTCCACATTTCCGGGGGTGACGCTCGTGGCAGGTCTTCCAGATCGCTCGCCATCTTCCAGAGACGTTCTTCCGCTTTTGAAGCGCCCGGGCCACTCGAAACATTGCGTACGACCCATTGTCGAAGCATGCTCAATGAATGTCTCTATACCAGACTTCCCTAGCTGAACGCCAAATTTCACATTGGCTCTTTATTCCACCTTCCTGTTCATGACAAAATCACACGCTACAGCATACACGTGATCACAAAAACACAAAACACAAATTTCACAACTTGCGAAGTGAACACAGCGATGTCACTCGGCACGCTGGTACATGAAGGTCACTGCTAGCTCTCACTGCACACGCAACCATGTGTTGCCATCTGTTAGCGCTACAAAATTAGTCCGGAAACCTTTTGATACCACCTCGTGTATATATATATATATATATATATATATATATATATATATATATATATATATATATATTCAATTGAAGAAAGTTGGTTGATTAAAAATCTGCTGACTTTTTCTTTAACAGACGTGAAGCACTCCACGATTTTTATTCATCCGGAATTGTATTACAATAAACAAGAGAGGCGGTTTTATTCTTACATCCCGAGAAATCTAGTAACTTGATACCCTAGCCAGTTTACAATCACCAACACCAACAGCAACAGCAACAACTATCTCCCGCACAAAAAACTGATACAAGAGAAATTTGGACATATGCTTATTGGTCGGCGATCGGTAACATATCAATGGAATTTTACATCTCGTTTGTATATTTGTCTGAAGAGAACACGTAGGGAAGTTATTATATAACTGCCCTACGTCTTCGAAATACGTATAACGAATAAAATAGGGATGTACGAATAAAACTGTCTCTTTTGTTTATTGTATATATATATATATATATGTGTGTGTGTGTGTGTGTGTGTGTGTGTGTGTGTGTGTGTGTGTGTGTGTGTGTGTGTGTGTGTGTGTGTGTGTGTGTGTGTGTGTGTGTGGCAGGACATTAACCTGTCCACCCTGCCTTTTGTCTTGCACACGGCACCAGACAGAATTATTTCATCTGGGAATGGTTTTGTATGGCGTCAGTTTGTGATTTGAACTCGGGAATTTTATATTCTCCGAGTGAGAAGAGCCTTTTGAAGATGGTTCCCTTCTCAATGGAAGCCGCTTGGATTATCCGTTTATTCTGGAACTTGAAACCGCGGTAAAAGCACATATAGTAAGTACAGCGAATTTTTTAAAATTTATTTTAAAACTTTTTCTCCATTTGCTAGACCTTGATTTTATATATATATATATATATATATATATATATATTTCAATTTAGTAGTCAAATACAATTATTAAGCTCTAAGAAAATATTTCTGAGCATTACAGTACAATTTAAAAAAATATGATCAACACTAATGTGTTTTTTTTGCAAAATGACAATAATTTTTTAGCCAGATAGAAATACCTTAATTCAAGTACATATAGTCCGCCTGTATCGATCTAGAAAATATTAAATATTAAATCTATACTTACAGACGTAAAATGGCAACTGCCTGGTGCCTAGACAAATTTAAATTTCAAAATTCAAACCTTTTCAGCAGATCGGTCGGAACTTCAAAACATAAACCTGTTTCACAAGGGATGGTATACTAATGAAATAATTAATTAATTACGGAACAACTATTTATAAAATAATTATTAGTGAAGTAATCAATTTTCTGTGATTTTCAATAGGCACCCAGATAAATTATAGTTACTTCTCCTAAGATAAGAATCTTAAGACTGATCTGTCGCAAGCCTAATACATGTGCTTTTGCACACGATCTTCTCAGCATTCTGGCTCATATCCATGGCGCTAGAAATAACAGCCGTAAATATGGGATTATGAATTCAGCTCTACCGAAGGAGCAGATTTATTTCAATTTAGTAGTCAAATACAATTATTAAGCTCTAAGAAAATATTTCTGAGCATTACAGTACAATTTTAAAAAATATGATCAACACTAATGTGTTTTTTTTTGCAAAATGACAATAATTTTTTAGCCAGATAGAAATACCTTAATTCAAGTACATATAAAAAATTATTGTCATTTTGCAAAAAAAACACATTAGTGTTGATCATATTTTTTTAAATTGTACTATATATATGTATATATATATATATATATATATATATATATATATATATATATATATATATATATATATATATATATATATATATAGGGATATAGTCAGGACCCCAACGGCTGAGCTCCGGCCGTTTCGACAGCTAGATCCGAACTGTTCGGGTCTAGCTGTCGAAACGACCGGAGCTCAGCTGTCGGGGTCTTGACCCTTTTCCTATTACCCACTCTCTGTAATCTGCGGCTCGTTGGACCCCTTGTAATGCTAGTGGAAAATGAATACACCATAATTGAACATATTAATTTTTTAAAAAAACTACACCATATATATATATATATATATATATAAGTATTGAAGTTTCCGTTGAAAATTGAGAAAGTCATAGGAGTGAAGAGTGCTCTATGTAAGTACCAGAACAAAATTTAATGTATAATAAACAATACAATATAATTATCTCATTACCAGAGGTTTCCCGAATAAGACGAATACGAAAAACGTCATCATTCGTTCGTCGGACAAGGCAATTTAAAACATAGTGAAATATTTGGAAAGTCTCCTCAAGAAATGCAAAACATATATAAATAAAAGTAATGAAAGAGATATATAAAAAAAATATAAGGAAATATAGTTAGGGTATGTGTATATGTATGTATATACACTCACAAATGTACATATGTGTGTATGTACACATGCATGTGTATGGTGAAAATGTGTGCGTAAGTACATATATGAGGGCAAGTATATTTGTGTATATGTGACCACAAATACGTATATAATATGAGTTGAAAAAGAAATTGTATGAAAATATAGTTGACACGCATCCAGATACAGGTATTAAATACACATACGAGTATGAAAGCACGCGTATAAACACACACACGCGCGGTCACTTATATGCGGAAGATAAAGAGGGAAGGGAGTGTAATAGTTAAAAGAAGTGTCATTCTCGATATATGTATAAAAATGAAACAATATATGAGAATGGAAAAAATTTTAAATCAAAGAGAAAGTAATCAATTAACACTAGAGAAAAGAAAACATAGGTACGCATGTACATACACATATATATATATATATAAAAATATTTATACACACAAATACGTACAGACAAAAGCGCATGCATGCGTACATACATACACAAGAGGCACGTATATATATATATGTATCGCCCCATGTATATCTAATCACACGTACGTACGCGACTATATATATATATATATATATATATATATATATACACATATACATACACACCCATACATACATATACATATATACACATATACATACACATACACATACATTCACCCGCATACACACACACGTAAAAATAAGAATGTAAAAAACATAGATATAAAAAAAACATAGATATAAAAACACACATACACACACATATATATACGTACGCACGCACACATACGGGGGCGTTCGTATACATATACAGAACGTATACACACAGACACATAGATACAGATTATAAATCAGCCATATGAATAAATGAGTACAAATATAAAATCGGCTGCGAAACAACAGAATATATCTGGTGTGGAAAACACAAGTGACAGTGATATCAGGTAGTGAAAGAAAATGGGGAAGTAAAATGTGGAATGTGAAGATATTAAGTAAGTGAATCGAAAAGTAGGGAGGAGTTACTGGTGGATGTGAAGTAAAAATAAAAATTAAATTAAAATTAAAGTTAAAAATGAAAGTAAATCAGAAAGAGAAGTCTGTGAAGATAATAATTTAAGGAAAGTGAAGAATAAGAGTTTATGGAGGATAAGTATCTGAAAGTTAGTTAAGTTTATATGAGCTGGAAAGCAAGTGTGATTTCATGTGTGGGCAACTGGTGAAAATTTCTGTTTTTGTATTTAGGCAGGTTTTTGGTGATTTAAGGTTCTGTAAAATCCAATATTTTTCACTTATGCAGAGTGTGCATCTTCTTGTTCCTCTTGCATATTCTTTAGATTGGTTTAAAATTGACCAATCCAATTTATATTGGATACCTTGGTCTTTCAAATCCCATATTCTGCTAGCCAGAGCTGTTGTGAATCTTTTTTCTGGATGTCGGAAAGATGCGACATGTGAGTAATAACGCGTTTTTAATTTGTCTTGTGTCATACCCACATATCGTTCGCTGGTGGCTGGTTGGTTGTTGCTGGTTGGTTGTCACTTTAGCCGCATATACAATGGCTTTGGTGTTGCATTTACCTTGTAATGGGCATTCACTTTTGACTCTACAGGAGCAATTTTGATGTTCTCTGGGTGATTTCTTATTGATGATATAAGATTTAATAGGGGGACCGCAGGAGTAGCTAATTTTGACACAGTTTCTATTGAAGATCTTATAGTATCTATGTGTTCTAGGGAAATGTTTATCTAAGAGCTCTAGGAATTTTTTGCCTACATTAGTTTTAACTGCTAGAGAGTGGGGGGGGGGGTGAACCAGATTATTTTTCTTTTCCTATTATTATGTTTAAAAGAGTTAGTATTGTTGGGTATGTACTTAATCGGTTCGCTAAATCCGCTATTTTGAAGGGCTTTATTATAGTAGGGGGATGCCTTATTGAAAATAGCTTCTGAGGAAGAGATGGTGGAGATCCTACGGCTAATATTAAGGATAAGGTTTTTAAAAACTATAGGAGGATGGCAAGAGCCTTTATTTATATATTTCAAGTTTTCATTAGGTTTATGGTATAGTTTATAAGAAGCAGTAGGCAAATCTAGGTTTATATCTAAAAAATTAACATTGGAAAGGTTAGTGTCAATAGTAATTTTAAGATTAAAACTAGCGAAGGTTTTTATTAAGTATTTCCTTAATCTATCTAAGTTATGGCCTATGGTCGCGATAAAGCCCAAAAATATGGTTAGGGAATTTTTCTTTAAGTGTGTGTAAGAGGAATAGGCCGACTAAATCACAAACATCAGCACTGTCAAACGAGCCCATTGAGACATCGAATGGGTTCTCTGGGTTAGATATTTTTTACCCAAGTGTCATTATCAGTAAAGAGTAGAGTGTTTCTAGCATGCAAGATGACATTCTCTTCAATATCAGAAATATTGGTAAACTTTCTAGCGAAATTTAAGGCTTTCGCTAAAAGAGTCTGAGTGATAGACGAGTAGAAATCTACAATGTCAAATTGGGTGAATCTAGAACTATTTTTATCTTTAATATTATTAAACCAATGTACTACGGTAAAGCTATTTATCCATTGGAGTAATTCAGAACTACTTCTAATCTGTGTGTTTATATTATTTAAAATTTTTTTTTTTTTGCTGGCAATACCGATATCAGTCTTAGCAGGGTTGATTAATCTACAACTAGGACGATTAATAAAGTCAGGTTTGTGATCTTTAAGGGTGATATATTCATTACGTTTAGCAAGTTTTTCTGTCCTATTATCTATTTTTAAAGAACTAGCTAATTCTTTAGCTTCCTTATTTATATTATTATACGTGTTTATATTAGCTATTTGGTATTTAGAGGTGATGTTATCTATTAAGAGTTGGTGATGTTATCTATTAAGAGTTGGTCATCAGCAACAACCAACCAGCCACCAGCGAACGATATGTGGGTATGACACAAGACAAATTCAAAACGCGTTATTACTCACATATCGCATCTTTCCGACATCCAGAAAAAAGATTCACAACAGCTCTGGCTAGCAGAATATGGGATTTGAAAGACCAAGGTATCCAATATAAATTGGATTGGTCAATTTTAAACCAATCTAAAGAATATGCAAGAGGAACAAGAAGATGCACACTCTGCATAAGTGAAAAATATTGGATTTTACAGAACCTTAAATCACCAAAAACCTGCCTAAATACAAAAACAGAAATTTTCACCAGTTGCCCACACATGAAATCACACTTGCTTTCCAGCTCATATAAACTTAACTAACTTTCAGATACTTATCCTCCATAAACTCTTATTCTTCACTTTCCTTAAATTATCCTCTTCACAGACTTCTCTTTCTGATTTACTTTCATTTTTAACTTTAATTTTAATTTAATTTTTATTTTACTTCACATCCAGCAGTAACACACACACACACACACACACTTTTTTATTCACTTACTTAATATCTTCACATTCCACATTTTACTTCCCCATTTTCTTTCACTACCTGATATCACTATCACTTGTGTTTTCCACACCAGATATATTCTGTTGCTTCGCTGACGATTTTATATTTGTACTCATTTATTCATATGGCTGATTTATAATCTGTATCTATGTGTCTGAGTGTGCTTATGTGTGTATATTTTCTGTATATGTATACGAACGCCTCCGTATGTGTGCGTGCGTACGTATGTATATATGTGCGTATGTGTGTTTTTATATCTATGTTTTTTTATATCTATGTTTTTTACATTCTTATTTTTACGTGTGTGTGTATGCGGGTGAATGTATGTGTATGTGTATGTGTATGTATATGTGTATATATGTATATGTATGTATGGGTGTGTATGTATATGTGTATATATATATATAATATATAGTCGCGTACGTACGTGTGATTAGATATACATGGGGCGATATATATATATATATATATATATATATATATATATATATATATATATATATATATATATATATATATATATATATATATATATATATATACGTGCCTCTTGTGTATGTATGTACGCATGCATGCGCTTTTGTCTGTACGTATTTGTGTGTATAAATATTTTTATATATATATATATATGTGTATGTACATGCGTACCTATGTTTTCTTTTCTCTAGTGTTAATTGATTACTTTCTCTTTGATTTAAAAATGTTTTCATTCTCATATATTGTTTCATTTTTATACATATATCGAGAATGACACTTCTTTTTACTATTACACTCCCTTCCCTCTTTATCTTCCGCATATAAGTGACCGCGCGTGTGTGTGTGTTTATACGCGTGCTTTCATACTCGTATGTGTATTTAATACCTGTATCTGGATGCGTGTCAACTATATTTTCATACAATTTCTTTTTCAACTCATATTATATACGTATTTGTGGTCACATATACACAATTATACTTGCCCTCATATATGTACTTACGCACACATTTTCACCATACACATGCATTTGTACATACACACATATGTACATTTGTGAGTGTATATACATACATATACACA